>BSBK01001960.1:1375000-1522500 GCA_027943335.1 Chamaecyparis obtusa
TTCAAGTCTCAGGATCATTTACCAACTATTTTTCCAATCCTAAAATGCGTACGTGTTTTGGTGTCCATAACACACTCGAGTTTTGAAAAGAAAAAAGTAAATTTTATGTCTTTCATAACACATGCATTTTGGAGATGTAAAGACATGCCTCTTCTCATTTCCTCTCTCTCTCTCATCTTCCTCCCCTCATAAACTTCTCTATCTATTATGAGCCATAATTCTCTCTCTCTCTCTCTCTCTCTCTCTCTCTCTCTCTCTCTCTCTCTCTCTCTCTCTCTCTCTCTCTCTCTCTCTCTCTCCCTTCATATCCCTCTCTCTTTCTCTCTCTCTTCATATCCCCTTCTCTCCCTCCCTCCCTCTCTTTCTCTCTCTCTCTCACTCCCCTCCTACTCTATCTCTCTCCCTATCTTCCTCTCTCCCTATCTTTCTCTCTCCCTCTCTCCTCTCTCCCCCTTTCTCAATCCCCTTTTCTCTCCCCCTCTCTTCATCCCCTTCTCTCCCTTCCTCACTCCCTCCCTCCCTACCTACCTCACCCACTTTCTCCCTACCTCCCACTTTATTTCTAATGCAGGAGCATCTCGGGTCCTTGGCAATCCTGTGCCACCAAAAATAGTTTGGAGTTTGTTTGCGTTGCTCAGTTTCTGCTTTGACCAAGTTGGTCAGTTTCCTTTGGTTACCAAGTGTGGTCGGTTATCTCCTGGGTGGTTGGTTATTTCTCTGGTGCTCGGCATTGCCTATCTGCTGCTCAGTTATCTTGCTTACTGATAGGTTTAGTTTTAGTTCTTGTTGTGGCTGACTTGTGCATTTATATTTAGATCATGGATTTAATGTTGGAATCCATCATTGGGAAGTGTGTGGTCCCAGATCTGACCATTCTTTCCGTTGATTGTGGATTTGAAGGCCAACTCAGTTTGGTAGCTTCTTGTATAAATGTAGATATTTGGTTGTAGATTAGGAGTCAGTTTTTTTGGATAGAAGATAGTAGGCATTAGATTGGAGCAGAGTAATCTTTAAGAAATCCCCTTCTTAAAAAAGATATAAAATATTGGCGAATCTTTCATTTTCTTGAAAAAAACAAAATAATTTCTATTGGCGAATCTCTAAAATATTTTGAAAAAAAAGTATTCTTATTGGCAATTATTTTTTAATAACAATATTTTTGTAGAAAATATTGGTGAATCTCAAACAATAAAAAGAAATTAATTAATCACCATGGTGAATACTTCTATTTAAAAAAATAGAATTCTTATAGAAAATTATTAGGCTTAATGTGGAAATCTTTAATGGGTTTAAGGAATAGACTCTATAATAATTACTTGCTACCATTTATTTAAAATATAATCTAATAACCTCATTGTATTGTGTGAGACAAATGTATTGATATTTTTAAATACTAATGGGCCCCAAAACTTCTTCAAGACCATTGATTTATATTGAGATCAACAATCCAAATTTTTTTTTAGCTCCTATAAGCATTACAAACCAAATAGTAACTTTTCTACCTCATAGAATATAATGAGGGTCACTAGATTATACTTTAAGTTAGTAATGGCAACTAAAAGTTGGTGATAGATCCCTACAGTAACTAATAATCATGATATATTATTGGAGAATTAATTTAAATTTCTACAATAACTTATAAAATTCTGGTGAATCAAATCTAATCATGTATCAAATATTGTGGAAAATTTTCGAGTTTAAGTTTTTAATAAAAAAAATTATTTTGTGATTTAAATATCTCTAAATCAAAATTTTGCAAAAATGTGGCGATTTAGGTTGTCTTAAATGTTGAATTATTAGCCAAATTTGGATTCTTAAATTTCCAAAATTAGCCAATTAGCGAATATTAGCCACTAAAAATTACTATGGATTGGAGATTTGTTATGGATCCTCACATGTTTGAGGACTTTTGAGATTCATTGTAATATTAGGCCATAACCGGGAAGGCCTTACAGCCTGACATGTATGATTCTACTTGATGATAATGTATGAAAGATTCTGCATTCTCTCTCTCACTGTTGTTCTTTGTTGCTTCCGCGTGTGTTGGGAAGGCTTGGATCATTAGGGTGCATCATTGTTTGGCCCCTCTTTCTCCCTGCCTTGCATCAATTTCTATCCCCTTCTCTCCTTCCCTTCCTCCCTCCTTCCCTCTCTCTCCCCTCCCTTCCTTCTTGGGTTCCTATTTTTAAAGAACATGTAGGGGTTATGGAAAAGTAGAGTTGAACCTCTAATTTTTAATAGTAATCCATACACATTATGAGGAAAATGTTAACGTTGGTTTTAGGTTTCCATAAACAATATGGGTTATGATAAAATCTATATAATATATTCCCAACAACCTAGAAACTAGCACTGCAAATTGTTTGAAGATCACACTGTTGTTTGACATTAGTTTCTGGGATAGTAATAGTCAAGTTTACATTTTTTTGGGTCAATTTTTCTTTAAAATGATTAATTTATTTTATTTTATTGTTTGTTACTTTAGATTATAATAAAATGATGCTCATTTTTTATTTTATTTCTATTTAATTATGGATTTTCATCATGATGTTATGTGTAGGACAATCAATATTAATGTAATGGGAAAGAACAAGAGAGGAACAAATGAACAATGGGGGACAGAAAAGATAATACAAATGGAGCGTATGAGGAGGTCACGTGGAGTTACGTCATCTAATGCACCTAATGAAAATGATGAACATGCAACAATCCAAATTGACATGATAAATGTACCTAATGTACCAAATCAAAATGATCAACATGGACCAATTCAAATGCATGTGACGAATGCACCTAATGAATGCAATGAACATACTCCATTTGAAATAAATGTGATGAATGCACCTAATGAATTTGAAGAAGATACACCACTTCAATTTAATGAGATTAATGCACATAATGCATCTAATGAAAACCAAGAGCATGCATGTATCTTAACACCTCCTAGAATAATTCCTAGAAAACCAAAGTTTCTAATTGATATTGATGAAAATATTGTGAGGCCAATGCATGATAAAATTTTTTAAAGAACTTGTAGAAGAACGGTTAAAATAATTTGGAATAACTATTTTGAAAATTTAAACCAAAGTGGAAGATGCCAATTAGTTGTTGAAATGATTAAAAACATGAAATTTAGAGAGACAATGAGAATTTTGGGGTTAAGAACAACCAAAAATAGTAGTGAAAGAACTATTGTGAGAAATCTATTTGATGCATACCAAGACATTGGTATGAAAGTATGTACAAAAGATGCTAATGTTACTCGACGTGTCCTTGCATCAACCATAATGGGAAAGGAAATGAAAAAATATTGTTTAATAAGAAAAACAAGCAACTCATTAACGATAAGTAGAACAACACGCAATGCCTTAGAGAGGCAAGAAAAAAATGGGGATCCTAACAATAATTCTCTTTGGGCATTCTCAAGTAGACTCCGACACAAAGACAAGGTTGTTGTTGATGCACTAAGAATGATAATTGAAAATTTTTGGCATGAAAAGAAAAGAGTTTCACCCAACCAAATAGATGTTTTTACAAGATGAATTGGAATTATAAATCATGAGCCACATCCAAAACACTATTTAGACATGACTCAAACACAATCTTATGAAAGGTTTCTTCAAAACTTTCCTCAGATTAAAATTAGCCAAAGATTTTTTGAGATGAAAAAACTATTTTATGTTAAGATCATGCACGTACTACATGTTTTTATAGGATCCATGATGAATTTTTTGTGCATTATGATATTTATTGTTATATATGTTGTAGTACTTTGTACACTAATGATGTTTTGCAGGAATGTGGTCTACAAGCACCTCCTAAGTCACCAAGAGAATTTATTTCAAGTGTACTATGTAGACAAGATGACGGGTGCATTTATTATAAGATGATGTGTTTGAAAGGTTTTTGTCCTACATGCGGTGGTTTGCAACAGTTGCCTAGATGCCTACATCTAGATAGTACACACAAAATTGATAAGCAATTAGTTTTTATTGGAAAATACAGGTCAGTCACATATGGTGTTAAAGATGGAAAATAATTAAAGAGGTGTGAATTAGTGAAAAGCGATATATGTGTAGTTGATTTTATGAAGATGTTTCAAGATAAACTAGTTTATGAGTACATAGGGTACACACATAGAGCTAGGTGGTTAGATGAGAAATTCAAGTTGTGTAAGGACATTGTCCCTCTTGGTAATATTGTGTCTTCTGTTGATTTTGCTAATAATTATACACTGAAAACTCAAAATGAAGTGAAACCTATGTATTACCACTCTACACAAGTTACAAGTTTTGAACACATAGCATTCATGCATGCACATGATAGAACAATGGAGGAAAGAAAGGTTATAAGAGAGTATCACTTCTATATTAGCGATGATCATACTCATTCCTTAGAGTTTGTGCAAGGATTCTTTAGATTACTCTATGATAGTTTAAGGGAAAGAGGTATAAGATACAACCAACATTTAATATGGTTGGACAATTGCACCGCACAATTCAAGAATGCAAGGATGCTCTATTGGTTGAATAGGATGCATGTGACAAGTGGTGTACAACATTTTTGCAATTTCAGTGAGGTAGGGCATGGAAAGGGAGAGCATGTGTGATAAGAAATCTTACCAAAGAGGAATTGAAGTACGAAGATGGCACAATGTTAATAGATCTAGAGATAATTGTGCAATGGTGTAACTTTATGATGGGACCAAGTAATGCAAGTAAGTCTATGGTTTCTAGATATTTTTGGTTGATACATGAATCTAACATTGAAAACTATCTATATTTTTGTAAAATTATAGGATCAAGTGATATGTATTCATTTATAAGCTCAAATGCAACATCATTAACCATTTATACTAGACAAATTGCATGCTTTTTCTCTTCATGTATGCATTTTGTGTGGGATGAATGTGAATGAAAATAGTGGATTGACCAATGGTCTTGTAGACCTTTGAAAACTCTATATACATATAAACTTCCTAGAGAACTACAAATGAGCCAGTTTGAAGCATCAATAGATTTTGACCATGTATCAAACCTAGTTGAACTAGATAATGTATCAAGAATTCTAATGTCTAGTTGTTTGAGGACTTTGAAGCACATAGACATATTCTTCATTACTCTAGCCTTATTGTTGCAACACATATTTAATTGATTAAGTATCATGGTATAACTCTTAATAAGAATTTGTGGAAAGTTTGTGAATCTAACCACGAGGCAATACTTGACACGATAAGGGTTAGAGTTGATCCAGAAGGTTCTCTTAATTAATTTTGGGCAATCTAGAAGAATGATTCTACAATATGGTAGAATAATTTTGATAATTTTGTGTATATCTTCAAGGTTCTCTATGTGCATATTTAGAGGCCAAATTTTGTACTTAAAAATGACAATGAGATGTAATGTGTATATTTAGATGCCAAATTTTGTATAAAAAAGGGCAATGAGTTTCCATGTGCATATTAGATGCCAATTTTTATATTAAAAAAGGGCAACACGTTGTCATGTGCATGTTAGATGCCAAATTTTGTATTAAAAAAGGGCAATGAGCTTCCATGTGCATATTAGATGCCAATTTTTATGTAAAAAAAGGGCAATGAATTGTCATGTGCATGTTAGATGTCAAATTTTGTATTAAAAAAGGGCAATGAGCTGTCATGTGCATATTAGATGGCATTTTTATGTAAAAAAGGGGCAATGACCTATCATGTGCATGTTAGATGCCAAATTTTGTATATAAAAGGTGCAATGGGCCTGATTTACAAATATATTATTGAAATACATGTATTTGATCCTCTCAATTCCTACCTCAGAAGAATATGGCATTTACTTTTGAACTTTACCTTTTATTTTGTATGTTCAACAATAAATAAGTGTGAAATCTATTTAAAAATTTCTTACTTAAATATTAATTACCATTAAGAACATGTTCAGACATATCTTTAAAAGATCTATTCTTTAAACACCATAACATGGATGTGACTACAAAATTTGAAAATACATACATTCTTAAATGCTCATGTCATATGAAGTAATGGAATGCATTAAGTATATACTTGACAAAAAATGTCATTATTGGAATTAATTTAATGGCTATATATTTTTATGTAGACTATTGGTGCAAGAGCACCCAATGAATCATGGAGGTCCAACAAGCCAATGTCCACTTCAAGGTTTCTCAACCTAAACTCAGTTGGTCTAATCAGAAAATAATCAATTGCCCAAGGTTACACTCATGTAACCCTCTTCACAATGCTCCTTCCAAACACACAAATTTGATAACCAACTTCAATTGTGGATCCAATCACTTCCTAGGGCCTCTATATACCCTATCCAACATGTCAGCTCCATTAGCTCTAGTTGGTTGGGTAAACACTAGTAACAACCTCATTTCTCCTATGAATTCCCTCGAATGTTCATGAGCCCACTGGACCAAAGTGTCCCTAAGATTCACTAAGAAACATTGGATAGTGATCTTTTTGGAGGCATATCTCGGAGCTCGTGTAAGGTATCTTTCAAACTATTCATCATTGGATCGAATCATCAACTCCATTATCTCCAATTGGTTGGGTAAATGCTAGTGAAAACCTTGTTTCATCCATGGAGTCCCTTGAATGTTCGCGAGAACACCAAACCAAAGTGTCACTGAGGGTTACTAAGAAACATTAGGCAGAAATCTTTCTTAGGGCATATCTTAGAGCTTTAGCAAAGTATCGATAAATCATCAAATGATACAAGACCATTTTATGGAGGCCTACAATTACCCATCTTAGTTTTGGGAGATTCCCCTTCATTTTAATTTGGCATCTCTATCTCAGTTATGTCAAAAGTTGTAATGTTTCTTAGTTGAAATGAGCAACATTGGGTATCTTTTAAACTATTTGTCATGGGATCAAATCATCAGCTCCATTAGCTACGATTGGCTAGGTAAACACTAGTGACAACCCCTTTTCACCCATAGATTCCCTTGAACATTTGGGAGCACACCGGACTAAAAGTGTCCCTAAGGGTTACTAAGCAACATTGAGCAGTGATCTTTCTTGGGGAATATCTCAAAGCTCGTGCGAGGTATCCACAAATTTTCAAGTGCTACAAGACCATGTTATGGAGATCTATAATTACCCATCTCATATTTGGGAGATTCCCCTTCATTTTAATTTGGCATCCCTATCTTAGTTTATGTCAAAAGTTACAATGTTGCTCAGTTGAAATGAGTAACATTGGGTATCTTTCCAACCATTTGTCATGGGATCGAATCATTGGCTTCATTAGCTCTAGTTGGCTGGTTAAATGCTAATGAAAACCATGTTTCACCTATGGATTCCCTTGAATGTTCGTGAGCACATCAGATTGAAGTGTCCCTAAGGGTCACTAAGCAACATTAGTAAAATCAAGTATTTCACACTTTTCACCAACTTGTTCGAAAACACTTACCAAAAAAATTACACTTTTAGATACCCTTTTGGAACGTATTCAACATACCCAAAAACCAAATACTATCCTTTTGGACAACACACAGGACCAATACCTTTAAATTCTCAAATTAGGCCAAGTGAGCCCAAAATAGGCCAAATTTATAAAGGAACTATGTCAAATACATATGAAGAGAACCCAAAACCATTGGGTAGCATTAAGTTATGATGAAAACCTAAGGAATTATGGGTTTTAATGGATACCATTCTCTCTTGTTCTCCCAACTCACATACCTTCACTTTTAGGCCTTAAAACCTAGGGCTTTGTAACCAACCGACACTACCTTCCCTCAACTGAAAGAAAGAGGTTCACTGACTCTCCTATGATTCCAAATCTTTCTAATTTTCATTCTCAACAAAGATAGATAGAAATATCCATCTCTTGCATGTAGGGATGACTGACAAAGAATCTTATAGTAGATCTGATCGATTGCCTTAGAATAGTAGGGGCCTTTCTCAAAATGCACCTTCCAATCACTTTTGGACTCTAAAAAGAGTTGTTTCATCATCCATTCAACATATCTAAACTAATTCATCATCAAAACATACCCTCCTTAAGGCAGATCTCTAAGACCTTCACCATAGCACCATCCATGCACCCTTTTCACAAGAAAACTTCCACCTAGGTAGGGTATCAACCATCCATTCAATGATCCTTCATGTAGAAAAATATATTAGACATTAATATACATATTCCATGAACCAATCCACAAGAAAAAGAAACCACATAAACCACCCATTAATATACATCTTCCTATGACCCTTATTTGGTCAATTAGGACAATTTGACACAATAGACAAAATTATTACATATTTGGCTTCTCATGTCTTATTACATCAAATTAAGTCACATATGGCTTTGATTACATTATCCATGCCACAATGAATTTGATAAACATTTTTCACTTCTATTATATTAAATAATGAACAAACATGTTTGATTAATTACAAAAAATTAACTTTTGAAGTACAAAGGTATGCACACAATGAACAAATTGGATCAAATTTCAAGTTTCATATATATCAAAATGAACAATAATTGTGTACATTTCCAAAAATGACATACATGTCAAATCAATAATAGAGTTACAAAAAGATGGTATCTTCTATGTCAACGTTCATATATATAATACAAATGTCAAATATATATAAATGTCATTTATTGACCACAACTATATTTATATATCTTTTGTCAATAGTTATGACTATGTTGGATCATCAAAATTGAGCCTCTTCAAAGTAGTACATGGCTTGTTGGGTGTCCGCACAAGAATAATTCAAATGTTAAATCATATATTTTATCTCCAAATAATATCAAAATAACTAAATATTGAACTGTAATATGTAATTTGTTGGTAGTTGAATTGTTGATTACCTCATCTCTTTCTTCTACACTTGGGTTGTGTAGTAATGTTGATGGAATCTTTCGTGGGTGAGGAATCTTAACAAAATGGAGACATAGAGGATCCGTGGATAGGCGTGAATGGGGCTATAAGAGGTAAAAAAATTAATACAAGTTAATAACATACATGTCAACAAACAATACAAAACTAAAAATGCATGGACCAAAAATCAAATGCATACCAGAGCCTCAAATGGATCTCCTATGCTGGTAGGAGGCACAACCACTAATGAGTTAGTTACGATATTTTCTTGAATGGTAAATGTTAAAAGATGTTATAGTCATAGAGGGAGAAATTAGGACTTTCTAACAAACACAAAAGAAATCTAAAACAAGTTGACAAGAGGGTTTAAACTATGAAGACATGCATACCTCTTGCCTCTGTTGTGTTGGACCTCCTCTTTGACGATCGAGACTCCTAACAAAATGGAATGGTAAAGAATCTGTAAGAAGTCGTGAAAGGAGCTGTAATAGGTAAAAGACAATTAACACAATTTAATAATCCAATTTTGATGGCAAACACTACAAACATAAAAATGAATGTACTCATATCTAAATCCATATGTTTAACATATATACATAAAAAATACATACCAGAGCCTCAAATAGCTCTCATGTACTCTTATGAGACATCGTAGCTGATGAGGCCACCATGACCATTTCTTGTATGAAAATCATAACATATATCATAGTCATAGAGGATGGATTTATAATATATTTTGAACAAACAAGAATGCAATCGAAAGTGAATATAAAAATGTTACAAGTTCTTCCCACTCCTGAACATTAGCAGAATTTGGTGCAATCATTAATTCTATAAAACCTAACTGTTTATGTATATAGATTAAATGAGACAGGTGCATTCATCAGTATTAATGTACATATTTAATAATAATACATTTTAACAAATAAACTTAAATTGTACTAAATTACTGTTTGTACTTTGGGAGTCCTCGAAGATTTATTTTTTCATCCTGGTGTCTTGGAGCTAGGTGGGGTACCCTAGCAGAAAAAAATTAACATAAGAGAAATGGATATGATAACACATGGGTTCAATTAAAATTATAAATAAGTGGTGTGAAAAATATGATACCGCAAAGCTCTCTAGACCAAAGTCAATGGCAGAAAGCGTCACATCATCAACTTCAAACATCTGAACCCCCGACAAGATCTATAAAATATCAAATAAATATACATATTAAAAAAAGAAATCTTGACACCAAGAAATTATTCTATTTTATGAGTATTTAAAAACTATACCTCAGGTGTCGAAGCTACCCATGTACGTCTAGTCAAACGAACACTTTGTGGTGTGCTCGTAGTATCAGCTACTGCACCCTGCAATGCATATTATTTATATATCAATTTAATTTTTTCTCTAAATAAAAATTTATCTATTTTTATAAGATTTCGGTGATTAATTAATAACATGTCAAAACAAAAATAAACATACCTGCATCTACCTCCTAGAAAACACCATCGTCAATAGGTCATTTGTGAGGGCCACATCCTCACCAATGAATGTCTGACATCTACTTTGAAAATGTGTACACAAATGGGATGTCGAACCATCCTCGTTTGCATCAGTATCTACCCTGTCACATATACCCTGACAGTTGAGGAACATATGCTCAATGGGCTGGGCTAAGCCAAATGGAGCATCTAATGATCATGGATGTGGTGTAGGTGTTGATCCACCCTCTGCCTCTACTAACTGTGTGTCATGCTCAATAATGACATCAATCAATGATGTAGCTATTAGGAATGAATACTGGATGTTGGCAGTCATTCTGTAGTAGTTGTTGTTGCATTCATGACTATGATTGTCATTGATGTCAACACAGTGATCTTCTGAAGACTAGCAGAGAAGAAGACAGTGTTTTGATTAGCGCACGTGGGATATTGCAGTTGGAGCTATGCAATGTTGAGGTTATACTCTTTGATATGTTATATGTCTATGGTTAAGAGCACAGATAGTAATTCATTGATTCATGAAAGTTATGAGCATTTTGGTAAAAGCAGTATTCAGGCAGTGTTCCTGAGTAGCGGTTTGTGGAAATCGGATGATATCTACTAATCGGGATGGAATTTGGTTTTGTGCAATTAAAGAGAAGTTTTAGACACATTGATGGTGATGTGGTTCACAGCACAAACTTTGAGGTTGCACGAGTGAAGAGTTATTGCATTTGGAAGCCGACAATTTTGTGTAATTTTGATGTAGCATATGGAAACTTTTATTTTGTAATTGTGTGCCGACTCATTTGTAATTATTTGAGTGTGGTATAAAGGAAGGAATGTTTTTCCTTATTTTATGTAGTTGTAATATGAAAGAAGTGTGAGCATGGTTTGGTTGTGTAGACACGTAAAATTGGACAAAGGCTTTTAAGTGCAAAAATCAATCAAATGGCTCAAAATCATCAAAATGCATTAAAAAGGGAACATAATTAAATGAAGTTGAGTAAAAATTAGTTAAAATAAAATAATTAAATAAGGATGATGTTAAATGATTAAATCAAAGCTTAAAAGGGGCAAAACATTATATAATTGATTTTAATTAATTAATTGTATAGTTGTTTAAATCATAAATCAAATTGAACCTATTACCCTTCCATGGCTAAATTTAATTACTTAATTGAATTAATAAATTCTATTTTCCCTCAACAAAGTGATCAACCAATGAAAATTGAGAAAACAAGTGCACATGGATCACTTAAAAAAGGGACATAAATCACTCACAAATTGTAAATTGTCCCCTCATTTGTGGACAAAGCAAAGTTTTTGACTCAACCATGAGCTAACCATGATCAATTCACTCTACCCCCTAACCTTGGGAAATTACTATAAATATGAGGCATTTTGGAGAGCATTTCCATCATGGAAGTCATTTGCAAAAGCATTGTTACTATAGGCAAATTGAGCATTCTAAGAGCAATTGAAGCATTTGAGCATTTAGAGTTTATCATTTTAGCATTTTATCATTGCATTGTTATCAAAATGGAGCTAGATTAAGCATGAATCTCTCTTAGATTAAGCATTTAGAAGCATTGTAGCATCATTCTTCTCATTTTAGAGGTGTCACTAGTGAGGATTTGCAACTGAGAGCTCACTTACCACTTCTTTCTAGAGATCCATGAGATGTTATAGATTGTAGTTGCATTTTAGAGTAAATTTCCTTTGTATTTAGCTTAAATTGTTGCTACTTGATCTTAATTTCATGAAGGTGATTTCATTCATCACAAAAATGAAGAATATAGAGTAGCTAGGCTTCAACAATTGGAGTTACTTGAAGAGCATCAAACACAAGCTTATGAGCACCTGAAAGTGTATCGGAATAGGCTCTCGAAGAACTATAATAAACATATCAAGCCAAGAGTCTTTCAAGTAGGAGACTTAGCATTGCGAGAGAATCCAAAGAATCAGGTTGAAAGAGAAAAGAAAGGAAAATGGGAAGCTAATTGGCTTGGCCCATTCATCATAGTCTCTTCATTTGGTACGGGAACTTATAAATTATCAGATTGTGAAGGAGAAGAACTTCAAGAACCTATCAATAGTATTCATCTCAAAAGGTTCTACACATAAAGAGTATAAAGAGTATTAGCTGAAAGAGCATCCTATTTATTGTACATAGTTCAAAAGAGATCTTGAAAATACAAAAATAGTGGAAAAACACAAAAGATCAAAAACAGTGGAAAATTGAGCCTGAAGAAAGGAAAAACATTCAGATACAATTCAAAAAATGTTGTCTTGGTGAAAACCTAGTAAATAGGCGCCTTGATGATAATAAAAAATAAATAAAATTGAAAAAGAAGAAAGTGCCCTGGTGAAAACCTAGTAAATAGGCACCTTGGTAGCAAAAAAAAAAAGAAAAAGCTTGCAAAAACAGAAAAAAAAGAAGCTTGATCCATCCTAAAGGTGAAAACTTGGTAAACAAGCGCCTTTGGTTCCCTTAAGTTGGTCTTTCTTAGGTTGCATTTGTACATATTGCATTTCCACCATCTCATTTGTATACTTTCATTGCATCTGTCATTTGTACATAGTCATAATAAAGTTGTTAGTTGCATTGATGCATTTCCTTGTTCCCTAGGGTGTCTCATGATCACATTTATCACTTGGGGGCAGGAAAGGATTGGAATTATGGTACCAAATAGATTCAACAAGTGCTACAATTAGTCAAGGCAAAGAGAAATTTTATCAGAATTGTCAGAGAGAGTATGATTTTCGTGAACCTTTGATGGATATCATTGTTCACCACTCAAGTATTTGATCCTACAACTTGATCCTTGAGCCTTCATTGACTTACTTATTCAGGATTAAAATTTGACAAACACTTTAACGATCAGAATGCTTGAAAATCTTTTTTTTGAAAATCATGAAACATTGCAAAACACTTAAGGCTTTCTTTTGATACAATTGGTTAGGACCTTGTTTTTTTTATCACTTCTTTTAGCTCATCGATGATGTTTTGACTAGATTGGTCATGATGAAGATGTGATATTTTCTTGCCTTTGAGTGACTATTTTGAGGAAAATCCGTCAACTTATGAGAGTCCGTCTAAAGACATGGTCATTCAAGAACCATTGAGGACTATCTCATAAGGGGGAGGATTAACCTTTGTTTGTTTACGCAAAAGGATCCCTTGGCTATTTAGATCTTCTATATCTTAATACCAAAAATCCACTTGCAACATTGAATCTGTTGACACCAGTATTCAGACTCCCATAGTTTGGTCATCCAACTAGTGAGGGTTGTACCTGGTTCAAAATGAGGTTACCAACAGCGATAATAAAATCGGTATTTATATCATCATGATGTGGTCAGTGATGGTTGTACTAGCTTTCCGGTCCTAAAAATGCTCAATGATGAAAATTTATCCTCAAGGCATTTATTTGCTATAAGCTGGTGACACCTAGGTTGCATTGTCATGTTAATTGCATGTTAGATTAATGGCATTTTGCATGTTAGATTAATGGCATTCTGCATGTGAGATTAAATTGCATTTTTTTATGGTAAAAATTTCCAAGGGAGAAGGGGGACACATCAATTTTAAATCTGAGGTCATCATAATGTTCAAGAGAAGGATTGAATCTACCATTTGATATACTCATTGATTTCAAATAACACATGTGGGATTATCTGTTGCATTCATGCATAGCATTAATCATTATTCATTACACATATATCAAAGAAAAAGAAGGAAAAATAGTCATACTTCATACATTCATATAAATAGGGTTAGCATTACATACATTCAAAAAGCTAAAACAAAATAAAAAACATAGGAACATGCATTGCATTAACATTTGTATCCATACATGGGAAAAATAGGAAACTATCTCATAAAAATCCATGCATCATTGCATATCTATATCATACCATAAGATAACTGCATCCATAGCATGTAATGAAAGAGAAATGCATAAGCCATCATATAGGTGCATAAACAGATAATCTCATAAACAACTCATCTCAGAGAACCAAGAGTATATCATATATCATCAAAGAGATCAAGTACATCAAAGTATCCAGATACAATCTCCTGAAAAGGAGTACATCAACTGTCTGCTCATATCTCGTGAATCAAAGAGTACAGAGAACATCGCTGGTGGATGCATCTGTCAAACCAATAGATCATGATCCTGTATCCCCTAGATCTCTGCTATCTAGTGGCAGAGGAGGAGCCTGAGAAGTGCTCGCTCCATCCTATCTCTGACCGGCCATGGCAGATACAAACTGCTGCAACAATGAGGCAACCTGATCTAACCGACCCACCACTATAGACATCTATGTCCCCATGGTATCTATCCACTGGGTCAATCTGTCAATGTGATCATCTGGTACACCCTGTCGCTGATCTTGCGGCTGGGGAGGCATCTATGGAACCCCATGATCCTATGGCTGTGGAGCTCCATCACCCGGCTGTGCCTGATCCTGATGAGCGTCACCATCACCCTGTTGACCATTATCCTATTGGGCCAGTGCAACCCTCTGTAACTACATCAATGGATCCAATGCACCTGGTACCTATCTCACTGTATCCACCTGAGCATGTCTATGAGCTCTCTAATATCTATGAGCTCTATCCTGTCTCACCACTGCTCTAAGAGGCGCGACATCAACCTATCTGTCCCTATCCCCACCTCATCTATCTCTGGCTTGATCTCTACCTACTGCAGCTAGAGGATCTCTACGTCCTCATCCTCTGATAGGTCTGGCACCATCTCGCCATCCAGGAATAGGCTCTGATGGATCGGTCAATCATGGAAACCTATTCCAACCCCACCAATCGGTGTACTCATGAGACATGCTCGCATCTGCTATCCCTGACAGTAAATCCCAGTGGCACATAGTCATCCCTATAATTTGATCCAAGGCAAACTGATAATCGATGCATGGACCCCACATAAATATCTCTACCTGTACCCGAGCATATAATGCATTTCCTTGAGGCATCACCTGTATCCTACCATACTGTCTCAAAACTCTGTTGAAGCAGAAGTACTCAATAGTAGTAGTGGTGCGCCCAATCATCCAGCGAGGTGCAAACATGAAAGGTAGCTCATCCACATCCTCTCTCCATCCCTCACAACCGAGGTAAGGATGCCATGTCACTTGATCAAGATCATCAATTTGTCATCTCCAGTAATCTAAGTGACCTAAATGATGCTATATCACCATGCTTGTGTACAGAAAAGCATATGGATGTCCACGAGGATGACTCCTGTCTGAAATGGGCTGAGTAATGGGAAGATGCTCCCATATCCACAACTGTAGCACAATAGCACCAACAAACAATGAAGCACTCGCCTGATACACCACCTTGTGCAAATCATGGTATAATTGTGCCAGCATGCAGGATCCCCAATCAAACCGCCGAGGATGTCCAAGTAAATCCTCTAGTATCCTACCCCATCCCACAGAGAACCCTCGACCCCATGGGTTCGGAAGGAGCACACCGCCAATCAGAGCACCTAGAATAGCTGGTAATCTCAAAAATGATGCAAACTGTGGCCAAGTAATAGTATCTCCATCCCCTATGGTGTTGTCTCTAAACACTCATCGGCAGACAGTGGCATCGTACACAGAATTATAGTACACCAACTCGCCTTTGCATGGAATCCTTAGCAACCAATACACGTCCTTGGGCGTGATCATCATCTCTCCATATGGTAGGTGAAAGGTATTATGGTCGGAGTGCCATCGCTCTACCACTACAGTAAGTAATCCATGGTTCAGCTGGAACCATGGAAGATCGAGTAGGAAGCTCAGACCGCATCACTCTATAACTCAGAACTCAGCAGCTGTGAGTGTTTGACCTAAGTCAATGACCCATGATGCTACTGATTGGATATATAAGGTAGGGTAGTGTGCGTATCAGCAAAGAAAGAAGGAAGCATATCAATATGTCTTATCGAGGAATCATTTCAAGTCAATCGACAATCAAGTCATCACACCCAGTATCATTTGTTCATGTCTTTGTGTCCTGAGAATGAACTAAGTCGTATCAAAGTCATATCGGTTTTCACACTGATTGATTTCTCCTATTAGTAACTATCCTAAGTGGATTGACCAATCATATTTCATGGTATTTATATCTTGATATCCTAACCTAAGTGTTTTGTTGGAAAGCAACAAAATTCATCTCATCATTTTGATTAGTCATCACACATTATCAAATTTGGCATCAAGCGTAATCAGTTTTTCCCAGAATTTTTCTCAAAATTCATCAGGCAAGAGTTTTCTTTTACCAAGCGACATTTCATCACAAGCGACTACCAAATCTTGCTAGGTGATATTTCTATGGTGTTAGGTGACATTTTACCTATTAAGCGACACTAAAATAGGCAAGGCAATAGTCAATGTTGGCCTAAGCGACAGATCAACTATTAGGGTTCATAGAAGCGACAGTTTGTGAGAAACCGAGAAATTTGCCCTACACTAGGCATGATTTTTTTCATGCCTAGGCGAGAGTGGAAATTTCCTAAGCGGTAATGAAACCTAGTGGAAGCGGGAATAAAAGGCATAGAGGCGACAGTAAAAAGGTCAAAGCGACATTGAATCTATCCTAGGTGACATTTTATTCTTCGGAGGCAATTTTGAAATTTGAAAATGCAATAAATGCTCATTAAATGCATCATAAGGACAAGATGAGGTTTGGCATGACTCACCGGAGGTCCAAAGTCAGGTAGCCTCGCATATCTCTGGCATCTCTTGAATCTATGCTCACGAATCGGGACAGCCATCTCGAAATAAGTCAGAGGATCAGAGCAAAATCACCAAGGTAGAAAGTGCAAATGAATAGTAAAACAAGGTTTACTATCCTATTTTAAAGGGTTTTTAACCTAATTATAGAGGTCAAAATGACTAGGGAGCTATATCAACTCATTCAACCGGGACATTTCTTCAAATTAGTATGGCATATCATCAAGGGTTTCAGAAATGAAAACATATTTCACTATTATTCATAAAAAAATCTATTTTAATTTCTAAGGGGGCATAAGGGTATTGGAATCAAGGTCGTAATCAAACATCATGGGATCAATGGGGCATCAAAATTTTTGTTTCATCATCAGAGGCAGCAATCAATCATATTAGTCATATCAGCAATCAGGACGGACATGAATCTTTGAATCAATGTTCTTCGTACATCAATTCAAAGAGGGGCATTTATAGACACGTAAAATTGGACAAAGGCTTTTAAGTGCAAAAATCAATCAAATGGCTCAAAATCATCAAAATGCATTAAAAAGGGGACATAATTAAATGAAGTTGAGCAAAAATCAGTTAAAATAAAAGAATTAAATAAGGATGATGTTAAATGATTAAATCAAAACTTAAAAGGGGCAAAAACATTATATAATTGATTTTAATTAATTAATTGTATAGTTGTTTAAATCATAAATCAAATTGAACCTATTACCCTTCCATGGCTAAATTTAATTACTTAATTGAATTAATAAATTCTATTTTCCCTCAACAAAGTGATCAACCAATGAAAATTGAGAAAACAAGTGCACATGGATCACTTTAAAAAGGGACATAAATCACTCACAAATTGTAAATTGTCCCCTCATTTGTGGACAAAGCAAAGTTTTTGACTCAACCATGAGCTAACCATGATCAATTCACTCTACCCCCTACCCTTGGGAAATTACTATAAATATGAGGCATTTTGGAGAGCATTTCTATCATGGAAGTCATTTGCAAAAGCATTGTTACTATAGGCAAATTGAGCATTCTAAGAGCAATTGAAGCATTTGAGCATTTAGAGTTTATCATTTTAGCATTTTATCATTGCATTGTTATCAAAATGGAGCTAGATTAAGCATGAATCTCTCTTAGATTAAGCATTTAGAAGCATTGTAGCAGCATTTTTCTCATTTTAGAGGTGTCACTAGTGAGGATTTGCAGTTGAGAGCTCACTTACCACTTCTTTCTAGAGATCCATGAGATGTTATAGATTGTAGTTGCATTTTAGAGTAAATTTCCTTTGTATTTAGCTTAAATTGTTGCTACTTGATCTTAATTTCATGAAGGTGATTTCATTCATCACACAAGTTGCATGCGAATGTAAGCATGAAGTGAAGAAAAGAGCCTAAGAGGTTGTGAAAATGAAATTATGAAGGAAGACATGCGAAGTACAGAGATCTAGAATTGAGATCTGGTGTAGCAGTGAGTGCAGTTTGGCACAGTAAGGAGGTAACATATTTCATGTCATTCTACTGAATAATATCAAGGTTATTTGGACAGTGTGTTTAGTGATCTTAACCTAAAGCTGTTTGGGCAGTGGGTCCTTCTGTCTTCCATAACTCTTAACAGGGTTAGAATCTTTTAACAGGGATTCAAAATCTCCTAACAGGGATTTATATGTACTGAATGTATTTCATAAGACTCTTAACAGAGTCCATCCTCTCACAAGGAATATTCATATTAGTGCATCTTTTGTGGGCATCATTCTCACCGGGGTTTACTCTTTGATCAAGAGGTTCCCTAGTCAACATATCTTGTGTTATTGTGTCATTGTGTATGAATATCTTTGTATGGTTAGTAATTGCATTGCTTACATGGTTAAATGTTGTTGAAGATGTTAAAAGTTATAATTATCTGATAATTGATTCAACCCCCCCCCCCTCTCAATTATCTTGGTGGACTTTACTTTCTAACAATTGGTATTAGAGCAGCAGGTCCTTGAAAGGAAAGTTTAACAGCTTAAGGAGATCCATGGCGAATTTCAAGAAAGAAAGCCCTAAGTTTGATGGAGTAAATTTTGATAGCTGGAAGGAAAAGATGAAGACACATCTATTGTGTTTAGGACCAGGCTATTGGTTGATTACAAAGAATGAAAGAACTATAATTGAAGAAGATAGTCTTGAAACTAGTTCTAAAGATGAGGTAGATCTATTCATGTGTAACATACTTGCAAGAGAAGCACTCTTGACAGCACTTCCAGAGAATGAATATAGTCAGGTAAATTTTTTTATGAAATCTAATGAAATTTGGAAAGCTTTACACTCTACTTTTGAAGGTGATGAACATGCAAAAAGAGCTAGATTACATAATTGGATATGTGCATTTGAAGATATTAGAATGATGGAAGATGAATCTGTTAGAAGCTATATTGGTAGAATGTCAGAAATTGTTGTAGGAATAAAATCTTGTGGAGGATCAAAGACAAAGAATGAAGTGATATGGAAAATTCTGAGGACATTGACTCTTGTATTTAAGCAGACAACACAAATGATTGAACAAGTTATACCTTGTACTACAAAATTTACAAGAGAGACTCTTCTTGGAAGATTGGAAGTAGTAGAGATGAACCTGAGGTTATCAGGAGACTTACCTAGAATGGAGACAACATTCAGTGCTCTTCGTATTTGTTCTACTTTGTTAAGAAGTACCAGTGTGAGTGGAGATTATGCCAGCAGCAACAGATCTAGAAATGAATAAGATAAGAAGATTGAAGATGGTATTACCTTTCTTGTGAAAAGAGAACCAGACGGTAAGAAAATTTTTAAATGTTGGACTTGTCAGGAATATGGTCATTTTGCATCTAAATTTCCTAAGAGAGTTAAGAAGTACATAAATAATTTCAAGCCTAAAAGATCTAAGGAATGTTATTATGCTAATGATGAAGATCTTGAAGCTAGTATAGAAAGAACTTTGAGTGAAAGTGATACTGAGAATAATGATGAAATAGGATTTGTAGCAATTAAAGAAGAAAATTTTGAATCTAATGTTAAAGAAGAAAAATCATTAGTTTCCCAAGTTGAAAAGAAAGTTGATTGGATTATAGACAGTGGTTGTTCACATCATATGACTGGAGATATGAAGAAGTTCATAAAGTTTAACAATTATGATGGAGGAGTTGTTAGAGTTGGTAACAATGCACCTTGTTTGATTAAAGGTATAGGATCTATTACTCTTGATGGAAAGACTAATACTGATGATGTTCACTTTGTTGATAGATTAAAACATAATCTTTTGAGTGTTGGACAGTTAGTGGATAAGGGATATCAAGTTTGGTTTACTCAGAAAACTTGTGTGATAAAAGATAAAGATGGAAATCTAATTGGAACTGGATCTAGAACCAGAGGTAATGTATTTCAGTTGAATCCTACTGAGATGACATGCTTGATTACTAAAATTGATGACAGTTGGTTATGGCATAGAAGGTTTTGTCATATAAACTTTGATAACATTGTGAAAGTGAGTACTACACTTGCAGTAAGGGATTTGCCTAAAATTATGAAGCCTACTAACATGATTTGCAAAGAATGTTTGATGGCTAAGCAGAAGAGAAGTTCATTTCCTAGTAAGAAGTTCACATCGGCAGAGAAGTTGGAGATTGTTCATACAGACTTGAGCTGTCCTACCAGGACTAGAGGATTCTATCGAGAAAGGTATTTTATGATTCTTGTTGATGATTTTACAAGAATGATGTGGATTGCATTTTTGAAAGAAAAATCTGAAGCATTTGATAAGTTTAAGATCATTAAAAATAAAGTTGAGAATGAATCTGGAATGAAGATTAAATGTTTGAGATCTGATAGAGGTGGAGAATTTACTTCTAGAGAGTTTAACACCTTTTGTGAAGTGAATGGTATTAAGAGACAATTTTCAGCCCCTAGAACACCTAAACAAAATGGTATTGTAGAAAGAAGAAATAGGTCAGTAACTAAAGCAGCAAGAGCTATGTTATTTGAGAATAACTTGGCGAAGTCATTTTGGAGAGAAGCAGTGAATACAATAATATATACAATAAACAGAGTACAAATTAGAGTAGACATAGATAAGACACCTTATGAATTATGGTTTAGACATGCACCCTCAGTTAAGTATTTTAGAATTTTTGGAAGCAAATGTTATATAAAGAGAGATGATGATATTGGAAATTTTGATCCTAGAAGTGATGAAGGTATTTTTCTTGGATATTCTTTAAAGAGAAAAGCATGTAGATGTTACAATAAGAGAACTAAAACTATTGTTGAGAGCACAAATGTTAAAGTTGATGAGAAGTTTAAAATTCAAGAAAGAATGCTTGATTATGAATCTGATGAAGAAGCTAATCCTCAGCCTAACATTGAAACTACTGAATTATTCTATGAGACTGATAGTGAATTTTTGAATGAGAATCATACTGCAAAAGAAACCAGAGAGGAATCTAAAGAAGAATCTACAGTTGAAGCAAGATCTATGAGTATGACACCGAACAAGTATCTATCTAGACATCATCCTATTGAACAAGTTATTGGAAGTTTGGACAGAGGAGTTATGACTAGAAATAAGGTACATTTATGTTTGATTTCTCAAATTGAACCTAAATCTACTAATGAAGCTTGTGAAGATGAACATTGGATTAATGCTATGAAAGAAGAACTAGATCAAATTGAAAAGAACAAGACATGGGAATTGGTTCCTAGACCTAAAGACAAGAATGTGATTGGAACTAAATGGGTATTCAAAAACAAGATGAATGAACAAAGAGAAGTAGTAAGAAACAAAGAAAGATTAGTATGTAAGGGATACTTGCAGCAAGAAGGAATTGACTATGAAGAAACCTTTGCACCAGTAGCAAGACTTGAAGCCGTAAGAATGTTTTTAGCTTATGCAGCTTTTAAGAAATTCAAAGTGTATTAGATGGATGTGAAGTCTGCATTTCTGAATGGTGAATTGGAAGAAGAAGTCTACATTGAGTAGCCTGAAGGTTTTCCTTTAACTCAAGAAGGAGATATGGTATGTAAACTAAAGAAAGCATTATACAGACTAAAGCAAGCACCTAGAACTTGGTATGCTAGATTGGATAAATATTTGTTGAAATTGGGATTTACCAAAGGAACAACAGATAGTAATTTGTACACAAAAGAAATTGAAAATGGATTGTTAGTTATAGTTATTTTTGTTGATGACATTATCTTTGGAGGAGAAGATGAAGCTAGTGATAAATTTGCTGATGAAATGAAGACAGAATTTGAAATGAGCATGATTGGTGAGATGAAATACTTTTTGGGATTATAGATAACATAGAACAATGATGGTATCTTTGTTAGCCAGACAAAGTACTTGAATGATTTGCTAAAAAGATTTGGAATGGAGAACTGTAAACCAGTTGGAACACCTATGGTTACAGGACACAAACTATCAAGCAAAGATGAAACACCAACAGTTGAGCAAAAGAAATACAGATCCATGATTGGAGGATTGCAGTAGTTAACACACACTAGACCGGATATACAACATTCAGTTGGCATGGTAGCAAGATTTCAAGCTGAACCTAGAGAGTCACATTATGTAGCAATAAAGAGGATATTGAGATATTTAAGAGGCACAATGGACTATGGATTGTGGTATGAAAAATATGATGATTTCACCTATGTGCATATACAGATGCTGATTGGGAAGGTAGTGTTGATGATAAGAAAAGCACCAGTGGTGGAGCCTTTTTTCTTGGAGGAAGATTGGTTTCCTAGTTGAGCAAGAAGCAAAATTGTATTTCACACAGTACAGCAGAAGCAAAATATGTAGCAGCAGCAAACAATTATAACTAGATAATTTGGATGAAGTAGATGCTGAAGGATATTGGAATTAAATTTTTTGAACCTATTGTCATACATTGTGACAACACCAGCACAGTCAGTATGTCTAAGAATCATGTATTGCATTCTAAAACTAAGCATATAGAGATCAAGTATCATGTTGTAAGAGAGAAATTTGCTGAGAAAGAATTCAAACTGGAGTACATAAGCACAAAGGAATAGATAGTAGACATATTTACAAAGACTTTTCCTAAGGATACATTTGATTATCTGAGAGGTATGCTTGGGGTTATGCCCCAGCCTACTTTTGAGTAATGATGCAGTTGATTACATCCATCCAGTTGTATATGAGCCCTATCTTTCTCTGGATTGGATGTTGGTACTTCCTCTATGGGGGAGTATGTGTATCTGAGCTGAGTCATGAGGACTCTTGTGAATGTATTTTCTGAAACAATGTCTTTGGACATTGAGTTGTTGTTGGCATAGTGATGAAATTTTTTTCATTGATGTCAATGGGGGAGAAGTATACATGAAAAACAATATAGAACATCTTTTGGAGAGAACTTAATAGGATAACAAAGCAAGATTTGATTGATGAAGAAGATTTGAAGAACTTTCAGAGTATCAGTGCAACAATATTGGATTTTTGGAACATTGGATGTCTTTCATCTATGTTGCTATCAATGCCAATGGGGGAGATTGTTAGGAATGAATGCTGGATGTTGGCAGTCATTCTGTAACAGTTGTTGTTGCATTCATGACTATGATTGTCATTGATGTCAACACAGTGATCTTCTGAAGACTAGCAGAAAAGCAGATAGTATTTTGATTAGCGCACATGGGATATTGTAGTTGGAGCTATATGATGTTGAGGTCTTACTCTTTGATATGTTATATGTCTATGGTTAAGAGCGAAGACAGTAATTCATTGATTCATGGAAGTTATGAGCATTTTGGTAAAAGCAGTATTCGGGCAGTGTTCCTAAGTAGCAGTTTGTGGAAATCAGATGATATCTCCTAATCAAGATGGAATATGGTTTTGTGTAGTTAAAGGGAAGTTTTAGACACATTGATGGTGATGTGGTTCAAAGCACAAACTTTGAGGTCACACGATTGAAGAGCTATTGCATTTGGAAGCTAACAGTTTTGTGTAATTTTGATGTAGCGTATGGAAACTTTTATTTTGTAATTGTGTGCCGACTCATTTGTAATTATTTGAGTGTGGTATAAAGGAAGGAATTTTTTTCCTTATTGTATGTAGTTGTAATATGAAAGAAGTGTGAGCATGGTTTGGTTGCATGCGAATGTAAGCATGAAGTGAAGAAAAGAGCCTAAGAGGTTGTGAAAATGAAATTGTGAAGGAAGACATGCGAAGTACAAAGATCTGGAATTGAGATCTGGTGTAGCAGTGAGTGCGGTTTGGTACAGTAAGGAGGTAACATATTTCATATTATTTTACTGAATAATATCAAGGTTATTTGGACAGTGTGTTCAGTGATCTTACCCTGAAGCTATTTGGGCAGTGGGTCCTTCTGTCTTCTATAACTCTTAACAGGGTTAGAATCTTTTAACAGGGATTTATATGTACTGAATGTATTTCATAAGACTCCTAACAGATTCCATCCTCTCACAAGGAATATTCATATTAGTGCATCTTTTGTGGGCATCATTCCCACCGGGGTTTACTCTTTGATCAAGAGGTTCCCTAGTCAACATATCTTGTGTTATTGTGTCATTGTGTATGAATATCTTTGTATGGTTAGTAATTGCATTTCTTACATGGTTAAATGCTATTGAAGATGTTAAAAGTTATAATTATCTGATAACCAATTCACCCCCCCCCCCCCCCTCTCAGTTATCTTGGTGGACTTTACTTTCTAACAGTAGCTGCCTGAAGGGTCTATAAATACATAGACTCCTTCACCACTACCGAGAACACAACATGAACTATGAGTTTTTTAGTTAGATGACTCCTATGTTGTAACTCTACCTCCCTATATTTTAGTTATATCCTACATAGAGCCTCTCCATCTACCCTAGAACTATCGAATGTCAAAGTAATTCGACTTCTTTCCGAGGATAAACTCACAATATAGCTTTATCAGAAAATATAAAGGAACCTCCCAATTATTACATGGTGCTTGGTCAAAGACCATATACCAACTATCCCAAAATGCGGCTCTCATCCTATTATGAATACACCAATGTATGGGAAGTCAATTCATAGTTACTTTTAGGGAGTTACTACTAATAGGATCAGTGAAAAGATCACATATGTCATCTTTAAGTATCCCTTTTTTTTCACTTGATCATATGACAACCTATCAACATAAAATGCACGACATTTATCCCTCCATGAACTCCATACTATAACCTCCCTAGACACCTCATTTTCACTATTGGCCATTATTTTTGAGGAAGTGGCAAGGGATGAGTGGTTCTCAAAACTAGAGGACCTCAATCTATTAACCAATATGGATATTTGGGTAGTGTTTTGTTGAAGGTGATTAATAAGGTCCTCTTATGTGGCATCAATGTGACCTATTGGAGGATGAAAAGGGTTTGGATTTGGGTTTTGCAGTGGGTTTGGGTTCGACAGTGGATTTGGGTTTTGTTGAGGGTTTTCTTGTTGTGGGGTTGTATTTTGAAGGTTCTCTTGTTGCTCGTTTCCAACATTATCAAAATTTTCCTGTGTTTGAAGAGGTCTTTATTGTCTATATCTTGGTTAGGGATTGTTTTCCCAATATAACATCAAATTAATTTTAAAAAAACTTAAATCACTTCAACAAACCCTACTCAATCAAAATTGAAACAAATATAATTTAAAAATATAAATTCTTCTACTCAATCAAAATTGAAACAAAAATAATTTAAAAAATAAATATTTGC
Source organism: Chamaecyparis obtusa (assembly GCA_027943335.1). NCBI lineage: Eukaryota > Viridiplantae > Streptophyta > Pinopsida > Cupressales > Cupressaceae > Chamaecyparis > Chamaecyparis obtusa. The sequence continues at coordinate 1,400,793 of BSBK01001960.1, forward strand.
ATGTTCGATGGCGTGACATGCATGAAAAATGATCAATATGGCAACAAAATCCAACAACAACAAAAACCCACTAGGGTTTAGGCATTTTCCCTTCCTCCTCTCTCCTTAAAACTCAGTTTTGGCATGAAAAAATAATAGTCAAACACAGTAAAAAAATTTTATGATAGTCAAAACACGATCGGATTTTGTAAAACATATTTTTCTTTACAAAACACGATCATGTTTTGCAAAACTTAAGTTTTTAAATTATTTTTTGTGGCTTGGCAAAGGCTTGACTAAGCCAAATCTAGTTTTTTCAAATTTTGGATAACTCGGTCATGTTATGAAAAGTTTTGATTATTTTTTAAAGAAGTGACCACTTTTTTGCACACCATCTTAGTGCACTACAAATACAAAGGCAAGTACTAGCCACTATGTGGCACTTGTTTCAATTTACAATTGATATATGCTAAGAGAAATATTTTAAAATAAAAATTGGATTTTTAAATTTATTTTAATACTTAATAAAAATTAATAATAAGTTTGACTTAAAAAACTACATAGTTGAATCCTGATAGCAATATCACAATTTGGCTTGCCGTGGAAAATATCTCCTACTTATCAATTAATAATAAATAAAATATTAAATAAAATATAAAAAAGTATTTTAAAGAGTGGGACACACTATTGTGTTCTCACATCTCATCAACCAATTTAGTAGAATGATCAACAAAATCGCATTGGCATATCTAAGCATATTAAAAAGTAAATATTGGAAGTAGGTAAATTGAGAGAGAATGGAACAAGGTGGAATGGTAGGAGAAGGTTTGGTTTAGGGTGTGGAAGGTTGTGGTTTAAGTTAGGAATGTAGATATTAAGGTTTCTTAGTTATATGTGGATATTAACACCGTGTTTCTAGGTGAGGTCTATATGGATGTACAATAACTGCGAAAGAAGTACTAGGATAATTTACAAGACAAGATTCTAACCATTTATTAGCTATAATAATGTAACCCCAAGTGTATAAGGTTGAATATATAGCTCAAGATTACTCTCTTAGATATGAAACTTTTAATCCACATAGGACTTATATAGACCAAATGGTATGTAATTGGTTTGACATAGAGAGGCCTTAATATTGCATATGAACTAATTAATGATTAATTTCCTAACTCCAAAACTATTTACCTAACACCTTTTAGCTAGTACATATTTATCATTTATAAACTTTAGATATTGTTAGATGGAAAACTGAACGAGGTTTTGTTCAACTTAAGGATGTTTTAAAATAATGTTAAAATAGTTTAAAGTATGATTATTTGATCCAATATGAGGATATATTTTGGACCAATTTTAATGGGAGGAATAAGATAACCAAGGATACTAATAGAAGAACAATTAGTAAAGTTTACTTTAACACTATAAGCAACATAAGAATCTTGATGAAGGTGTGTATTTGATAAAAGTCATTTGTGAAATTTGTTGAAGGAACATTTTGGGTCTACTAGTGTTATAATTAGTTCTAGAATTCACTTTTCTTTCAATACACATAGTGACATGATAATTATTAATTTAGCACCTCATTAAGGAAAAAAATAACATGAGGAGGAAGTGAAAAAGAAGAGATTGATTAGGCATTAAAAAAAACATTGAATGGTAATCAGGGGAAATTCTCAATACTAGCATGAAGATAAAAAAAAGTAGCTCAAAAGAAGGTTCATTAAAAGAGAGTGAAAGAGAAATAAAATAAGGGTCATGTTCTTTATTATTTCTCTAATTATGTTATGCAAATGGATTTTTTAAATATGCAAGTTCTAATTAGGATGAGCCATAGATTCTTTCTTTTATCATTATAACCTTCCACATGAACCACGTTGAATTGGCTTAATGTTTACTTAAGTCCAAGATTAATTCATTAACATCGTTATTTTCTATTATACAATTGAGTAACTATTCAAGGAAATATATCAAAACCTTGTAGTAAACAAATTAGCTTTTTGGACAAATTCTTAAAAAGGTCTAATTGATGAAAAAAATGTCAAATTGGCTTAACATTTACTTAATTATGAGCTTAGTTCAATAAATTGTGGTTGTTTTTGCCACCATTATCCCATCACCAATAACTGATCTAAGGTAATTTTTATGGGCTAAATTCAGTGTTTTTTTGGCACAGTGGCAACATTACATGTCTTTCATATTGGTTTGAAAAGCTTGGAAAATTTAGTGTGTTTTCGACACTCTGTTGTTAATTCACCATGTTTTCTACACCAAGTTGATTATAATAAAACACTAGTGTTTCCTGTTGGAAATATAAACAAAGATTGGGAGGAGCTCCACTTAGGTCTCTTTGACCAATCAAAGGTCTCTAGGCTTGCATGAAAGTAGCATCTGTGTTGTCGCTCTAATTGATAGGTAAAACTAGGTGAAAATGATGTGTGTTTTCTGCATTGGTATTTCAGTTAGACAATTGACTATCGAAAAGAACTCTTCTAGGGTCTCTCTAACAAAATTCCATGTATTAGGAAGACATATGGATTTCTCTATGATAGAGGAGGTGTAGAAAATACATTGTGTTTTCCATATCAAGATGACTTGAAGTGGTTAACAAGAGTTTTGATTGGCTCTCTTCGATTGAACATAAAATAACCATTGAGGAGAGATCTTTCTTGTAAGTATTTGTGTAAAATCTATCGTAACCTCACAAGAATTTTTTTGTTTCCTTGTCTAGTTTTCCGCTCTTTTTTCTTTTTGAAGGTAGTTTTTATTGAAAATCTGGGAAGTGTCCCTTTTGTAAATTGTTCCTTTTTGGGATAGTTCATTGTCTTTTTGGTCTATCATGTCTATCTTTCTATATCTTTGTTAAAGGGTTTTAGGGCCCCTTCAAAACCTATTTTTACCGTAATAAAAAATAAACTATCTTTTTGGACTCCAACTTGAAAGGTCCAATTGATAGAAAACATATCAAATTTTACCATAATGGTAAAAACACATTGAATTTTCTTAATGTTTACTTAACTCCAAGATTAATTCAAATAACCTCGTTATTTTCTATTATACACTTGACTAACTATTTGAGGAAAATATGTCACGAGAGTACAAGAAACAAATTAGCTTTTTTGACACTTATTTTAAATAATGGATCAATAAAATAGTAAAAAATTATCATCATGGTAAAAAACATGTTGAATTGGCTTAATTTTTACCTAAGTCCAAGATTAATGCATTAACTTCCTTATTTTATATTGTATACTCGAGAAACTATTTGTGAAAAAAATATCATAACCTAATAGGAAACAAATTAGCTTTTTGCACTCCTACTTGAAATGTGTAATTTATAGAAACAAATCAAACTTTAGCATAAAGGTAAAAACAATACCATTGCAAGGATTTATCTCAAAAGGATCTAGTAACCAGTTTAGCCATGAATCTATGATCATGCAAAAAGTCATTACACAATGTTTGAAAGGTTGTCACATGATTTAAGGGATCACCTTTATCAAATTTACAAGTCTGCAAGTCAGGTATTTCCATTTTTTGAGGGTAACGACATGAATTATGTGTAAGGACAAAGGACTAACAATGTCACAAGTGGGAATATTAAATTTGGATTGAGTCGTGGATGCAATTTTTTGTTGCGAGGATGAAATGGTTTGAGCAAGAGTATTGATAGTGGATTTGGTAGAAAGGTTGGTAGGAGATATATGTGAAAGGTTTGGACCATTATGGGAAATGAAAGGAACGATAGAGTATGAGAATGATGCATTAATGTAGGTAGGTATGGATGAAGATTGTGAAACACATAGAAAAATTAGAGGTAGAATAATAGGATTAAAAATGCTTCCAAGACTAACATGTGTAGGATTAATGTTTTGAATGGATGTAGTCATGAGAGGTGGAGCATAAGTAGAAACACTAGGTAATGAAGTAGGAATAGAAATAGAAGTCTCAACATTAGTGGGAGGTTGGGATGAACCAATATCTTGAGCACATTATTTAAGAGGCTTAATATTACTATCAATAAGATGGAAAATAGTGCATAATATATTAACACCATGTTCACCATTGTGAATCAACTTTCTCAAACCCTCTACTATGGAGATAACTATGGTATTAGAAATTTATCTTCCTAACCATTTCTCAAATTTTTCAAAGTCATTGGAAAGGTTTTGCACTTGTATAGGAGGGACTCTTAAGGTCTCATCTTCATCATGAGAATATTGGGAAGATCTATTCTCAATGATAGTGAGAATTTCATTAGTAGGCATTGGTGTCTCATCAATATTCCTAGAAAAAAAGAGGACAAGAGATCAAAGGAACCCATAAGTCTTGCTAAAGTGGGGGAAATATGTATAATCCTAAATGATAAGCACCTATAATTAGATGCTCAATTAAGCCTCATTTTATCATGTATAGGTTCCTACATTGATTTAAGACACTCCAACCACATTGTTCTTTCACTCCATCATTGTCTCCACATTCCTTGCTCCCAAACTGAATTTAATGGTCTTTTGGGGGACTAGGTCATCTAGACTAACCTATTCCCATTGACTTGTTCCTCGGTGTTTTGCATGAAATTCAAACTAGGGGATCATCTCATTGGTTAAGCATGAAATCTAAAACCCCATCGACTTTTCTCAAGTTTTGAGCACCAAAATATTGTGAGAGGTAGATAAACAAATGGGTTCTCCTCATTTTGGAAATATGATCAAGATTTCAAATCACACTCTATATTTTAAGAGATATTATCAAGACTCAAGTATTCTCAAGCAAGATCTCAAGTATTTTGAGGCATCTCTTCAAGTGAATGATGACTATGAAATGAAAGATGAGAAACTTATCCCCTTTAAGGACTTGGTTGATACTCTCAAGGAAAATTTAGACACAATCACCTTCAATTACATGTCATGACTTCAAAATACACTGACAAATGTGATGGCTACTATTTCATCTATGCTTGACATGCCATAGAATACATGGAGATATGAATTCTTGGTTGAACGGTTGCTTGTGCCAGCTTTTGAAAGTCAATAATAGGAGATTTTGTGTGAAATTATTGGTCCCAATTCTCCTTAGTACTAGCCCATATATGATTACCTAAATACCCAAACCTTACCCTCTGACCTATCTAGAAACCAACACCGATCTTTTTCTATTGAGCCTCTAGATATGTTATCATCAATTAAACCCTTTATAGACATTCATTTGACCAAACCCTCCTCAGGTATCTTGATTTGGAAGAGACACAAACTATATTATGTGAGGTACATGATGGTAAATGTGGAGGCCAATTTAATGGTATGAATATAGCAAATAAACTTGTCAAAGTTGGATATTATTGGCCAATGTGATGGCTACTATTGCATCTATGCTTGACATGCCATAGAATACATTGAGATATGAATTCTTGGTGGAATGATTACTTGTGCCAGCTTTTGAAAGTCAATAATAAGAGATTTTGTGTGAAATTATTGGTCCCAATTCTCCTTAGTACTAGCCCATATATGATTACATAAATACCCAAACCTTACCCTCTGACCTATCTAGAAACCAACACTGATCCTTTTTTTGTCAAGCCTCTAGATATGTTATCATCAATGAAACCCTTTATAGACATTCCTTTGACCAAAACCTCCTCAAGTATCTTGATTTGGAAGAGACACAAACTGTATTATGTGAGGTACATGATGGTAAATGTGGAGGCCAATTTAATGGTATGAATCTAGAAAATAAACATGTTAGAGTTGGATATTATTGGCCAACCATGGAACAAGATGCCCACAGTTTCACAAAGAGATGTTATAAATGTTAAATGCATGGGGATTTAATTCATGCACCAATGCAAGAACTTTGAAATTTTGTATCCCCATGGCCCTTTTCACAATTGGGTCTTGATCTTACCAACCATGAACTAAGTTTGTGTTGGTTGGAAAACATGATGTGTAGTACTAACTTTGTGTGGGTTAGAAAATACAATGTGTTGTTTAACCTAGAGCTTCATATTTTTATACCTACTAAATCTTAGCTCATGGTTGATAATATGTGTTTCTTTTTTCTCATTTGATGTTATCTCAAATGAATGGTTCGATATCACAACTTTCTTTCATTTTAATTCATGGTTTTTAGGGTTGTAGATTTCATGATAATGAGTGTCATATGACTTTCATGGCTAATTACGATAATGGAGTTAAGCTGAAGCTAGTTAATGGACCAAGGAATGTATTTGATATCATATTTATAATGACATAAATAATTTACTAATTCATTAAATATTATAGAAAGTGGTGATATCAATCCATTCATTTTATTTAACATCATGAGTACAAAAACACATCTTATCAACCATGAACTAAGCTTATACAGGTTGGAATATAAATTTGTATTTCAACCTATCACTTCATATATATGGTAAAATGTTATGAAAACTTTGAAACAACTAAAAAAAGAGAAATTTAGTGTTATTGGGGTACACATGCCTCTATTATCTAATGAAGAATTTTTTGATACTCGACCATTCATTTAGATAACATGAAATGAGTAGAAAAATATATCCTACAAACCATAAACAAAGATTTTGCAGGTCTAAAAGCGTTGTGCAATTTAAAATGCAAATTTCTATTTACAATGAAATCTTATCACAACTCTAACAAAATAAATTGAAGAATACACTATTTTTGAGTGCACATATCTATTTTAGGGTTAGGCTTGAATTATGGTTAGGATTAGGGATTACGTTTAGGATTAGGTTTATGGTTTAGAGTTAGGGCCAATGATTACATTTAGGATTAGGTTTATGGTTTAGAGTTAGGATCATGGTTTAGGGTTTAGGATTAAAATTATGATTAGGTATAGGGTTTAAGATTAGTGTTAGGATTATGGTTAGGATAGAAATTAAAAATATGGTTAGGACAATAGTTTACATCATAGATATTATTATGGTTAGGGTTACAATTTTCATTTGGATTTTAATTAGGATTAGTGTTAGGGTTAAATTTAGGGTTATAGTTAAGGTTATGATTATGGTTAGGATTATGATTAGGGTTAAAGGGATAAGATTAGGACTAGGGTTGAATCTAGGATTAGGATTTAGGGTTATAATTAAGATTAGAATTAGGGTTAGGGTCAAGATTATGATTAGGGTTAGGGTAAGATTTAGAATTTAGGATTAGGGTTAGGATTAGACTTTAAGATTAGGATTTTGATTAGGATTAGGGTAAGTATTTTGGTTAGGATTAGGGTTTAAGATTTTGATTATGATTAGGGTAAGTGTTTTGGTTAGGATTAGGGTTTAGGATGTTGATTAGGATTAGGGTTCATATTAGGATTAGTATTTAGGGTTTTGATTAGGATTAAAGTAATATTTTTGGTTAGGGTTAGGGTACAAGGTTTATGCTTTTGATTAGGGCAAGTGTTATGATTAGGGTTAGTTTAGGTTTTTTATTAGGATAATAGTTGGATTAGGGCCTAAGGTTTAGGCTTAGGGTTAGAATTAGGATTAGGGTTAGGATAATAGTTAGGATTAGGGTTAGGATAATGGTTTAGGATTAGGGTTTATGACTTAGGATTAGTGTTACAGTTAGGGTTGGGAATTAGGAGTAGGGTTTAGGATTTTATTTAGGATAAGGATTTAGGGTTATGATAATGGTTAGGATTATAGTTAGGGTAAGGGTTCCCATCATGGTTAGTATTATGGTTATGGTTAAGTTTTTTATTAAGGTTAGTATTATGGTTAAGGTTAGGGTTTTGGAAAGTTGTGATATCAAATGTTTAAATTGAGATAACTTTAAATGAGCAAAAAAAGTATATCTTACCAACCATGAACGAAGTTTGTAAATATGAAGTTGCATGTTGAATTACACATTGTGTTTTAAACCTACAAAATCTTAGTTCATGGTTTGTAGGATATATTTTTCTACTCATTTGATGTTATCTCAAATGAATGGTTGGGTATCATAGAATTCCTCATTAGATAATAGAGGCATGTTTATTCTAGTAAAACTATATTTCTAATTTTATTTTGTTGTACAATTGTGATAAGATTTCATTATAAATGTGAAATGGTGGTTGGAATACAAATTTTCTTTTTCAACCTACAAAAGCTTACTTCATGGTTAATAAGATGTGATTTTTTACTCATTTGACGTTAAATGAAATAAATAGTTGGATATCATAACTTTCTATGTAATATCCCCAAATTGATAGAGAATAAATTAATTAATTGGTCCCAATTTAAAAGATATTATTAAGGACCTTTAATTAATTAATAAAGGGGCCCATTATTATTACTATTGTCCATAGGTGTTTATCATGTTGACGCTCTTTTGTAAACCCTTGGGAGTTTCTCTGAAGGGGTATTTATGATCGACATGTAGGTAGTTGTTGATATGCATCTTGGAATATTTTATTTGTCTTTGCAAATTCTAGTTGAAATTCTATTTTATGCCATTTCAGAGGTGAAAGATCCTCCCTATTTGGATTGTTGTAGTTTCGGTGGTTCAAAACCACCCTAGTCTATTGTTGGAAATATCACTATGATATTTCACATGTGTGCCAAATCTGGATTGTATTCATTTGGAGATCTATGTTTTCTCAACTCTAGTCCGAAGCCATTGTAATTATAAAGTATCTTAATTGTCTAAAATAAATATACTTTGTATTGTTGGCTTTGGCGATAATCAATTCTTATTCCATCTAATGATTTGGAGTATTATCATTGTTTACTATACATTTGTAACTAAGCATAAATCCTCACCCTTTCTGGAATTTATCGATATCATACATAGGTGGAAAAGAAAAACTTCACCATTACATAAGAAAACAATGGTTATCAAGCTTTGAACGACCAATAACAATGTTGTACGTCCACTTCCCAATCCACCACATGAAAACTCCTTTCCACATGGTACATCCAACAGACTAGCTGACTGTATGACCCAACAAGCTTACACTGTGGGCATTGAAATCATACAAACATACAATGTACGAGCCAAGACATTCACACCATGTGGTTACCTTCATATTGTACGACCAACCCGCCATATCATATGACCCACTATAGTCACTGTACAGACACTATTGCAAAGTCTCGGTCATACAACAATTTGGAGTGATGGACATCACCTCCAACTGCACAATATCTTCTTTCCACCCTCATTGTACTCCATTTACTCCTTCTGTAGATATCTCCATAGCATATGCCATAAACACCTCCCAAATAGAAATCACCTCCGAAATTGAAAACATGTCTAGGATTGAAACACCCTCGGAATAGAAATCACCTCCAAACCAAAATCACCTCCAGAATTGAAATCACCTCTGGGACCAAAACACCTATGGGATAGAAATCATCTTTGAACCACAATCACCTTAGGAACTAAAAAAACATTCGGGATCACCTCCAGACCAAAATCACCTTTGGAATAGAAATCACCTTCGAGACATTACAATGGTATAAAAGTTGGTGATCTTTCCAGCCTGTTGGGATGAATGATAGATTTTGGGATTTGGATCACACTATGGAACCCAACAGTGATGGTAAGTGGTGGTTGAAGGAACTACAAAAGATTGACAAAGAGCTCACTAAGGACCTATTGATATTCCATTATATTTATTGGAAGTATGTTTGTGTAAGGTGAACCAATTACCTTCAAGATTTATATACAGGATCCTTTCTCCAATTAAGGATGTCTTAATTCAACCCAAGATTTTGAGACACCATAATAAGGAAATAAATTTGGCAACTTTATCATGTCTCAGTGAGATTTTGAGAATTTCAACTCCTAGAGAACCATATGATGATAACATCATGATAGAGATATTGCATTTGATCATTGATAGCTTTTAGAGCCTTGATGACTTCAGTGGTGACCCTTTTGGTAGGAGATCTACAATATTGGAGAATTGTGCAAATGTCAAATTAAGTAACCTGCTCTTAGATCTAGAGTTGCAAGACTTGATCCATGATATGTTTCATCACTTCTTTGTCACAATCAAGGAGCATCATGATACTAAGGTTCTGGTTGCTATGGGGAGCCTTATAATTTTGTGCATTAAAGAGATGGATGAAATATCCCAACCTATCATATCTATGTTGTGGGTTTTTCATAATATAGAATGTGTCCCGTCTATGGAAGCATGTAAATTGATCAGTAATGTATTTAGACATTATGAATAAAAACTAATATCTCATTTTCACAAGTGGAAGAAAGTAGATGACGATGGTAAGGGTGATGCATTGCACAAGGATGGTGAAGGCATGATTACAAAGGATCTGCTAAATCTTGCTGCTACACCTACATGTGGAGAACACTTTAAAAATGAAGAAGTTTCTTGCATGGATCTTTCCAAGAAAACCTAGAAAGAACAAGGTGACATAAGCTTTGTAACTACTCTATTTAATGAGCTAGGCCTTTAGTTCATTGAGTATGGAGCCCTTCCTTATGTGCAACAAGATATGTCCATTTTAGAGGCTGTGACCATCATCGGGGCCTTGTCCCTCATCGAGGCTCTGCCCACCCAGGTTCATCCTACAATTGAGGCTCTATCTACCACTGAGGTTCTCTTTGTCACTGTCACTGCTTAGACTCTATCTGCCACCAATGTTGTGTGCATCGCTAACACTCTATTCGTCATTGAGACCCTATCTACTATTGAGTCTCTATCCACCGCTAAGGCTCTGTCTGCAAAGGTTCTTTCTATAGTTGAGGCTTTGTCTATTGTCGAGGCTTTGTTCGCCGTTCAAGCCTTGTCTATCACTGAGGCTTTGCCCGCTGAGGTTCCTCCCATAGTCGAGGCTCTATCAACTTCCAAGGTTCTCTTCATCATCTTCATCATTGAAAATTTGTCCTTTGTCAAGGTTGTGTCTATTGTTGAGGCTATGTCCACCACTGAGACCCTATCTTCTGTCAAGGCTTTTTTTCTATACCGAGGCTCTACCTGTCAAGGTTCTTCCTGTATCTAAGGCTATGTTCATTACTAAGGTTTACTTCATCATCACTAAGATTTTTTCCTCCATCGAGATAGTATCTATCACCAAGGTTGTGTCTATCGCCAAGGTCCTATCTGTCACTGAGGATCTGTCCATCATTGAGACTCTATTTGTCGAGGTTATATCCGTCAAAGTTCTATCCATCGAGGTTTTTCACATAGCCGAGGCTCTTTTCGCTATCGAGGTTCTCTCTGTTGTCATTTCCACTAAGACTCTTTTTGTAGTTGAGTCTATTTCTATCTCCAAGGCTTTGTACATCGTGAAGGCCCTATCTATCACTAAGGCTCTATCTGTTGAGGCTCTATATGCCATTGAGGCTCTCTTCATCATCCTTGCCACTGAGGTTATGTCCTCTGTTAAGGTTCTATCTATTGCCAAGGTTTTGTTCACAATAGAGGTTCTATTCATCATCATCACTTCTGAAGCTCTATCCACCATCGAGGTTATGTTCATCACTGAGGCTATGTTTGTTTTAATGGTGTCTATGTCTATATCAATCATTGTTGATTTTTCTATGTTTGTGGTCATGTTCATGACTAACTTCATGTCAACATCAGTGTCTGTGTCTATGGCCATACCAGAAGACATTGTTTAACATGATGGTGTGAAACATTTCATTAATTGGCATTGTTGGGATCCTGGTGAAGGGCATGGAAATATTTATATCATAGTGGTGCAATGAAATTTTGAAGATGGTTTACTCATCCCAACTAAATCCAACTATGTGCATGTGGTCTAGAAGAAACAAAGAGTTTTCAATGGATATTGCTACCAATGTCCGCACTTGGCTTGTGATAAGAGCATGGATGTGTTTTATGTTGGGTTTCAGATGGATCCTGGAGACTCTAGGAATAACAACAATTATATCAGAGTGGAGAAGTGAAAGCTTGATGGAGAATTACTTTTCTCACTTATTTCCAGGCGCATGCAGGTGGTGATCTTGTGTCTTGAAGGTTGCAGTGGATACAATTATTGGTGTCCGTGCCTAGTTTGGAATCTTGAAGTCTTGATGATGGATTGCTAGAGGGAAAGCAATGTTTAGGTGATGAGGATTTGTAATGTCCCCAAATTGATATAGAATAAATAAATTTAATTAATTAATTAATTGGTCCCAATTTAAAAGATATTATTAAGGACCTTTAATTAATTAATAAAGGGGCCCATTTTTATTATTGTTGTCCGTAGGTGTTTTCTGTGTCGACGTTCTTTTGTAAACCCCCATGATTTTATCTGAAGAGGTATTTATGATCGATATGTAGGTAGTTGTTGATATGCATCTTAGAATATTTATTTTTCTTTGTGAATTCCAGTTGGAGTTCTATTTTCTGCCATTTCAAAGGTGAAGATCCTCCCTATTTGGTTTGTTGCAGTTTTGGTGGTTCACAACCACCCTAGTTCGTCGTTGGAAATATCTCTCTGATATTTCACATGTGTGCCAAATATGGATTGTATTCATTTGGAGAGTTGTGTTTTCTTGTCTCTACTCCGAAGCCATTGTAAGTCTTAAGTATCTTCATTATCTAAAATAAATATACTTTGCATCATTGGCTTTTGCAACAATTAATTATTGATCCATCTGGTGATTTGGATTATTATCATTATTTACTGTGCATTCATAACTGAGCATAAATTCTCACCCTTTCTGGAATTTATCGATATCATACGCAGTTGAAAAAGAAGAATAACTTCACCATTCCATAAGTGAACGACAATTATAAACCTTCATATGGCCAACAACCACACTGTACATTTACTTCCCAATCCACCATATGATAACTCCTTCCCACATCATATGTCCAAAAGACCTACTGACTGTACGGCCTAGCAAGCTTACAATGTGTGCATTGAAGTCATACATACATACAACATACAAGCTAGGACATTCACATGATGCAGTTAACTTCGTAATGAACAACCAACTCACCATACCATACAACTCACTATAATCACCATACAGACACTATTGTAGAGTCTTAGTCGTATGACAATTTGGAGTGATGGGAATTACTTGTGATCACATGAAATATTCTTCCCACCCCCATTGTATGCCATCTACTCCTTTTGTAAACATCTTCACACCATACAACATAAACACCTCCTGGACATAAATCAACTCTAGGACCGAAATCACCTCCAGAACAAAAATCACCTCCAGAAATGAAAACACCTCTAGGATAGAAATCACTTCAGGACCAAAATCACCTTTGGGACCGAAACACCCCCGAGACATAAATCACCTCCAGAATCAAAATCACCTCTGGGACCGAAACACCTTTGGAACATAAATCATCTCCAGATCATAATCACCTCTGAAACTGAAAACACCTTCGGGATCACCTCTGGACCAAAATCACCTTCAAGACATTACATTCTATAATAGTTCATGATTTAGTATACTATGTGTCACCATAAATCTAATTTCAAATGCATTCCTTGATGCATTGATTAGATTCACTTTAACTCCATTATCATACTTAGTGATGATAGTCATATGACACTCATCATCATGATATTTGAAACCCTAAAAATCATGAATTAACCATGAAATAAGGTTGTGATATCCAACCATTCATTGGAGATAACATCAAATGAGAAAAAATAAACACATCTTATCAACCATAAATTAAGATTTACAAGTTTAAGAACACAACATGTATCTTAACCTATTGTGAACAATGTAATTTAATCACAAACCTACAACACTAAAAGATGAGTAAGACTTTTCTCTTTTTTGTAGCTCTTTGTTACACTAAACCCTACCCCTAATCCTAAACCCTATATGTAACACTAATCTTATGTCCTAAACCATTATCCTAACCCAAGTTCTAAATATCTTCCTAATCCTAATCCTAACTATTATCCTAACCCTGATCTTGATTCTAACCCTAACCCTAAACCTTAGCCCTAATCAAAATACTATCCCAATCAAAACCCTAAACCTTAACCCTAACCATAACACTAATCTTAATGAAAATCATAAATCATGAACCCTAACCCTAACCAAAAATCTTACTCTAATCCAATAGTAGAGGCTTGAGAAGTGTCTTATACCTTGACAATGCAAATGCTTGTTGAAATGAGATCATAAGTATTTCAATACAATAACATGACTCAAAAGAAACCTAAAAGGACATCATAAAAGATATGCTTTCATAATGATTTCAATGCTTACCACCATGAATTTATTGAATTCTTGAATATGATTTACTTCTCCTTGGATGCTTAATAGGATTGAGATGCCATACAAAGATAATTGGTTGATTGATTGATTTATTATCTCCTTCCCCCTTTAAATGGGATAGATAACATTGATTTTATACCTCTCTAGGCCATCTTGGAACAAAAAAATCAAAGGAGGCTACCAAGGATGTGGAATCTCATTCAAAATCAATAGACCAAGCTCCAATTCAAATTTGGTGTCAATCTACTAATGCAAGAGAATCTTGGGTTTATGGCAATCCTGTATCTCAGTAGCTTGTTAAATGTGATCGGTAACTGCTTCAGAGTTATTAGTGGAGTTTTTTTTTTTCTCACCGATGAGCTTAGTTACCTATTTTCTACTAGGTGCCTTTCACCAAGTGGCTTTGTTGTGTTCTTTCATCGAGTTGGTTCGGTGTGTCTGTGTTTCTCGGTGGCCTAATTCACCAATAGGTTTATTTTGGATCTTTTATTGAGGTTGACATGTGCATTTAATTTTGGTTGTGACCTTAATGTTGGGATCATTCATTGGAAAATGTGTGGACCTAAATGTAGTTCATTTCTTTCTCTAATGTTGGATCTAAATGATTCTTTGGGCCAACCTGTTTGATAGACTCAGGTATAAATGTAATAGTCTATTTTAGATTTAGGGGCAAATTTCAGAAGGAATATAGTTAGTTGGAAATTATGGATGTCACATGTATGAGAAATTTTGATGAGGATTCATAGGGTATTAAAAGGATATATTATATGCTTAGTTTTATTTTGATTAGTTTTATCCCTCTTATGTAAAAGGTCAAAAGTAAAGAGTAAATGTTAGTTTCCTAGTTGTTAGGAGGTTAGCATAAATTAGTATATAGCTTTATTGTTATTCTTTTCCATCTCACGTTGAGATTTGGAAAAGCTTATAATAGTTTTTATTTTCCATCTCACATGGAGATTTGGAAAATATTTCCATATTCTTTATTTTAGGCATATTAGTGCCTATAAATTTGTAGCCTTCTCTTTACAGAGGTAGATTTGGAATAATGAAATTATGATCTTATTTGCAAAGAATTTTGACTTTGCTTAGAATTTATTGTTTGACGGCAGAGGTTTTTATCTCATTGATAGAATTAAATCTTAGTTTTGGCTGCTCATTCTTTTCTCTTATTTATCCTATATCAACTGTAATGTTTTGTAATTGATTCTTCTTTGTACCCATCGTAACTAGGAAGGCATCACAACCTAACATGTATGAAGTTTATATGAATAAATGAATAAGGTCTTCTTCCTTTGTCCCTATTTCTTTGTAATTTCTTTCGTGTGGTGATTCTCCAAGGTTGTCTGGTACTTGGGTGAGCCTTTGACTCCACTTATCACCCCTCCCTTGCGTCAGGTGGTATCAGAGGGAAGGTTTGATCTAGGTTCCTTCTTGTAAACCCTAGTTGGTTATTTTTTTGTGGGGTAGTGATGAAGGGTGCTCCCCTTAATACCACAAACACATAACAGAAATAGAGAAACAACAACAATAATATGCAAGAACAGAAAATTGGCTTCTTATTATCTCCACAAATGTGGAATTACAAACTTTCAGAATTACAATATGCAAAGCCACATGGGCATTCCCTTACAATATTCTGTAGGAAAAAGCCTCGAATCAATACCCAGATCTACTACCCAGAACTATTCTGAACTGCCTAAGACAATAATACAGCCTTCCTTATATAGGCAATTTTTTTTTCACCGCTTGGGAAGGTTCCAGAATTTTAGCCAATAAGGCCGACCAAACTTAGAATTATTTTATTTTACATTTTATTACATCATAGTCGGCTCAAGATAACCTTTGAAACCTGAACAGAAATTTTGAAGAAAATTATTTTTCGCCATTTCAGGTGGCCCAACTTCCGAAGACCATAAGTCATCACCAGTTGACCTGATCGGCTATTATAACC
Source organism: Chamaecyparis obtusa (assembly GCA_027943335.1). NCBI lineage: Eukaryota > Viridiplantae > Streptophyta > Pinopsida > Cupressales > Cupressaceae > Chamaecyparis > Chamaecyparis obtusa. The sequence goes on from BSBK01001960.1 coordinate 1,416,888, forward strand.
CCATTTCGAAAACACCACGAAGCGCTCCATAGGCTTGACCCGTGCAAGTGCCCGTCACCCAAATTTTTGACCTCATCCGGGGCCTCTAAAGCCTTCAAAACTGAGTTCAAAGTTTCTGTACCCTGCTGCCAATACCGAAAATCTTCAATATCTTCCAATATACACTTGATCTGGCAATGAAACTTTACTGGCAGACTTATATGACCAAAATGAACCTCCAAGAAAGAAATCAGATCATTCTGAGCACATACGAAAATTACCAAAAATAGTAACTTTCCATAAATAGCAGCTCTGCACAAAATAGCCCTTATTGAATATAAAAACAAAAATATTTTTTTGGGTGATGCAAGATTGCTCTTACACCCAGGATGCTCCTGCATCAGACACCCAGGGTAATTTGAGAAGTGACCCTGTCACGACTCAGGTGTGCAGAGGAAAACCAAGACGGTTAACCTCCTCCTTTGTTAGCCATGATGAATCTTCTACAGGTCATCCTTTCCATTTGACCAAATACTCTTCATATGTCCTATTCCTTGTGCTTCTGCCAACACGACTGTCCAGTATGTCTTCAATCTCCTTGATATCTGAACTGGTTGCTGGAATACTCCACTATGCTGCTGCAACCTCATCTTCAACACCTCCTTCATGATACTCTGTCAAATCTAAAATGTTAAACACTGGTGAAATATTCAGCTCACTAGGCAATTCTACCTCATATGCATTTCCTGAATCATGCTTCTTCAATATCTTACATGGTCCAAACTTCTTCATTTTCAGCTTGTTATATGTACCAACCGAAAATCGCTCTTTCCGCAAATGAACCATGACTTCATCCCCAACCTGAAATTCCTTATGTCTCCCTTTCTCATCTGCCTTAGCCTTATACTGCACATTCATCTTGGTAATATGCTTCCTCACCTCCTCATGGATGTTCTTCAAATGTTCTGCAAAATCCTCAGCCTCAGCACTACTTATTTCTCCTTTATCTATCTTTCTCAATTCAGATGCATTTCTTGGACTACTTCCATATACAATCTGGAATGGTGATTTACCAGTGCTCCTATTGATAGAATTATTGTATGCAAATTCTGCCTGTGGTAAAATCAAATCTCATCCTGTTGGCTTATCCCAACCAAACATCTCAGCAGATTTTCCAAACTTCTATTCACCACCTCTGTCTGTCCATCAGTCTGTGGATGATGTGATGAACTGAACTTCAAATCTGTCTTCAACTTCTTCCACAATGTCTGCCAGAAATATCCAACAAACTTAGTATCTCAATCTGAAACTATGGTCTTTGGTAAACCATGTAGTCTCACCACTTCTCTGAAAAATAATTCTGCTACATGAACAACATCATTAGTCTTCTTGCAGGGAATGAAATGTGTCATCTTCAAAAATCTGTCAACTACTACAAAAATTGAATCATGTCCCCGCTGTGTCCTCGATAAACCAAGAACAAAGTCCATACTGATATCCTCCCAAGGCTTCTCTGGTATAGGCAATGGTTGATACAACCTTGTATTCTGCTTCACTCCTTTCGCCATCTGACATACTCTGCAACTCTGTACAAACTTCTTCACATCTTGCTGCAACTATGGCCAATAATAATTCTCACTAACCAAACCAAGGGTTTTATCACGACCAAAATGTCCAGCCAATCCTCCGCTATACTTCTCCTTGATGAGATTCTCCCTCATAGAACTTCGTGGAATGCACAACTGACTCCCTCTGAATAGCATATCATCCTGAATGATGAAATCCAACCATTTCGTCCTGTCTAGAGTAACAGGTTTTGTACAAGCTTTCTAAGCTTCACCAAAATCAGGATCCTCTGGATACAAATTCTTGAGTTCGTTGAACCCAACCACTTCAATCTGCATTTCTGTCAGCAATAGTTGCCTTCTGCTAAGAGCATCTGCAACCCTATTAGACTTTCCACTCCTGTGTTTCAAAACAAATGTATAACTTTGCAAAAACTCAACCCATTTCAAATGCCTCTGATTCAACTTTCATTGACTATTCAAATATTGCAAAGCTTGATGATCAGTATACAAAACAAACTCCTTAGGAAGTAGATAATGTCTCCACTTCTTTAATGCCTGAACTATAGCATAAAATTCCTGATCATAAATAGAATATTTCCTCTTGGCATCATTTAACTTCTCACTGAAAAAGCAACAGGTTTACCTTCTTGGCTCATAACAGCTCCTATTGCAGTACCACTAACATCACAATCTACTTGAAACACCTTATTAAAATTTGGAAGTGCTAAAACAGGTTGTTCTGTAACTTTTTGTTTCAACAATTGAAAACTCTTTTCTGCCCCATTAGTCCACTTAAACTCTTTTCTATCCCCTCTCATTGTTTCAGTCAAGGGTCCACAAATACTGCTAAAATTTCTGATAAACTTTCTGTAAAAGCTAGCCAAACCATGAAAAGATCTTACCTCAGTAGCACCCCTTGGAGTAGGCCATTCAAGGATAGCCTGTACCTTCTCTGGGTCCATTTTTAGACCTTCTGCTAAAACTACAAACCCCAAATACACTAACTTTTTCTTCACAAAATTGCACTTCTTCAAATTAATCAACAATTTCTCTTCTCTTAACTTCTCAAATACCATATGAATATGCATCATATGCTCATCCAATGTCTTACTAAAGATCAAAATATCATCTAGGTAAACAATGACAAACTTACCTAGAAATTCTTTCAGAACCTCGTTCATGAGCCGCATAAAAGTGCTCGATGCATTGGTTAGCCCAGAAGGCATGAATAACCACTCATATAGTCCTTCCTTTGTCTTGAAGGCAGTCTTCCATTCATCTCCTTCTCTGATCCGAATCTGATGATATCCACTCTTCAGATCTATCTTTGAGAAATACACAGCTCCACTCAAACAGTCCATAATATCATCCATTCGTGGCAATGGAAACCTGTACTTGATTGTGATCTTGTTTATTGCCCTAGAATCTGTACACATCCTCCATTCTCCATTTTTCTTTGGTGCTAATACTGCTGGTACAGCATAGGGACTCAGACTCTCACGGATCAATCCTTTCTGTAACAGTTCATGTACTTGTCTGTTCAACTCCTCACTTTCTGCAGGTGTCATTCTGTGTGCTGCCTTATTCGGCAAACTCGCTCTTGGGATCAAGTCCATCTGATGACTGATCTTCCTGACTGGTGGTAATCCATCAGGCATGTTATCAGATACACTATCTTGAAACTCATTCAACAAATCTGCAACTTCTACAGGAACATCTTCTACTTCCTCTTTACCAGCTTTTGGAATTAAAGCAAAACATACATGCTCATGCCTCATACCATCTAGGAAATTTCTTCCATCAACAAAAGTTATCCTTGCATTACCACATACCTTTTCTTCAGTCTCCTTCAATGGTTTTAGCTTATGTCGCACTCCATCCTTTGTCAGGGAATAGATATTCACACGACCATCATGTACAACACATCTGTCAAACTGTCATGGTCTACCCAACAACATATGACATGCATCATTAAATATGATATCACACAATACCTCATCTTGGTATCCGCCAATCTTGAACTTCACCAGGCATTGTTCATTGACCATGACCCTGTGGTCATCCTGTACCCAGGCAATCCGATATGGATGTGGGTGTTTCTGTCTCTTGAGCTTCAACTTTGTCGCCATCTCTTCTGACACCAAATTGTCAGTGCTTCCACTATCAATAATCACATCACAACATTTACCTTCACACTTGCACCTGGTGCGAAACAGGCTCCTCCTTTGCTCAGGTTCATTCTCACCACTCAACAGGACTCTTCTGTTAATCAACGTTTCTCCTCTTTCAGCATCTTTAGAATTTGATGATTTGGCATCTTCATCTATATGTGCAACTCTGGCCTGGCCTTCATTTCTCCTATCTGTTCTGCCTTGGCACTGAGGACATTCAAATGCCCTATGACCTTCTTCTCCACAGTGAAAACATGTTCCACGGAAGCCACCTCTTCCAGATCTTTGTCCTCTTCCTCTTCCTCTCTAATCTCTATTATTCTGATCCTGAAAGCGATTGGAATTATTTCTTCGCTGATTCTGATTGCTACTGGCCTCATCCTTCTTTTTTGGATCTTCATTTCGGCCACCATATGACCGTCCACCAGAGCGTCCACCGCGACCTCTTCCGTTTTGTCTGCTCTCAAACTTCTTGTTCAACTTTTCCTCTACTTTTAGGGCAAACTGGTATGCCTCTTCAATACTGTTTATTCGAACCAGATTCAGCTCCTCCTGAATGCTTGGCCTTAACCCATTAAGGTATTGGGCAACTTTCTCCTTATCAACTTCTGCATGGCCTATTCTAATGAGAAGTCGATAGAACTCCTCTGTATACTCCTGAACAGATCTTCCTGCTTGCTTCAAACTCTGCATTTTCTTCAGTAGGTCAAGCTCATAATCAACAGGAATGAACTGTTGCTTCAATTTATCCACCATCCGATCCCATCTCGTGATTTTCTCCTTTCCCCTTCTATTTCGCTCCAACTGAATCTCTTGCCACCATATCTTCGCATGACCTTTCAGTCTGGCCTTCGCAAATTTGACCCTATCAGGATCCTCAACATCTTTATACTCAAAATATTCCTCACATTCATTGATCCAGTCGATCAATTCTTTTGGGTTAAGATTTCCAAAAAATGTAGGAACCTCAATCTTAAGTCTTTTCCCAATCTTAGAAATGGCCCGAAAAAGTCTTTCTTCCTCCTGGTTCACAATTTCGACTTCTCCTTCTTGATATTCTTCTTCAGCTTCATCCTCGCTTTCATCTCTGATATTAAGATTCATTCCTCTACGAATCTCTTCTTGCAATGCTCGCACTTGTCTCTGCAGTGCCCTAACCTCAGGTGTTACAACACCAGCTCTTCCGCCACGTTCCCTTCGTGGAGATATTTTTGCGATGCGTGCTGAAACCCTAACCACAGTCCTGGTGCAAACTGTCTCACAGTCGGCGATCTATTTACACACTCAGGAAAACCTGTCTCTGATACCACTTGATGAAGGGTGCTCCCCTTAATACCACAAACACATAACAGAAATAGAGAAACAACAACAATAATATGCAAGAATAGAAAATTGGCTTCTTATTATCTCCACAAATGTAGAATTACAAACTTTCAAAATTACAATATGCAAAGCCACATGGGCATTCCCTTACAATATTCTGTAGGACAAAGTCTTGAATCAATATCCAGATCTACTACCCAGAACTATTCTGAACTGCCTAAGACAATAATACAGCCTTCCTTATATAGGCAATTTTTTTTTTCACCGCTTGGGAAGGTTCCAGAATTTTAGCCAATAAGGTCGACCAAACTTAGAATTATTTTATTTTACATTTTATTACATCATAGTCAGCTCAAGATAACCTTTGAAACCCGAACAGAAATTTTGATGAAAATTATTTTCCGCCATTTCAGGTGGCCCAACTTCCGAAGACCATAAGTCATCACCAGTTGACCCGATCGGCTATTATAACCCCATTTCAGAAATGTCACGAAGCACTCCACAATCTTGACCCGCACAAGCGCCCGTCACCCAAATTTTTGACCTCATCCGGGGCCTCTAAAGCCTTCAAAACTGAATTCAAAATTTCTGTACCCTGCTGCCAATACCGAAAATCTTCAATATCTTCCAATATACACTTGATTTGGCAATGAAACTTTACTGGCAGACTTATATGACCAAAATGAACCTCCAAGAAAGAAATCAGATCATTCTGAGCACATACGAAAATTACCAAAAATAGTAACTTTCCATAAATAGCAGCTCTGCACAAAATAGCCCTTATTGAATATAAAAACAAAAATATTTTTTTGGGTGATGCAAGATTGCTCTTACACCCAGGATGCTCCTGCATCAGGTAGAAGATTGCGATCTGACCTGCAATTGTAAAGGGTTTCAAGATGGTTCGAGGAAGAAGAAAAGAAGATCCATGATTAGATGATATGCTAAGGAAAACTATTTTTAGGTTAGAAGTTGTTGAGATAGCCCAACGTCGATGAAGAAATCTTGATGATGTTAGTGATGATGAAGCCAAAGAAGTACAAGAGGTAGCCAAACCTGCACCTATAATAGATCAAGGAGAAGAAAGATTCCTAAAGGCATTGACTAGTTTGAAGGCTACACCATAGTTTAACCCTCCTGAGTATAGTGGAAAACTAGATTTAGATGAACTGATGGACTGGATCACCGAGATGGAGAAATACTTTGAGTATGAGAACATTTCAGATGAGAAGAAGGTGAAAATTGCAAGCACAAAATTGAAAGGTCATGCATCCTTGTGGTGGAAGCATCTGCAATTGGATTGAAAGAAGAAAGGTAAAACCAAGATCAAGCTATGGGAAAAGATGGTAACTAAGTTGAAGGGAAAGTTCCTACCTTGTGATTATTAGATTAACCTATTCAGGAGAATGCAAAGTTTGAGATAGAAAGATAGCTCGGTAAAGGATTACACCGAGGAATTTTATAGGTTAGATATCAAATTTGGACATATTGAAGATGAGGTGGAAAAAATTGAAAGATACCTAAATGGGTTAAGGACTTCTATTCAAGAAGAGATCAGTTTTTTGAAAATGAAGAGTATTGAGGAGGCTTATTAGTTTTCCCTAAAGGCTGAGGAGAAATTGAATAAAAGGCATGGGAAAAGACAAAGAGGAAGAGGTGGTATATTCTCTAGGGGAAGAGGTAGATCCTATGGTGAAAATAGTAGATTTGATCAGGACAAGAAAAACCAAGACAAAGGCAAGACTGAGTGGAAAGGTGAAAGTTCATTTCAAGGAAGAATTAATTACTCCTGAGGTGGCTATGGAAGAGAAGGATTTTGAGGAACTTGTTACAATTATGGTTAAGAAGGACATAGATCATTTGAGTGTACACATGTAAGTAAGAAGGTCGATAGCAACATAAATGATTTGGTACATGAAGGATCATCGAATGAACCTGAGAAGGAAGGAAACCTAATGGTCAGAAGAGCATTGTGGAGTGAAAGGACTAAGGAAGATCCATTAAGAAAGATTTTATTCAAGACCAGATGCAAATTTGCAGAAAAAGTTTTGAAAGTGATTATTGACAGTGGAAGCTCAAAGAATATGGCATTAGAAGAAATGGTTACAAAGTTGCAGTTGGAAATATTGAAGCACCCAAAGCCCTATCAGATTTCGTGGATCAAGGATGAGCATAAACTTATGGTAACTGAATAATGTTTTGTGAATATGAAAAATTGTAAAGTACTATGATAAGGTGTTGTGTGATAGTATGCCTATGGACTATTGTCATATTTTGTTGGGTAGACATTGGCAATATGATAGACATGCTATATATGATGGAAGATTGCACAAATATACTATTTGGGATGATGGAAGGAGACAAATATTGTTACCTTTGATTGAATAATCTATTGGTGAGATGTGTACATCTATGAAAGTTTCTTTGATGGAAGGTAGATAGTTTGTTAAGGATTTGAAGAAAAATAATGTTTGTTATGTTGTGATTCCTAACAAATTGAGTGAGAAAATTAGTTCCGAGAGGATCAATGAGAACTAATTTGATATAGGAAAAATGAAGTATTGGTTGGCTGGACATTTTGGCATTGATAAGACATTGAGTTTGCTTAAGGAAAGGTATTTTTGGCCTCAATTGTATAAGGATGTTTAGAAATTTGTGAAGAGTCATGGAGTTTGTCAAGTTGCAAAAGGAGTAAGTCATAATACTGGATTGTATGCATTGCTTTCTTTTCTTTAGAAACTTTGGAGTGATATCAGTATGGATTTTGTTCTTCACTTACCGAGGAAAACAAGAGGTAATGATTCCATATTTGTTGTTGTGGATAGCTTTTACAAGATGGAATTTTCTATACCTTGTAGAAAAACATAAGATGCAATGCATATAGCAGATATTTTCTTCAAGGATATTGTAAGATTGCATGGATTATCGAGGAGTATCATCTCTGACGAAGACAGTAAGTTTTTTGGCTATTGTTGGAGGACTCTATGGAAGAAGCTGGACGCTGAGTTGATGTATAGTTCTACATTTCATCCATAGACTAATGGACAAACATAGGTTTTAAATAAGATTTTGGGTAACCTACTAAGATGCTTAATTGGAGACAAACCAAGTAATTGGGATTAAATGTTTGCACTAGAAGAGTTTGCATTCAATTTTTTAGTGAATAAGAGTACTCTCAAGTCACATTTTGATATTGTTAATGACATACAACCAAGAGGTATACCAGACTTGAGAGATATTGCTAGAGAAGAGAAGAGGAGTGATGAAGGGGAAGAATTTGATGATTTTATGAAGTCATTGCATGAGGAAGTGAAACATAAGTTGGAGAAGAGTAATAAAAAATACAAGGATAATGCAAATAATTCAAGAAGACATAATATTTTTAAAGATGGTGATGAGGTAATGGTTCATTTGAAGAAAAGGATATTTCCTATTGGAACATATGATAAGTTGAAGATGAATAAATTTGGTCACTACAAAGTATTGAGGAAGTTTGACAATGGAAATTATTATGAAGTGGAATTACCTAATGACATGGACATATCACCAATTTTTAGCATTACAGATTTGTATGAGTATCATGAGCCTGATGAAGAAGTGATTATACTAAGAAGATAGAAGAAGTTGAGAAGATTTTGGAACAAAGAGTTGGTAGAAGCACAAGAGGAAAGGACTACATGAAATACTTGGTAAAGTGGAAGAAAAAACCGATTAAAGACTCTACATGGATTTCTCAATCTGAGTTGGATTCAGGTCAAGTTGTACCTCACTCATGATTTGGATAACCATTTCTTTTCAACCCTAGGTGTCTGATGTAGGAGCATCCTAGGTTTATGACAATCTTGTATCTCAGTAGCTTGTTAGATGTGATCGATAACTGCTTCAGAGTTATTGGTGGAGTGTTCTTGTTTCTCACCGACGAGATCAGTTACCTATTTTTTGTTTGGTGCCTTTCACCAAGTAGATTTCTTGTGTTCTTTCACTGATTTGGTTCAGTGTTTCTTTTTTGCTCAATGGCCTAGTTCACCAATGGTTTTATTTTGGATCTTTTGTTGAGCCCGACATTTTCAATTAATTTTGGTCATGATCTTAATGTTGGGATCATTCATTAGGAAATGTGTGGACCTAAATCTAGGTCATTTCTTTCTCCAATGCTAGACCTAAATGATTCTTTGGGCTGACCTATTTGATAGCCTCAAGCATAAATGTAATAATCTATTTTAGATTTAGCGGTGAATTTCAGAAGGAAGATAGTTAGTTGGAAATTGTGGATCTTGCATGTATAATGAGGACTATAATGTTTTATAATTGATTCTTCTTTATACTAGATGTAGCTGGGAAGGCCTCACATCTCGACATATATGAAGTTTAAATGAATAAATGAATAAAGTTTACTTCCTTTCTCCCTAAATCTATGTAGTTGCTTCCGTGTGGTTATTCTGCAAGGTGGTCTGGTACTTGGGTGAGCCTTTGGACCCATTTATCACCCCTCTCTTGTTTCATCTACCATGTAAGGGATGGATTTCAATCTAGGAGGTAAATTAGGCCACCTTATATGATCTAAGACACCCTTTACAAGGTAATCAAGGATTGAATTTAAATTGGGAGTCCATATGGATGTCAGAGACTCCTTTATTCATTTTTCTTATTTAAACCTTAAAACCTTAAACAATACGTTATCCTTTAAAAATGTAGCTTGGCATTGAATAATATATCCGCGTGCCATGTCTGAGTCACTGGTAAAAAATGCCATAGGATAAAAAAAATACACAACATTTTCACATAGGAGAGACAAGAACAATATCACCGATGCACAAAACACACAATGTTTTCCATCACACACCTATGTGCTTAAAATTTTGCACAACTTATAATTAAATGTCCAAGCATGATGAAATTTGAGTCGTTGATCTCAGAAAAGATGATTGACATTCAAATCCTATGAGTGCAAAAACACAATATTTTCGCATCTGAGCTATTGATCTTGGAAAAGATGGCCAACATTAAAATATTGCAGGTGTGAAAACATAATTATTTTGCATCAGAGACAAGAATACTATCACCGATGCAGAAAATACACAATGTTTTCCACCGTGCAACTGCACACTTAACATTTCCCACACCTTAGATTTAGTTGTGCAAGTGCAATGAAATCTAAGCCATTGATATTGGAAAAGATGACTGGTGTTTAAATCCCATGTGTGTAGAAACACACAACAATTTTGAATCAGAGAGACAAGGAAAATATCACCCAAAGCAGAAAACATACAATATTTTCCACTACACACTTGTGCACTTAACATTTTACACACCTTAGATTTAATCACACCAACGGGATGAAATATGAGTTGTTGATCTTGGAAAAGATGATTGATGTTTAAATACTATGGGTGCAAAAACATACAATATTTTATGCCAAAAACCACCATGCCTACAATTATTCCTCACGTGTTTGCGCATGGACACACTTTTTTCACGAAGGTACTGCAAATACGCGAGGTGCAGAAAACACACAATGTTTTCGTAACTTCGCACAAGTTTTCTCCTTTTTCTTGTGACACATGTGGGAATGCAAGATGCTGTAAAAATATGATGTTTTTGCAATAGATATCAATTCCCCACACCCTCGCATTGTCTTCTCAAGTTTTTGACACTCTTTTGAGAAAACGTAGAGTTTCGAAGACACAGTGTTTTCGCCAACCTGTCAAAATAGTGTAAAAAATAGAGTGCACTACCTGTGTTGAAAACATATTGCACTTAGCCCATAAATGTCTCTTAGATTAGTTATCCATGTGGGCTAATGGTGGTGAAAATAGAAAACAACTATGTAGAGAGCTATAGAAAAAGAGAAAAGTATTACCCTTCTTTTATTGTTGTAGGTTTATGATAAAAGTTCATTGTTCGTAATAGGTTAAGATACACATTTTTTTGTTAAAATTGTAAATATTAATTCATGGTTGATAATATTTGTTTATTTTTTCTCATTTGATGTTATCTCCAATGAATGGTTAGGTATCACAACCTTCTTTCATGTTTAATTCATGATTGTTAGGGTTACAAATGTCATGATAATGAGTGTCATTTGAGCTGTCAGCACTAACTATGGTAATGGGGTTAAAGTGAAGATAATAAATACATAAAGGAATGTATTTGACATCACATTTATGGTGACACAAATAGTTTACTAATGCATGAACTATTATAGAAGGTGATGATATCCAACAATTTATTTCACTTAACATCAAACAAGTAAAAAACCACATCTTATTAACCATGAACTAAGCTTTTGTAGGTTGAAAAAAAAAATTGTATTTCAACCACCACTTCACATATACAATGAAATCTAATCAAAATTGTAGAAAGTAAAATTATAAAAAATAGTTTTATTGGGGTGAACATACTATTAGGAATAGTCCCAAGAGATAACTGAGTGGGGGGGGGGGGGGGGGAGGGCTGAATCAGTTATCTAAAAGATTCAATTCTTTATCCAATTAAGTATATAAGAACATTAAGCATAAACACGATGAAAGATTGCTTGACACAACACCACAATTTTGGTTACGGAGAAACCCAAATAGGTAAAAACCCCAATGGGAATTGACACCCACTAAGAACTACACTAGTGTATTATGATCCTTGTTAGAAGATCTTACAACCTTGTTAGAAGTTGATCTTTACAATGCAATAAGTATAGTGACCTGGTCAAGGGTCGGACCCTATTAGGAGTCTTTTACAATTAACCCTGTTAGGGGTGAGGACACATTGTCAGAGAGCACACTACTCAAAGGGGTGAAGGCTACAACCTTCTGAATAACAGATACACACTATATCTGGATCTTGGTGAACTGTGCATAGACCTCCTGTCTAGATCAGTTCCAATGAATAGCATATACTCTTTACTTGGTCACATAGACCCTCTACTAATGGCTCAACACTTCACACTTTCTGCTATGCTCTGTTCTTACAACTCTGAACCACACTTTAGCAATCACAAATGACTGCCTATAAATATCTTTCCTCCAAGTGATATAATAAAGTCAACCTATTAGAACCATCTTGAAATCATATTAGAGAAACAATACAACTCTCCAATAACACCTCAGTTGGCTCTACTAAGCACGCAACATAAATTAGGACTTCACAATTCCATGTGAGTAGACGCCACGCTACACATAGTCGGCTTCACTAAATTATCTCCAACTTTATTCTTATGCTAAATTAAATCATGCACTCTTAACCAAACATTTTTAACTCTCCTCTTAACATTAATCCAAGCATGCATACTATGATGATAGGGGCAACTACTACAATTTTATAAACATTTTCAGCTTTCCTAGATAAACTCAAGAAACTATAGCTATCAACTGGAGATTTCATAACTCGCCATATACTACATATCTGTCTCTATGTTCATGAACATAACATCATACATGTGTATGAAACATAAGTACAAGGGTGCAAGGCTCTATTGCAACCGTACGACCAATCACATATAGAACTGATCCGGGGACCTGTCAGGAATACTCACTGATGTACACAACTATATTACTGTCTTTATTCAGAATCAACCTCTGCGTCTATTATATTGTGATGATAACATATCCATGAAACATATGCGGAAGGCTCTCTCCATCAGGCTTCCACACATGTTGCTTTCCATATGTTGTCATCAATGACAAACATACAATTAGTAATCTGGCTTTTTGGCAAATCTCCAATAATCTCCCCCTTTGGCATTGATGGCAACATATGGAATGAAAAACACCACCAATCCAAATGATCAATTCTATTATAACATTCTCCATTTCCTCAAAAAAAACTCCCCTAAGGAAGTATCCTCCAACTGCTACAACATTCTTCAATATTCTCCATTTCCTCAATTGTACTGCTTCCTATGACTATATTTTTTACTCCCCCTTTCTACTTGTTTTTTATTACTGTATATTCCTTCTTTTTATGTTTTTCGAGACTGTATACTACTCCCCCTTTGACATTAATGGAAAAGGGTGCCAATAAATTTAAGCACTGGTACTACTCCTAAGGTAGAGTAGTCAACCCTTCATCAGTCATTGAGGACTGATGCACTCCTGCTATCTGTAATCAGATTCAGGGAGGGGAATTACTCCCAACTTTTCCTTGAGATACTCAAAAGTATCCTTAGGTAAAGGCTTTGTGAATATGTCTGTTAGCTGATCTTTTGTACTCACATAATCCACCATTACTTCTTTTTCTACAACGTTCTCTCTTAGGAAGTGATATTCTATCTCAATATGTTTTTTTTTGCATGCATCACTGGGTTCTTTGACATATTGATAGTGCTAGTGTTATCACAATAAATAACAATAGGCTAGTCAATTTGAATGCCATCTGCTTCATCCACATAATTGTAGAATAATTCAATGCTACTGCAACATATTCTACTTCTACTGTTGACTGAGAGAAAATTCTACTTTTTACTTGTCCAAGTAACAAGTCTATCTCCAAGGAATACAACTCCTCCAGAGGTACTCTTTCTATCATCCATGCATCCTTCCCAACCTACATCTGTATATACATGAAGCTTTACATTCTCTAAGTTAGGATACCATAAACCATATTCTAAGGTTCCATTAAAGTATCTGAATATTCTTTATATTGCCATGAGATGACTTTGCTTAGGTTCTGCTACAAATCTTCCAACAATACCAATTGCATTCAAAATGTCTAGTCTAGTTTGAGTAAGATATATAAGTTTTCCAATCATAGACTTATACAAGGTTATGTCTACAGCTGGTGAGTCATCTTGTTTTGAAATCTTGCATCCTATTATCATAGGGGTACTTAATGGCTTGCAGTCATCCATCTTGAATGTCTTCAAGATCTCTTTCACATATTTAGTCTAATTTATGAATATACCTTTGTCTGTCTGCTGCACATTCAATCCCAAAAAGTACTTGATAGGACCAATCATGCTCATTTAAAATTCATTTTGCATCTCTTTAGCAAATTCTACACTAAGCTTATCATTGCCACCAAATATAATGTCATCAACAAATATAGCAACTAACAATAGTCCATCAGATGTCTCTATTATGAATAACTTACAATATGTTGCTCCTTTCTTGAATCCAATCTTAGTCAAGTAATCATGAAGTCTTTCATACCATGCTCTAGGGGCTTTCTTAAGTCCATAGAGGGCTTTCTTTAATCTGCATACCATATTAGGTCTGTCTAATAAGGTGAATCCTTCAGGCTGCTCTATGTAAACTTCTTCCTTTAACTCTCCATTCAGGAATGCTGACTTGACATCCATTTGATATACCTTAAAGTTTTTGTATGTAGCATAAGCTAGAAACAACTTTATGGCTTCTAATCTGCTTACAGGTGCAAATGTATCTAAATAATCAATTCCTTCTCTTTGTGCATACCCTTTACATACCAATCTAGCTTTGTTTCTTACTACTGTTCCATCTTCATTCATCTTATTTCTGAATATCCACTTGGTTCCAATCACATTCTTATTATTAGGCCTAGGGATCAATTCCCATGTATCATTCTTAATTATCTGATCTAGCTCTTCTTTCATTTCTTCATGCCAATCTGAATCATTACATGCATCTTCAACACTTAAGGGTTCAATCTATGATAGTAAACATACCTCTTCATTTGCTGTGGAAACTTTTTGCTTTTGATCTTGTCATGACTTTATTGCTCTGATCTCCAATGATGTCTTTCTTTGAATGATATCTGGATGTGAATTTAGGAACATTAGGAGTGACCTTCTCATCAGATTTCTGAGATTCTTCTTCACTTGTTTCAGGGTCATTGAATAACACATCAATGCTCTCAAACATTTCTTCAACAATTGCTTCACTGCTGGTAGGTGTAGGTTCTTCTTCAATCATAGGTTCATAATCATGGTATCTCTCTTGAAACATAAACTTCTCATCAATCTTAACATGAGCACTTTCAATGATCTTTTTTAATCTTAGATTAAAACATCTATAAGCTTTGCTTTTAGTAGAGTAACCAAGAAAAATACCTTCATCACTTCTTGCATCAAACTTGCCGATTTCTTCATCTCTCTTGATGTAGCACTTGCTTCCAATTATTTTGAAGTATTTCACTATAGGTATATTCCCAAACCATAGCTCATAGGGTATCTTGTCTGCGCCTAGCCTCAATTAAATTTTATTGATAGTGTAGACTACTGTATTGACCACATCTCTCCAATAGGTGTGTGCAACCTTTCCTTCAATCATGATGGTGTGCAATGTGTCAAGAATGATCCTATTCCTTCTCTCTGAATTCCATTTTGCTGAGGGGTTCTAGGGGCACTTAGCTGTCTCTTTATCCCATGTTCTTCACAGTACTCATAAAATCTGTCAGAGGTGAATTCTCCTCCTCTATCTAATCTCAGACATTTAATCTTCAATCTAGACTCATTTTCAACCTTAGCTTTGAATATTTTGAATTTGTCAAATGCTTCTGATTTATCTTTTAAGAATGCAACCCACATCATTCTAGAATAGTCATCAACAAATAAAATGAAATACATTTCACCATAGTATGATCTTGTTTGAGTTGGTCCACATAGGTTTGTATGTATCATATCCAACTTGTTCTCTGCCAAATTGTGCTTTCTTCTGAATGAATTTCTTGCATGCTTTCCCATCACACATTCCCTACATATTACATCAGCTAATTTTGCAATGCTATGAAGATCTCTTACTGCCTTAACATTACTTATCTTTACTATGTTATCAAAATTGATATGATATAGTCTCTTGTGCCATAGCCAACTGTCATCTACTTTAGTAACAAAACAACTTGCTTCTGGATTAAGCTGAAAAACACTAACTTTAGTCTTTGATCCTGATGCAATCATTTCTCCTTCCTTGTTGTTAATGATGCACTTGTTGTCTTTGAACTCCAACCAGTAACCTTTGTCAAGCAACTGTCCAACTCTTAATAGGTTATGTTGCAAACCATCAACATATAGAATATCATCAGTGTTGTTCTTTCCATCCAAGGTAATGGCTCCTCTACCAATGATAGTTTTACGAGTGTTATCTCCAAATCTAACCATGCCTCCTTTGTACCTATCCAGATGAACAAATCTATCTTTGTCTTCTGTCATGTGATGTGAGAAACCACTGTCAATGATCTAATCAGTCCTGATGTCTATTTGTGAAATTAGTGATAACTCTTGTGTATTCTTTTCATCTTCAAGAGCAATGAATCCAATTTCCTCCCTAGATGATTCTTCCTCTGATACTCCATCTTCAACATAGTAACATTCCTTTGTATACTTAGGCTTGTAGTTATTTTTGAACTTCTTAACTCTTGTAGGACACTTGGATGCAAAGTGACCAATCTTTTTACATGAAAATAATTTGAATGGTAATTGACCTTCATATTTTCCTTTTCCTTTCTTTTCTGTTTTAGAAATCATAGAAATGAAATCATCTAGTGTTTTCTCTTCATTATCATCATCAAAATTGCTAGAGGTGTTCAAGGATTTCTTACCATGTACTGAGGCTTTGAATGCAGTTTCACTTTTAGGTTATGTCTTCAATCTTGATATCTCAAAGGCTGAAAGTTTGCAGATTAAAGTTTCTCTTTTAAAGTCTTTTGTGGACTGCATAGTTTCATCTAGGATGCATATTTTGTTTTCATATTCAGGAGTCAGGGTAGTCATCAGTTTGTCCATTATATCTTCTTCCGAGATTTCTCCACCATTGTTTCTGTTTCTTGCAACCACTTCATTAATCCTTTGATTATAGGCTCTGACATTCTCATCAGGTAGCATCTCTAATGTATTGTATCTTTTCTTCCATGTCTTTCTGCACACATTCTTGGCTTGAATATCTCCTTCAAACATGTCTTCTAGGTATTTCTATATCTTATAGGCTTTGTCCATTTTCTTGATCTCTAAAAACTCACTGTCAGATAGGGCGCTAATAAGGGATTCTTTGGAAATAGCATTTGAAGTGAACATCTCCTTTTTCTTCAAGGTTGCATCTTATTTTGCAAGATCAGCTGGTGAAGGAATCTCAACTTCTTTGGTAGCTACTTCAAAAATCTCAAAGGCAATGCACTGCAAATATGTCATCATTTTGTTCTTCCAGTCTAGATAGTTCTCTCCATCAAACTTAGGACTTTATTTTCTAAAGAATTCCATATGATCAACCTCAAGCTGTTAAAATTTATTTTTGAGGCAATTGGCTATGATACCAATTGTTAGAAATAGTCCCAAGAGATAACTAAGAGGAGGGGGTGGGGGGGTGAATCAGTTATCAAAAAGATTCAATTATTTATCCAATTAAGTATATAAGAACATTAAGCATAAACACAATGAAAGAGTACTTGACACAACACCACAATTTTGGTTACGGGGAAACCCAAATAGGTAAAACCCCCAGTGGGAATTGACATCCACTAAGAACTACACTAGTGTATTATGACCCCTATTAGAAGATCTTACAAGCTTTTTAGGAGTTGATCTTTACAATGCAATAAGTACAGTGACCTGGTCAAGGGTTGGACCCTGTTAGGATTCTTTTACAATTAACCCTGTTAGGGTTGAGGATGCACTGTCTGAGAGCACACTGCTCAAAGGGGTGAAGGCTACAACCTTTTGAATAACAAATACACACTATATCTAGATCTTGGTGAACTGTGCATAGACCTGACGTCTGGATCAGTTTCAATAAATAGCATATACTCTTTACTTGGTCACATAAACCCTCTGCTGATGGCTCAACACTTTGCACTTTTTTCTCTACTCTGTTCTTACAACTCTGAACCACACTTTAGCAATCACAAATGACTACCTATAAATATCTTTCCTCCAAATGATATAATCAAGTCGGCATGTTAGAACCATCTTGAAATCATATTAGAGAAACAATACAACTCTCCAATAACACCTCAGTCAGCTCTACTAAGCACACAACATAAATTAGGACTTCACAATTCCATGTGAGTAGATGCCACGCTACACATAGTTGGCTTCACTAAATTAAATCATGCGCTCTTAACCAAACATTTTTAACTCTCCTCTTAACATAAATCCAAGTGCACATACCACGATGATAGGCGCAACTACCAAAATTTTATAAACATTGTCAGCTTTACCAGATAAACTTAGGAAACTGTAACTATCAATTGGAGACTTCATAACTCACCCTGTACTGCATATCTGACTCTGTGTTCATGAACATAACATCATACATATGTTTTCAACATAAGTACAAGGGCGCAAGGATCTACTGTAACCATACAACCAATCACATACAAAATTGTTCCTGGGACGTGTTAGGAATACTCACTGATGTGCACAACTATATTACTATCTTTACTCAGAATCAACCTCTGTGTCTATGATATCATGCTGATAACATATCCATGCAACATATGTTGAAGGCTCAAGTCTCCATCAGGATTCTATGCATGCTTCTTGCCATATGTTGTCATCAATGACAAACATACAGTCAGCAATCTAGCTTGCTAGCAAATCTCCAACACATACCTCTATTATCTAATGAGGAATTTTATAATACACTAAACCCTACCCCTAATCCCAAACCATATCTATAACACTAATACTATGTCCTAAATCCTAACCCTAATCCTAAACCATTATCCTAACCCTAATCCTAATCCTAATCCTATTTTCTACCCTAATCCTGATCTTGATTCTATCCCTAACCCTAAACCTTATCCCTAATCAAAATACTATCCTAATCAAAACCCTAAACCTTAACCCTAACCACAACATTAATCTTAATCAAAAGCATAAAGCCTAAACTGTAATCCTAACCAAAACTCTTACTCTAATCCAATAGTAGATGCTTAAGAAGTTTCTTATACCTTCACAATGCAAATGCTTCTTGAAATGAGATTTCAAGTGTTGATACAATAGCACAACTCCAAAAATACCTAATAAGACATCATAAAATATATGCTTTCATAATGATTTCAAATATATTTATTTTAATGTTGTTCTTTTTTTCTATATTATATATAAATATTATAAAATATAAATAAATAATATAAAGTAATAATATAATATTATGTAATATATGAATAATATAACATATGAGTGTATACAGATTATTATATATATTATAATATATAAAGAATTAAAGCTAATCCTAACCCCGAAAATTCAAAATACAAAATGAAACAAAATTGATAGTATGAAACATTCAATAATATGGAATAACTTTTCATTATATTTATTACTTCTTACAACATAATTATTTTGATATACATATTATAATTTATAAATTAAAATAAAATTTTGAACAACCTAACAATTGAGAACATTATTTTGATACACATATTCATAGTTTATTTAAATTAGTAATATTATTCATAGTATTAACTTTTATTCTTTTATAAGAAATAATATTAAGAATTAAATTTTTTTCAGTCTTGTAAAACTATTTTTTTTAATTTTAAAAAATACTATTATATATATATATATATATATATATATATATATATATATATATATATATAGACACACACACACACACATATTTTTATTATATATAAAAAATAAAAAATAATTTTAAAAAATCATATAATATGTATTAAAAATTAATATCAAATAAATCATAATGAGTTGAATTAAAAAAATGAAGGGCTTAACATTTAAAAATAAAATAACTAGCAATCACACCTTGGTGTGCAATGGGTGTGCCCAAGAGGTTTGGAAGGTCAATTAGGAAATTTGTAGTCTATTTTTTTGCATACACCTAGAGAGAGAGAGAGAGAGAGAGAGAGAGTAATAAATAGGCCAATATGAAAATAAATAGAAGTTGGAGAGAGGGAGAGAGATAGTAACATTGTGATTGATGGGAAAGGTTTTTTTTATCATATTTGTAAAAGTCTACAAATGTTTATGCTAAGTTCACAAGGTTTGTCACTATATCTTGTTGCACTATCATTGTTATTTGGTACCACATTCTACCACAGTTGACTATTTTGTCTTGTAATTTGGAAGTAAAGTAACACTGCATACAAAGAACATTATATTTAAGTTTTAGAGGTTATAAAGTTAGAAATGATAAGAGTGCACATTATGTTACTTTAATGGTGACTATACAATAGTTTATTTGTATGTGCTAAAGGTAGTGTGTGCTAGCTAGAGGGAGCTTGTGATGGTTAACTAGGACTATTTCAATTCATCATGAGAAATGCATAGTGTGTTCTTAATTCTAGGTTAACAAATCTTATTTAGGTTTAAGACAACTAAATGTTACATGATATTTTGAATTCAAGATTTCTCTTTGGATAATATGATGAATTATGAATGATGTAATTTTTTTGTTCTCTTGTGTGGATGTGTTCAATATCTTTCATAGTTTATTTTGAAGTTATTTTGAGATGTGGTAATGTTATATATGTTGTAGTAGTTTTTAAGATAAAAATGGTATATATTAATTTATTCCCCTCTCACTATACGTGTCAATAATAGATAGGTAGAGAAGAGAGTGAGATAAAATAGAGAAAGTAGGAAGAAAGATAGGTAGATGTGTGTGTGTGTGTGTGTGTGTGAGAGAGAGAGAGAGAGAGAGAGAGAGAGCATAAGGATATATGCATATATAGGTAGAGAAAGATATGGATAGAAAGAGATAGAGGAGCAAGAGGGAGATAGAGAGACATAGAGATAGAGATATAAAGTAGGAGAGATGGAGGGTGAGGAGAGAACGTTAGAGAGGGAGTGATATAGATAGACATAGATACAAAGAGAGGTGGGAGGGGGGATGGAGACATATAAGATATAGATAGAGGAGGAAAGAGTGAGACATAATGAATGTGTTTCTTTAAATAACCATAAAATTGGTAATTTTCAATTATTATCAAATAGACGTTGGTTAAAGTCATTTTCTAAACTAATCTTAATACTTATTATTTCAACTTTGGCCAGTTTCTGACCCTTTCCCTTCTTGGCTAGGTCCAACTAAACATATGCTTGTGTAGTATATTGCTATATCTTTCTACATGAAGTTTTTCAATACATTCGTACAAATAATCCAAAATTATCAAATAACTAAGGATTAAATTTACATCTACACACTTAAATTGATGCTTCAAAAGGAATCTATAATTGTATGATAATGGGAGCATTTGTATGATTGGATCATTTTTTAAAGTTTTTTAATCTTAAATAGTTGATCAAATTGAAAAACCCTTGAGACTTAATTGTTGAAAACTAGCAAAGGTATTTATAAATACCATTATGCCTTGTAGACATTAAGGTGCACTAAAATTTTAAGGAACCTTGAGAAAATTAAAAAGAACTCTATAGACCATATAGATCAAATTTTTGGGTATAAAACAATATTAAACAATTATAGATTTTTTCCTCTTAGTTTGATGTTAATAATTTATAATTTTGAAACCTAATAATACATATATATTTCAATGATTATCAAACCTCTTTTTTCCATCCACTTATAACTGTAATAATTTTGATAGCGCTCTGATACCATGCAAGAATTTGCCTAAGGAAAAGAATGAAAATGCCAAGATCTAGAAGCTAAATTGATAGCACAAGAGAGAAAAATATGATATGATCAATTGAATGATTAAATAATGATCAATAATGAAATAAATATAAAATCAATTGAATACAAAGTAGATGTGCCTGAATATATAGGCAATGTATGATAACTAGGAGATATGCAAGTGATAAGCTATCAATCACACAAAGTGTAATGACATGTCCACTAAAGGTGGATCATCCTCCATTGTACACCAAAGTATGTGAAGCATGTACAACAATGAGAAGATGATAATGTGATAAGAGAACTAAAGGTGGATCTCACACCTAAAGTAGAAATTATCCTACACCATGTGCTAAAATGAAATGCAAACTCCTAGTTGTCTCAATGAAAACTAATATAAAAATTCATTATCCTAAGTAAACTTAAGTGTAATTAGTGAATACTTAATTAAACCAATAGCCCCCCTTAAGTGCAACTTAGGGGAATGCACTTAAGCTCACAAGGATAAATGACAATGCAAGATGGGTCCCAACTACTAGGCCATGTTAGGTACCCATGTACAATATGCAAGTGCAATCTCTAGTAAAGAAGAGAAAGAGTGAAAACCTCATGGGAAAAACCCTCCCCCCAAAAAAGAGATGAAAAATACAAGATGCATGGATGGAGGAGTAACCAAGACCTCCCAATATACATCATGTATATACAAGAAAGAATTCCCAAAATGGAAGGAAATGAGGAGACACGATATCTCCCCCATAATGAATAATCTCCTCCAAGGATGGTGAGTGCATGAAGGAAAAACATATTCCCATGCCTACAAACAATATTTCTCCCCTTAGAAAGAAGATAAACCAAGTGTTATCATAACTAATATTAATATTGAATATTGATTCTCTGATGGTGATGATGATGAATACCGACCAAGATCAGAGGAATACATGATAGTAGAAAGGTTAGATCAATTATTGTCTTTTCATTGATGCCAGGCAACTGATTTCTAGTTTATATTATATTGTCATATCATTCAATATATGATACAATTTGAATGAGTTAAGAAGATGAAGAAGTAAGATGTTATAAAGTTGAAGAAATTAATTGGGCAAATGATACAGATCGGACAATGATTAGATTATGATGATATAATTTTTTTCTACCTAACATATGATTATGGTAAGTCTGTAAAACATGGTAATGGAGATTTTTCAAGTCGGTAAGCAAAAGAGTTTTGGCTACCGAGTAGGAAATGTCACTTGGTAAAGATAAAAGGTAAAAGGAAGTAATTTTCGATAAAGGAAAAAGAACCAAAGGAACTAAACATAAAAGAAAGGTTTAGGCACCGAGCTAAGTTAACCAAAATATAGATGGAGGACATTGAAAAAGGAACATATATTAAATACAAGGATTGCAATGACATTTAATGATTGGATATGATGATTTGGATGATCATGATGATAAGGAGAGTTAGTTACATAGATCTACAGATAAGAAAATTCAAACTAAAGATCTATGACTTAGATCTAAACGATTGAAGCAGAAGGAACAAGTTTCAAGAAAGTTCAAGTTCCTAAGTGAAAATAAAATGTGTTACCAAGATCCAGATTCAAGGTATAATGAATTGGACGGTTGAGATTGATCAAAGGAAAATGTAATAGAGGAGATTAAGAGGAAAAAATTGTCTATATAAAAGATGGATTTGTATGAACAAATGTCAAGAAAATTAAAAAAAGAAAGAGTCATCGACTGAAGCAGTAAAGAAGGAACAAAGAGATTCTGAGTGGAAAAGCAGGATCTGATGAAGTGTTGAAGCCAGTGGAAAGTGAAGAATTGAAGTAAAGATAGAAGAGTGCACAAAGGATCTAGTTATGCAAAGATAAATGCAAGCTTACAAGTCAAATCATTTACTATTACTTACTAGCATTTGTAAAAGAGAAATAGCTTAACATAGTGAACTTGACACTCTTATTGTAAAATCCTTGAAAAAGGTAACATTATAAAGACTATTTGAAGCCATCTAACTAGGCCACTCCTAACTGGGTGAAGATCCTAATAGATCTGAGGTAAATCCCTTAACCGGGTCACACCTAATAGTGTGCATTGTAATCTTTAATAGGATTGGCTCTTAACTGGACATACTTTAGAAGAGTATTTTCTTAGTGGGTGACAATTCTAACAATGGTTTTTCCTCAAGATGGGTTTCCACGTTACATAGTGGTGTTAAACATGTTGAATGAATTGTGTGAATGATTTACTGATTGTTAAAGTTTATTTACTATTGTTGGTAAATAGTAAAGTGTATTTTACTAATCTGTCACTAAGTTAATTAGAGAAAATATTTTTATGTATTTGGAATCAGGGATTATTGATTCACCCCTCCTCTCTGTAATCTAACAATTGGTATCAGAGCTAATTACTCTGAAGAGATAAGTTTGAAAGACTTGAGTAAAAGATCTGAAGATGTATAAGAGAGAAGTACCTAAGCTAAATAAGGAAAGTTTCTTTACATGGAAAAGAAATATAAGATTGTATCTATATGGGATTGGAGAATATGTACTGAATATTCTAGATAATGACTACACTCCAGTGCCTCCCGGACCTATGACAGTTGATCAAATGAGAGAAAAGAAGGAACACAACTCGATTATGATAGAGATTGCTTCTTCTCTAACTGATGTTGAATTTAATGTGTTAAGGACTATATTAATTCAAGAGAGATGTGAGATAGGATTACACTTATATATGGAGGATATCAACATGTTCAAAAAGCCAAGGTTGATAATCTTAGAGGAAAGAATGATGAAATAAGAATGAAAGATGAAGAGAACATCAATCAACATAGTTGTAGAATCAAGGAAGTTGTTAGTGCCATTAGAGGTGCTGGTGGAACATTGACCAATGAAGAAGTGGTAAGTAAAATTATGAGAAATATTTCTTCTATGCTATTAGAGTATCTTCTATTCAGGAATTGAGATCTATACCGAATAATGTTGTTACTCTTGAAGCCTTAATCGGGTAAACTGACTACATTTGAGCTAAGTAATTATGATAATAGTCTACTGACCATTGAAACTGCATTCAAGTCATCTCTAAGAATTTGTATATCAAGAATATATAAAGTGATTCACAGTAGTTCATATGGAAATGAATATGATAGTATTCTAGCTAAAGAGAAAGAACAAGAAGAATTAGAGGCACTTCTAGCTCAAAGATTACCAAGAGGTAAAGGAAAGTATAAAGACAAATTACCCTTGAAATGTTTCAATTGTAATAAGATTGGCCACATTGCATCAAGATGTCCTAGAAATGATACGAATGATAAGAATGAAAAGAGAGACAACCGACATCGAAGATTTAGAGACTACAAGGACAAAGGTAAGAAGTCTTGTAACCTAGCTGAGGAAGGTGTAACTGATGATGAATCTGATGATACTGAAGAAGGATATGAAGTTGTCTATGTTGTTGTAAAGGAAGACTCAAATGAAGGTCAACAAGCACTTATTTCTCATCTAAGTAAACCTGACCCATGGATTATTCATAGTGGATATTCACATCATATAGCTGGTGATATTGATAAGTTTGAGAACCTAGAAGAGTATGATGGAGGATTTTTCAGATTTGGCAATGATGCTCCATGCCCTATGAAAGGTAAAGGATCCATTGTATTGAATGAGAAGATGAAATGTAATGATGCATATTGGGTTAAAGGTCTAAACTATAATCTATTGAGTGTTGCACAACTGAACAATATTAGCCACCGACTGGGATTTCAGAATAGAAAGGTGAAGATTTATGGTATTGATGGAGATCTTATTGGAACTGGTGATCAATCAAAAGGTAAATTATTTTATCTTGATACTACTGCAAAGATATTCTTATTTGTTAAAATTAAAGATGTATAGCTATGGAATAAAAGACTCTATCATGTAAATTTTGATAACATGATTAAGGTGAGAAAAAATAATAGAGTCAGAGGTCTACCAAAATTAAGCAAACCTGATAAAGTAATATGAAAAGAATGTTAGATTGGCAAGATGACTAAGTCAAAATTTTCAAGTAAATCCAACTATACCAATGGTATTTTGGAATTATTTCACACCGACCTTTGTGGTCCTACGAGAGTTCAAAGCTATTATGAAGATCGATATTTCATTTTGTTTGTTAATGATTATTCAAGAATGATATCTGTTATGTTTCTAAAAGAGAAGTTTGATGCATTTCAAATGTTCAAGTGGTATAAAGCCAGAGTTGAAAAGGAAACAGGTAAACAAATGAAATGTTTAAGATCAGATAGAGGAGGTGAATTTATCTTCGATGAATTTATTGTCTTCTATAATGAAAATGGAATCAAAAGATAAGCATTTGCACCGACTCCACAAAAAAATGGTATAGCTGAGAGAAGGAATAGATCTATAGTTGACTATGATAGAACACCTGTTAATTAACAAAAAGGTTGCACAAACATATTGGAGAGAAGCCATAAGTATTGTGGTTTACACTCTCAACCAAGTACAATTGAAGAAAGGAACCAACAAGACACCCTATAAACTTTGGTATGGTCACACACTGAATGTATGTTACTTTAAAAAATTTTGAAGTAGGTGTTACATACTAAAAGATGCTAGAAATGGAAAATTTGACACAAAAGGAGATGAAGGTATATTCCTAGGTTATTTGTCAAAGAGAAAAGCATATAAATGTTTGATCAAGGCTACTAACAAAATTGTTGAAAGTGAAAATGTGAGGATTGATAAATTTTCAAAAAGGAATGAAGAGGATAAAAAAAAGGAACCTGAAGATTACAAAAGATTTGTTTATGTACAAGAAGGTAATTCGGTTGAAGCAATCGAGCCGCAATAAGAAGGAACTGATGAGCAAGATGAGCCTCCATTGAGAGATGAAAATAGTTATGAATAGTCTATCCAGCTTGTATTAGCAAAATATGTGAGAAGAAACCACTCACTAAGCAGAATAATTAGAGATAGAATGCAGGAGTCATGACAAGAAGTAAGTTGAAGGATAACACATGTTTTATTTCTAAATTTGAGCTAAGATTAGTGAAGGATGCAGTAGGAAATAAAGACTAGATTAATGCAATAAAAGAAGAAATTGATCAAATTGAAAAAAATAACACGTGGTCACTGGTACTGAGACCTAAGGATAAGAATGTGATTGGGACAAAGGGATTTTCATAAATAAACTCAATTAAAAAGGAGATGTGATAAAAAAAATAAAGCGAGATTAGTCTGCAAAGAGTATGAACAAGAAGAAGGTATTGACTATGGTGAAATTTTTGCCCCTGTTGCTAGATTAGAAGTTGTAAGGATATTACTTGCATATGCTGCCTATAAAGGATTTAAAATTTATTAGATGGATGTTAAGTCTACATTTCTAAATGGAATTCTTGAAGAAGTATACATTGAACAACCTGAAGGATTTATTCAGAATTCTGATAAGGATATGGTCTGCAACCTACACAAAGCACTCTATGGATTGAAGCAAGCACCTTGAGCATGGTATGAAATATTACACTCTTATTTAATAAAAATTGGACTTCAAAGGACTAGTGATAACAACAATTTATATTTGAAATGTGATAGTACTGATAAAATTCAGTTTGCTGAGATATTTGTTGATGACATTATATTTGGAGGAAATGAGATAATGTCTAAATAATTTATGAGGAAATGAGAAAGGAATTTGAGATGTCTATGATTGGAGAGATTAAATTATTTATTGGACTTCAAATTCAACAAGCTAAGGATGAGATCTACATAACACAATGTAAGTATATCAAGGAGATCCTAAACACATTTAATATGGAAGAATCAAAACCAGTTGGAACACCGATGGCTACTAGTTGTAAATTGTCAAAGAAAGATGATACAAAGGAAGTAAATGAGACACTTTACCAATCTATGATTGGTAAACTACAATATGTTGTCCACAGTCGACCTGATATTGCACATTTAGTTGGTATAGTTTCAAGGTATTCTGCAAACCCAAATGAGACACACATGTCTGCAGTGAAAATCATATTTAGATATTTGAAAGGGACTGAAGATTGCGGCCTGTTATATATAAAAGGAGGAGATTTTGATCTCAAGGTGTATACTAATGCTAACTGGGCTGGAAATATTGATGGCATAAAAAGCACAAGTGGCAGAGCTTTCTTTTTAAGACAAAGATTAGTGACATGGTTAAGCAAGAAACAAAGCTATATTTCACAATCTATTGCCGAAGTTGATTATGTTGTTGTAGCTATGAATTAATCTAACATTTTGTGGATCAAACAATTACTTGAAGGTATGAAAGAGAGATTACAGATCCAGTTACAATTTATTACAATAATACCAGTGCTATTAACATATCAAATAATCCAGTGATGCATTCAAAGACAAAGAATATATCTATCAAGTATCACTACTTAAAAGAGCAAGTACAAGATAAACATGTGATATTGGAGCATGTGAATTCTAAAGAACATATAGCTAACATATTTACCAAACCACTATCGTAGGATGCTTTTGAGTATCTATGAGGAAAGTTAGTGTTTCTTCCCCTATCCAATGTTCACTAAGGCATGATGCATACTACATCAATTCAAGTATTCAATAGAATATCTATCTTGTGAGTTGATGTTAGTGTTCACTCTTTAGGTGAAGCCTAAAGTTGTGAAATATTTTCATGTAATGCAATGAGTAATCTATACATTTGAGGTATGATTTGAGAAGTTTATGTCTCTGGAATTGTTGTCAAAGACAGAGAAGTTTACTAAGAGATAAGAATAAATCAATTGATGTAGGGAGATGAATGAAATTAATGTCAAATAGATCAAAGAGGGAGAATACTATTGATGAATATTACAGAGGAAGATGAAAAATGAAGATAAAAAAAGTTGTCAAAAAGGAACAGTAAATAAGATCTACTGATTTAAGAAAAAAATATGAACAAAGAAGATAAAGCTCAGATAGAGTACATGAATAACAGTGAAGTGTACCATCATCAATTGAACACTGAAGATTGTTAGTGTTGCCATCAATGCCAAAGAGGGAGATTGTTACCATAAATGATAGTAATGTTGAAGATTGATTATCTGATGGTGATTATGATGAAGACCGACCAAGATTAGAGAAATACATGATAGTAGAAAGGTTAGATCAATTATTGTCTTTTCATTGATGTCAAGCAATTAATTTCTGGTTTATATTATGTTGTAATATCACTCAGTATATGATACAATGAATGAGTTAAAAAGATGAAGAAGTAAGATGTTATAAAGTTGAAGAGATTAATTGTGAAACTGATATAGATTGGACAATAATTAGATTATGATGATATAATTGTTTTCTACCTAACATATGATTATGGTAAGTCAGTAAAGCATGGTAATGAAGATTTGTCAAGTCGGTAAGAAAAAGATTTTTGGCTAGTGAGAATGAAAAGTCACTCGGTAAAGGTAAAAGGTAAAAGGAAGTATCTTTCGGTAAAGAAAAAGGAACCGAAGGCACCGAACATAAAAGAAAGGTTGATGAAGGGTGCTTCCCTTAATACGTCTAGTACAAAAACAACAATATATGACTAAATAAACTACTAAAAATTGTAGATAAATGACTAATTTTGATCACGTGACCATTAGTAGTTTATTGGCAGTCATTTATCTCACGACCAAATTTATGACTAAACTATTTTAGTCATTGATTTGGTCATTTATTCAATCATTTATTTGGTTTTTTATCTTGTCATTGATTTAGTCATTTATTTACTCACTTATTTAGTCGTTTATTTGGTCATTTATTTGGTCATTGATTTAGTCATTGATTTAGTCATTTATATAGTCATTTATTTAGTCCTTGATTTAGTCCTTGATTTAGTCATATATTTAGTCATTAATTTAGTCATATATTTAGTCATATTAGGGTACGATGAAATCAAACCACCATCCTCCTATTTGTAAAGCAGGTGCTCTTCCATTGAGCTAGTACCCTTTCAAAATTAATCATACCATGTATACTAGTACTTTCCATTAAACATGATTTCAATTTTTCCATTATAGTTCAAGGGTTATGATAGTAAATGGTTATGACAATCATTCAAAACAAAGTATGTCAAAGACTATTATGAGGCAAAATTCATGATTTTTATGTAAAGAGGAAGAATTGTAGGGTCAATCACCATGAGTAGCACATTCTATACACACAGATATCACATTTTGTATCAAAACTAGTCAAACCCTTACTAGGGTAACCCGTGAGTGACAAAAATGTAATAACATTTGTTTTTACATTCATCAAGCCACCAAACTTGGTGGGATGAAGGGATAGGATATGTAAAATGTGTGTTTAAGCTCGTAGGAGATCATGTACAGGTTGGCACGTGTGTTGGATCACTGTAATTTTGTCCCAGACTGGAATGGATAGTGAGGAGACAGTTTGAGTGTGGAGTTTTATGTTGGCAGAGTATTTGATGGATAAAGGAAATGGATCAAGGTTGAAACAAATGGTTCCATGAAAAAGAGTTGGTTCTTGAGGAATAATTCCAAGGCGTGACCTCAAATCATGAATTCTAATGGAGGTAGTATCCAAACCATCAATGAGGATTCTACCCCCTACAAGTTCAACCAAACAAAAAATAGCACTAATGAGAGTGGTCTTTCCACTTCCCGTTCGACCAACAATCCCAGTTTTTTTCCCTCCTTCAAAAGTACAAGATATTCCCCAAAGAACAATAGGATTGTTTGATCTATACCCAATCTGCACTAACATTGAATAAAATTGAGAAAATACATCACTACAAACTCAAATTATACTCTGGGAAACAAAAAAATATAGTTTAGAAGCTGTTGGTTTTAGTCATTTGATTAGGAAGCCCAACTAAAGGTCCCTTCAAGTCTTGAAATTCCACTTTACCATGGGAGGGCCAATTCTCTGGTGGTCTACTAGACTCTATTATTGTTGGTGCTTCACTAGGAATGCACATGTACTACTTAATGCATTCTACAAATACAATATACAATATAGTTTGTCAGTGTGCATTGGCTTTGGATACTGAAAACCAATGATATGTTCATAGAGAGACCATAAGATAGAGCCATCCCTACAAAACTTGTAATAGTTTAAAAAGCTAGTTATGATCCTAATTCTACAATAGTGTACTGTAAAAATAGAGAATCTAGAAGAAGCAAGAAAAAACCAGTTATGTTTGGTTACAACATACCTCGATTAAAGGTGCCTGGTGGGAGTAGGACCATAGCAAGAGCAGATGAGAAAATAACTATAGAACTTAATACCTCTAAATGTTGAATCAACCATTCATTTGCTACAAAACTGTAGAAAAATGGTCTTGAATTTTTGTCAAGCAGATCTAGGTTCTTCTTCATCAACTGATCTTGCACCTTGAAAGCCTTGATTGTCACCACACCTGACATGGACTCACTAAAATGATTTTATACGGGTGATTTTGTTGTGCCTTTGAGTCTCATCAATTCTTTAGCAGAAGAACAGTGGTATTTCTGTTTCAATTGCCAAAAATAGAATTTTATCATAGAAAAAGGTTGTTGCCTTATGGTCAATACTTGATATACTTACACACAAAAAGGTAATGTTCTTCTCAAGCAGCTAAATATAAGAAATAAGGATTCACCTGAAGTTGAAATGTTAGGTAAATCATTGGCAGGGCTTCAAACAAAACTAGCCACGTCACAATGGCTACAACACCAAGATTAGTGTAAGCATTCATAGTGGAACTCATAGTGAAGACAAAGCTAAAAGGAAGGTCAACATCAAGAATGCTCAAATCTGAAGAAACCTGGGAATTATATGAAGAAAAATAATAGAAAATCAGTCTCTCAGCATAAATTGAAGATGCTTTTGTAAAAGAAAAGGAACAATTATATAGTGATAGGGCTCAAAATATACCCTGCTCAAAATTCTTCCTAATGGTGTGTCATCAAAAAATGTCATTGGTGCTTGGAATAAGGAAGTCACAAGCTCATAAAAGAAAGACTTCGATGTTTCAAGCCCCAAAGTGACTACAAATATTGACTGAAGGAAAAGAAAAAGCTGAAGCAAATGCAATACTTGAGTAAACTATGATTAGCATTAATTTGTTGACTTCAGGACTCTACACCTTAGCAGCCATCCAAGTATTTCCCAAAATCTACCCGGTCAAAAATGGAAGATGAGAAAGACCAGCGATGGAACAATACAAGAAACCTTTGTTCTGTTTCAAATAGTCAACATATGGTTTGAGACCAGTATCTCCAATTTCCTTTTCTTCCTTTTGAACTAACTGATCCACTTTAGCTACTGTACATGATTTCTCTTGTTGCATTTGGGACATGACCTTTTGAATTTCTCTTTCTTGACTCACAGGTTTGTCTTTTGAGGGTGGTATTGTAACTCCCAATTTGTTAGAACCCATCGTGTCCTTGTGTGCATTCACAAGCTATTGGAATGCCTCAGTTGAGGCTAATAACTCTTGATAACTCCCAGTTATTTGAACCTCCCCATCCGACATCAACTGTAATAAAATGTGGCCTCATTGTTATAACTGAATGTAAATTTGCAGAAATCTCTACCATTAAATTCTTATAAATTATAGGAATAAAATTTGGTGGCAGTAACTTAAGAGCATCTTGATGCCTTAAGAAGTACATATATAGCCATGCAGCTCTTGCATGACGAGACAAGCTCACACTAACCAGTATAGTATCAAATGTTGGTAGGAAATCAACTTGATGTGTTACAAGGATCACTGTCTTTTTGGAAAGTGCCTCCATTATGTACACCTACACATCAGAATCTACAATCATTATGAACCCAAAGGAAGCGAAAAAACCACAACCTGGAAATGTGTTGGAGATCAAATTGTTCCAGCTACAGAATATATCAGGAGGTTTACACCTAAAGGAAATAAACAAAATAGAGAAAACTGGCATCGTTTATGAACCTTGAACAGGATAGAGCAGTAAGGGCATCAATGGCATTGGAAGGATCATCCAAAAGATAAATATCAGCATCCTGGTATAGAGCACGGGAAAGTTGTATACGTTGTTTCTGACCACCACTTAGATTGACACCACACCCTCCAATTTCAGTTAGATCACCAAAGGGAAGATTCTCCAGGTCTTTCTCTAGTGAGGCCTTTTGGATCACCTCTTTATATTTCTGCTTGTACATTGCACTTCCAAATAATATGTTGTCCCTCACAGTTCCACTTTGAATCCATGCAGTCTGAGAAACATATGCAAGAGTGCCACAGACTTGCAACTGCGGAAGAAACCGATTAGAGAAGTGAGAAAAAGAGAAGTACATCAATAAATAGGTTGCTATCAAGGGAACAGTAAATACAAACGGATACTCACATTGCCCCTCAACTTTGGTACCTCCCTAAGAATCGCAGCTAAAAGAGTTGATTTTCAAGATCCAACTTCTCCACAAACAACAACTTTTTGACCATGTTTAACCTCAATATTAATATTTCTCAATGTGGATTTTGATGAATTGGTATCTCAGCTGAATGTCACTGATTTGACAAAGATAGAGTGTTCAGAACATTGTTGAGTTCCACACTCAACAGCCCGATCCAGCAACTCATCACTTTCGAGAAAGTTGATGACACGCCCCAAGGAGACCTTCGCTTGTATGATAACAACAATGATGTTAGGAATTACTCTAATTGGTTCTTGAACCAATATCAAAGTGGCTACAAATGTGAAAACATTTTTTGGAGTTAGAGGGATTTCAAGAAAATATCATGTTGTAAATATCGCAGTTGAAACCAGAATAGGAGATGACCAAAACAATATTGAATTGTAGGCCTTCCGAAACTGAACTGTTGATAACCATTTTTACTCTACCTTGTGCAACTTTTCAATGCCAGATTTGAAATGTTCCTCCCATGCATGCAATTTCAGTACCTTCATGTGGATAAGAGCTTCTGTGACAACCCTTAATCACTCATCTTGGGCTGACATTAGTTTTGACAGGAATTTATGTTGCAATTTTGCCAATGGAGAATTACAAATCATGGTTAGGATGACAACTGACAAATGACTGAGTTTAATTTTTTATATATGCAAGACTTGTGATTCTTTTGATTTGTACTATGTGATGAGCTTGATTGAGGAACTTGAATGTCATAATGGCTATTTCTATGTCCATGTGAACTGTGATTTTCTTTTACCTAGTTGATTAGTGCTGGAACTGAAGTTGTATCCTTTGACCATAAAGGAGATTAAGGGAACAAACATCGGTTATGTGTCCCTTGCTGGATATTCCATCCCAGAAAGAGTACAGATACATAGTTGATAGTGCTATACCTGAAGTTGTATACTTTGATTAGAAAGGATATTAAGGAACATGCACTGATTATGTCTCCCATGCTGGATTTTCCATCTTAGAAACTGTACAGTAACTACCTTGTTCTACTATAGTCCAGGCTCTGTTACAAGGCCAGACATGCCTTACGGTTGTCAAAGACATCCTGACTATCGAGGGCCTAGTTTAATTGGATAGGATAAAATGAAATCTTCCCCTCTCTCATATGTTCGCACTAATGCAGTTGTGATTTTGCAGCTCTGTTGTTGTTTTTGAAAGTTGAAATGATGAAATATGGTTGGATTATTTTTTGAAAAAAATTGTGGTTGTGCGATCGTGCTGTTGATTTTAAAAGCTGGAATGTGGAGGTTTTTAACAAAAATAAAGAAATATTGTTTTATTTATTTGAAAATATTGTCATCATGAAAATTTGATGGATTTTAACTTTTCGGTAGTTACCTTGTTTTGCTATTATGACTTAGTATATGGTCCTTTACTTATAGCTTTCTATATTGTTGACATGCATATACAACTGAAAAAGAATACAATAACTTCCTTGAATTACCAAAGATACCATCTTTTCAAAGATTTTTCAGGCAAGAGAAATATGTGCAAAAGGATGATTCAGATGTCAGAAAAAAAAATTGGTCTGGTGCAGTACTTGGGAAGAATGATTCTTCTGAAGTAGAGTCTAGAAGCTGCAAAGATAGGAATTGGTCTACAGATTTTTCTGCTACTTGTTGTAATCTGGATAATTCCAGAGTAGGAGGTTAAGATTATGGAGGTGGAAATACTTTTCTCGCACTTGATTTAAACATGAAACAAATAAATCAATCAAATGAGTCTTCTATAAGTAAAATATTCTTGGGATCCAAATATTAGAATTGAAACTTGAAATAAAGTTTATTACATTTCATCAACATTCGATGTTAAAATGAGTAGTGGTTCCAAGAACCTCTCTCTCATGAGAATGAACAGACCATTTAGATCTCATTGCATCTAGGTGACGCTCACAGAGTGAACAACTGGGTCATCCTAAGAAATTACGATCTCATTACTACTCCAACTTAAGCACACTTTGACTATGGAATTTCTGCCAAGGTTAAGCCCACTTAATAAAAAAATAAAGCTCACTTTGTAAAAAAAAACTTCACAGTTGAACTCTGATAGCAATATCAAAATTTGACTTGTTGTGGAAACTATCTCCTACTTATTAATAACAAAAATATTTCAGTGAAACTCTAGTTTTGCAAGTTAGTTAAAGGAAAAAACCTGTTCATTTTTAGATGTAGTAAAAAATAAAACATCTAGTCTAATAACAAATCATACCAGCCACTTAGAACTAGTATACATTTAGAAAAGGTTTTGTTTTAAGCCAAGAATCACCAACCCCAAATCAATGTACTAGTACAGTTACATATCATTTTATAAAAAAATAAACACTTTATATGAAATGCCTAAACATAATTGATAATAGATTTCTACAATTCAAGTAAACATCAATTACATTCTTTTGGATTCAATTGTGCAAAGACTATTTTTGAACGTCAACATTTCAAGTCATACTATGTGATCCATTAAGGAGTTGAAAAACTTCTTTTTTGACTCCTTAATCTCTTTCTAATCCTATTGCTGGATCAGGTTGTGTGACCCAATATGTTGATGTAGAAAACTAGTCTATGCATAATAAATCCAAAAGAAAAAAATGATGTTTGTAGATAATAATGTACCATGCTCACTTAATTTTAAGGTAGAATCCAAGGGAGATTTGGCAACAAGAAATAATGTTAGAGTGCTAGGATTGATGGAGATTTGAGGGTTTCAGCATGCTTCGATCTATTTTTTCCAAAGACATGCAAAACCTATCATATACTAAACTAGCAGTGAAAATGTATTGTTGGACTTCGGGCAGTTATCTTTCTAGCATGCATAGATCAATAAGATGTTTGATATAGTCAATGGGGTTGTGCTCAAATAGAAAGGCCATAAGGTTCTCATGTTGGAGGCCCATGTTCAAATCCCCCAAAGTGACATCCATGTGGCTTCAATGTTGGCTTGAGTTGATTGAGTAGCTTATGTGACTTATAAGTTGAATATGTTAATGGGAAGGAGGTCCCCTTGTGACCTCCAACATATTATGAAACAAAAAGAGAGAGAACATGTTTGATACAGTTGTATGATTTGGTTCCACATTGATAATCTCTCTATACTATTTAAGACACCCCGAGGAGACCACTTCTACTTCTATTTTTAGTAGAGATTTTTTGATAGGGGACTTTAGCTGCTATTGGCCATGTCTATACCTATCCATATATAAATATATGGTTTGATAGACAGCAGCGCTTCTATGAGTGTGGAGGCTGAAAGTTTGCAATTTGCAATTCCCGCAAGGGTTTTTAATGAGCCAAATAGCATTAGCTTGTACAGTGCCATATTTTAATACAGAATTAAGTAGTAAAATCTTGTCATGTTTCACAAGTTGTACTGTGATACTTTAAATGCATAATTAACTAGTAAAATTTATTTATGTTTCATGCCTTGTACTGTGATATTTTTAAATGCAGAATTAACTAGTAAAATGTACTTATGTTTCATGGGATTATTTTACTGCTAGTGTCTAAATTACTCAATAGAATAGGCTGAAAATATTCAGTTGTGTCCCTCCATGGGACCATCACGTTAGATACCTGATTGTGACCTCAAAGTGTTGAAACTAGTGACATCATTCGTGGGTGACTATAACCTCTCTCCAAATCATGGATTTGATGCAATGTTCTGAGTAAATACCTTTTCTTCTTTGGGTGCATATTGCTTGTTCTATGCTTCCATGATATTAATTGACATTTTTTTGTTTATGTCTACAACTATGAGGCACTTTATGATCTACAAGGCGTACGAAACACTATGGTAAAATTGATGGGGTTCAAACATGGGGAAAACATTAAGACTGTCACAATAAGACCAAGACTCAAAACATTAAGACTGTCACAATATAAGATGGTTCAAGAGTTATTAAGAAGGATGGATGATAGTGTTATTCAATAAGATACAAGGTGTAAGTAACAGATCAATGATAAGTGAAATACCTCAAAATGATCTTCCCGTGAAAATGTGCTGAAAGAGAATCCAATATACACACCTCAAAGCAGCCTCAATATTGGTAACCAAAGAAATTCTACACGTTCATGCATGATCAACCAAGGACTGATGCGGTGTTCACATGCCCACCACCACCACTCTCAGAGTTGAAGGCACCTAGTGGCACTGATAATTGAGAAAAATCCAGAAGTACTTTGCATTGTTTCTCATTGGTTTGAGGAAGACTAGCCCTCAGAAGTTCCATTGGCATCTCCTTTCTCATGGCAATAGCAACAACTAAATTGAGTGCAGCTGTGTTTCGTGATGTTAAAATCAGGGACTGGGCTATACTGTCATATTTATTTGCACAATACTTTGTGAGTACACCAAAAAAATCATCAAAATGTGTCTACCAAAGATTTATATTTGGTCTAGACTGGGGAGAAAGGGGATCTGTCAAGAGTATAGTAGCTCTTTCTACAACAAATTTTAGAATGACAAATGCACCATCACCAGTAGAACTGCCAAGAGGACGAAGTAGTGGTTTCTCTGAAGAAAAAACTATTGCTGCTAAGCAAGCACTGAGGGAACTTACATCTATGGTTCCAACACACACAACAATAGTCCTGGAAAGAGATGTTGTAGTTGCAGAAGCATTGGAGTCTATGCCTGCAAGTAAGCCACCAAACAAGAATCAGAAATGGCAGAAAAAATCCATACAAACAGTTCGTGCAAGTTCATTTCCAGGTGTCAGAAGATGAAGGTATTTTGACAAAATTTTCCTTCCCTGGGAAGAGAAACCAAACGTAAAAAAACAAAGTCATCCTTCGGTGCTAGCCTAGGAGGCTTGTTTTCACAGTACACTGAAAGTCTGCTTTCTTTTAATAGTAAACAATGATGTTCTTTAGTTTGAGGTTGCACATGTCAAGGATGCTAATGTTGTTAGGATATAAGGTGGTTATTTTCACATTAAGTTTGGTGTCGATTCTATGATTAAATAATGTATTTCCATTTTATACTGTGATCAGACAGTGAATGGGTAAGTTTATTCTCCATTGGTCTGAAAGGCAAGTATTGATCAGACAATAAGGAAGATTTATTCATGGTTGGAAGATTGTTGGTAAGTTCATATTGTGAATGAAATCACTGCTTATATGCCTGGCATTGACCATAATTTACAAGAACATTCTGTAGTATTAGTAAGAGGTGGAAGAGTTAAAGATTTTTCTGGTGTTAAATATCACATAATTCAAGGAATCTTAGATGTTGTCTTAGTCAAAAATTTGGAAACAAGGGCGTTCTAGTGCTTTGTATATTCTTATCTAAGATTTGTATCATTTTATGATGATGCCATGTCAATTGCTAAAAATATGTAAAGTATATAGCTAACCCAATATAAGCAGTAAAGAGGAAGCCTAATGTCCCTTAGTCTATGGATCAATAAAGACAAGGGAAGTTCATATGAACTCTAGAGTTACTAAGATGAAGAGAGATTATTTTGAAGGGTTGTATGCAAGCCTCTAAGTCAAGGATGAAGGTGTGTGTATAGAACCTTGGAATCAAGTATGAATCCTACTGATGGTTGTTAAGATTAAGAATTCATTGATCATATAGAGAATCCTCATTTCTAAGGTTTAGAACCTTTAATTGTGTCTAGGTCAAAGATTGCCATTGGGATTTGAGTTTGGAGTAGGATGCTCCACATCAGATAGCCTATTAATGCACCCCAAACACTGAAAATAAAATGCCAATGTAATGGTACACAACAACAGAAGAATTATTAAAAATACTATGTGGGAAAAGGATGCCCCAAAACTGATATCTTATATATTGAGCTGATATGACAGAGGTATAAAAAATATCACAAACATGGGTACATGCTACAATACCAACATAATTTATGCCAAGATTACAATGTTTCAAATTTCAATGGTTCTAATTGGTTCTTACTCCCTCCTTCCCAATCTACCCTTCAATACTGGATTGGCTACCTTTTTATAGAGAGCTCTTGGTGTAGTAAGTTAACACCAACTAAAACATAGCACAATTCCCTATGTAGCAAGATACAATCCTTGAAATTGATTACAATTTGGAGGCTCTATGATCAATATGTTGTATTGCACGGGGGAAACACTATCTATAACTCTATTGTGCTAATCTATAACAATAGCTAGAATGAATCCCCTTGTGAGAACTGGCCTATACAATAGAAACATAATGATTATGACACTCCAATATACTAGAAAAAAGAAACAAGAAAGAAAGAAATAGTTGTGGGTGATGCTCTGACAACTGAAATGCTCCTACATCAACACTTACCTTTAGTATCATTAAGACTTGCAACTAGATTAATCATAGAAAAATCATAGCAATTTTCCTTATTTTAGCAGAGATAGAGCTTAAGTGTAGTGTATATACAATAAAATATTTGACTCTACAGAGACACGGTGAATTAAAAGAAAAACCTACAAAGGATCTTTGTTTATTTTACTAAGGATAATCATTCTTAACCATCAATAAATAAAGATATTAAAAGAGTTTTTAGGAATAGAGATGGAATCAGTCCACGACCTGTAGAAGTCATGACATGGAGAGTAAATCCCTCATTCTCCCAGATATATAGAGATAACATTTGCATAAATATAGAAATTAAAGCATGGACCATAAATTGTACAAAATATCGATAGATTCTCCAAATTATTTTAAATATTATAAGCTTTGAAGCTGGTATTTATGTTCATAAGGGTTGAGTGTGCGTTAAGAGATAAAAAAGGAAGTTCTTGTTCATTCTTAGCATCCAGAATTTATTGAGATAAGAGAACTCACTTGCAAAGACAAACTAGATCTGTATCAAATCTCAAAAAAGTCCTTTCAAAATCTTCAAGCAAGACTCTGGTCAAATCCTAACGTCCATGATGACCACAACAATAGAGCAGAGCGCAAAAGATGAAAGATCAAAATGAAATTAAGATTCAAGATTCGAGCAAGGGTTTTTAACTCTAAAACTGACCAAAGGCATTTAGCGCCTTTATTTTGTAAAGCATTTTTTAGAATTTTTATCCAAAGAAGTGGGAGTGTGTTTATTATTTTAATTATATTTATATTTGGATTAATGATGCAGGAGCATCTTGGGTCCTTGGCAATCCTATGTCACCAAAAATATTTTTGAAGTTTGTTTGTATTGCTCGGTTCCTACTTTGACCGAGTTGGTTGGTTTCTTTTGGTTACCGAGTGTGGTCGGTTATCTCTTGGGCTGTCAGTTATTTCACTAGCGTTCAGCGGTGCTTGTCTGTTTCTCGGTCATCCTTGCTTACCGAGTAGTTTCTTTTGAGTTCCTGTTGAGCCAACTTGTGCATTTATTATGGGTCACAGATTTAATGCTGGAATCCATCATTGGGAAGCGTGTGGTCCCTGATCTAACCATTCCTTCCATTGATTGTGGATCTAAAGGCCGACTCAATTCAGTAGACTCTTGTATAAATGTAGTTGTTTGGTTGTAGTTTAGGAGGCAATTTTTGGATAGAAGATAGAAGATAGTAAGATTAGAGATTGTTGGCAGATCCTCGCATGTTTGAGGACTTCTGTAAATCATTGTAATATCTGGCCCTAACCAGGAAGGCCTTATAGCCCGGCATGTATCATTCTATTTGATGAAATATATGGTTGATCCTGCATTCTCTCTCTCACTGTTGTTGTTTGATTGCTTCCGCATGTGTTGAGAAGGCTTGGATCATTAGGGTGTGCCATTGTTTGGTCCCTATTGGCCCCTATCTTGCATCAAGTGGTATCAGAGCGAGGTGAGGTCTTGATCTAGGTCTACGGATCTAAGTTTGTAGGTTCCTCTTGAAGCCCTACTTGATTGTTGTGGGGTAGCAGTTGCGATCTAACCTAAAATTGCAGAGGGTTGTCGAGATGGTTCGTGAGAGGTGAGATGCAAATCCAGGATTGGCAGATATGCTAAGATAGATTGCTGCTAGGTTAGAAGCTGTTGAGGCAGCCCAGAGAAGAGGCAGACATCTTGAAGATGTTAGTGATGATGAAATTGAGGAAGAACAGGCGAATGCAGAACCTACACCTATTATGGATCAAGGTGAAGAAATATTTTTGAAGGCTTTGACAAGTCTGAAGTCTACACCACATAACAATCCTCTTGAGTATGGTGGAAAGCTAGATTCTAATGAATTGGTGCACTGGATCACCGAGATGGAAAAGTATTTTGAGTATGAAAACATTCTTGAAGACAAGAAAGTGAAGATTGCAAGCACTAAGTTGAAAAGTCATGCATCCTTATGGTGGGAACATCTGCAATTGGATAGGAAGAGGATAGGCAAAGACAAAAATCAAGGTATGGAATAAAATGGTGAATAAGTTGAAAGGAAAGTTCTAACCTTGTGATTATTAGATTAACCTAGTTTGGCGAATATAAAGTTTAAGGCATAAAGATAGCTCGATAAAAGAATATAATGAAGAATTCTATAGATTAGATATCAGATCTGGACATGATGAAGATGAGGTGGAAAGAACTGGTAGATACATGAATGGTTTGAGAGTTTCCATCCAAGAGGAAATTAGTATGGTCAAGTTGGAGAACATTGAAGAGGCTTATCAATTTGCATTGAAGGCCAAGGAGAAATTGAAGAAAAGACATGAGCAAAGACAGAGAGGTCAAGGTGGTAGATTCCCTAGAGGAAGAGGTAGATCTAATGGTAAAAATGGTAGATCTGAACCAAAAAAAACAAATCTGGACAAAGGCAAGACCGAGTGGAAAGGTGAAAGTTCATCTAGAGGTAGAAGCAGTAACTACTAGGGTGGTTATAGTAGAGGAAGTTTCCGAGGAACTTGTTACAATTGTGGAGGACATAGATCTTTTGAATGTACACATGCAAGTAAGAAGGCTGGTAGTAGTAGAAATGCCTTGGTGCAAGAAGAGTCACCGAATGAACCTGAGAAAGAAAATAACTTGATGGTAAGGAGAGTACTGTGGAATGAAAGAAAAAAGGAAGATCCGGTAAGGAAAAGTTTGTTCAAGACCAGATGTAGAGTTTCTGATAAATTTTGGAAGGTAATCATTGACAGTGGTAGCTTGGAGAATCTGGCATCTGAGGAGATGGTCACAAAATTGTAGTTGGAAAGGTTGGTACATCCAAAGCCCTATCAAATTTCATGGATCAAAGATGAGCATACACTCCTAGTAAGTGAACAATGTTATGTGAATTTGAAAATTGGAAATTACTATGATAAGGTGTTATGTGATATCATGCCTATGGATTGTTGTCATATTTTGTTAGGTAGACCTTGACAATATGATAGACATGCTAAATATGATGGGAGATTGCATAAGTATACTATTGTGGCTGATGGAAAGAAACAAATCTTGTTACCATTGATGGAAGAACATCTTAGTAATGTTTGCACATCTATGAAAGTTTGTTTGATGGAGGGAAGAAAGTTTGTTAACTCTTTGAAGAAGAGTGATGTATGTTTTGTTGTGATCCCTAACAAACCGAGTAAGAAAACAGAGGATAATGTCCCTGAGGAGATTGATAAGTTACTCACCCAGTACAGTGGTATCATTTTTGATAATGTACCTGATGGTTTGCCACCAAAAGTAAGCATTGATCATTATATGGATCTAATCCCTAGAGCTAATTTACCGAATAAGGCACCTCATCGGTTGACACCTACCGAGAATCAAGAATTGAACCGACATATTCAAGAGTTGCTAGAGAAAGGTTTGATTAGAGAAAGTTTGAGTCCTTGTGCAGTACCTGTTGTATTGGCACCGAAGAAGAATGGAGAGTGGAGAATGTGTACTAATTCCAGAGCAATCAATAAGATAACAGTGAAGTATAGGTTTCCTATACCGAGAATGGATGACATAATGGATAGTTTGACTGGAGCAAAGTATTTCACCAAAATTGATTTGAAAAGTGGGTATCATCAGATCAAAATCAGAGAAGGTGATGAATGGAAGACTGCTTTCAAGACAAAAGAAGGTTTGTATGAGTTGTTGGTTATGCCTTTTGGCTTAACTAATGCACCGAGTACTTTTATGAGGCTGATGAATGAAGTTTTGAAGAAATTATTGGGTAAGTTTGTGATTGTATATCTTGATGATATTCTGATATTCAGTAAGACCAGAGAAGAACATTTGTTGCATGTTAGACAAGTTTTGCAGAGATTGAAAGAAGAAAAGTTGCTAATAAATCTGAAAAAGTGTTAATTCATGAAAGAGGAGATTGTGTATTTGGGATTTTTTATTTCAACCGATGGTTTGAAGATGGATCCTGAAAAGGTTGAAGCTATTTTAAATTGGCCTATACCTGTGAATGCTAGTGAGGTAAGATCATTTCATGGTTTGGAAAGTTTTTACCGAAAGTTCATAAGGAATTTCAATTCAATTTGTAATGCTATGACTGAGACTATGAGAGGAGACAAAAGAGAATTCAAGTGGACACATGGAGCTGACAAAAGTTTTGAGACTCTAAAGCAGAAGGTTGTTGAATTACCTGTTTTGGCATTACCTGATTTCAGTAAGGTATTTCAAGTAGAATGTGATGCAAGTGGAAGTGCAATTGGATTTATATTGAGTCAAGAAGGTAAACCTGTTGCTTTCTTTAGTGAAAAGTTGAATGATGCTAGAAGGAAATATTCTATGTATGATCAAGAATTCTATGCTATTGTTCAAGCACTGAAGAAATGGAGACATTATTTGATACCGAGTGAATTTGTGTTGTATACTGATCATAAGGCTTTATAGTATTTGGGCAGTCAGAAGAAGTTGAATCAGAGACATATGAAATTGGTTGAGTATTTGCAGAGTTACACATTTGTGATAAAGCATAAAAGTGGAGTCACTAACCGAGTTGTTGATGCATTGAGTAGAAGAAGATCTTTGATGACCGAGCTGAAAATTGAAGTTCTTGGTTTTGATGATATGAGAGATTCTTATGAGTTTGACCCTGATTTTTCTGAGCCATGGAGAAAGTGCATATTACCTATTCAAGATCAATAAGATATTAAATGCGATGAATATTTTATTCAGGAAGGTATGTTGTTTAAAGGTATTTAGTTGTGTATACTGAGAGGAGTAATGAGAACTAATTTGATAAAAGAGAAACATAGTAGTGGTTTGGCTAGACATTTTGGTATTGATAAAACATGGAATTTGCTTAAGGAGAAGTACTTTTGGCCTCAATTGTATAAAGATATTCAAAAATTTGTGAAAAGTTGTGAATTTTGTCAAGTTGCAAAAGGAGTAAGTTAGAATACTAGATTGTATACACCGATTGTTGTACCTGAAAAACCTTGGATTGACATCAGTATGGACTTTTTTCTTGGCTTACCGAAGACAGTAAGAGGTAATGATTCTATATTTGTTGTTGTGGATAGATTCTCTAAGATGGCAGATTTTATACCATGTAGAAAGACATCAGATGCAATACATGTAGCAGATCTTTTCTTTAAAGAAATTGTCAAGTTGCATGGATTACCAAGGAGTATTATCTCTGACCGAGACAATAAATTTGTTAGAT
Organism: Chamaecyparis obtusa; assembly: GCA_027943335.1. Lineage (NCBI taxonomy): Eukaryota > Viridiplantae > Streptophyta > Pinopsida > Cupressales > Cupressaceae > Chamaecyparis > Chamaecyparis obtusa. The sequence continues at coordinate 1,461,358 of BSBK01001960.1, forward strand.
ACTTTTGGAAAACCCTTTGGAAGAAATTTGGCATTGAGTTGAAATATAGTTCTACATTTCACCCACAAACCGATGGACAGACCGAAGTTGTGAACAAAAGTTTGGTAAATCTTTTGAGATGTTTAGTTGGAGACACACCGAGTAATTGGGATTTGGTATTGGCACAAGCAGAGTTTGCATACAATAATTCAATGAATAGGAGTACTGGAAAGACAACATTTGAGATCGTGAATGGTACACAACCAAGAGGTATATCTGATTTGAGAGACATTTCTGATGAAAGTAAGAGAAGTGTTGAAGGAGTAAAATTTGCTAAGTACATGAAGACATTGCATGAAGATGTGAAGCTAAAGCTGGAAGAGAGTAATTAGAAATACAAAAACACAGCTGATAGATCAAGAAGACATAAGAATTTTGATGCTGGTGATGAAGTGATGGTTCATTTGAAGAAAGGCCGATTTCCTGTTGGAACAGATGGGAAGTTGAAGATGAAGATATTTGGACCTTGCAAGATTTTGAAGAAATTTGACAGTGCAAATGCATATGAGATTGAGTTACCTGATGACATGGACAGATCACCTATTTTCAACATTGCTGATTTGTATGAGTATCATGAACCTGATGAAGAAGTGCCAGTACCGACAGAGTACCCTAAGAAGCAGAATGAAGAAGTTGAATAGATTTTGAAGGAAAGAGTTGGCAAGAGTACAAGAGAAAAATAGTACATGGAATATCTGGTAAAGTGGAAGAATAGACCGACGGAAGACAGTTCTTGGATTTCTCAGTTTGAGTTGGATGCAGCTCAAACCAGACCTACCAAATGATTTGGAGAATCATTTCAAAATAACCCCAGGTATCTGATGCAAGAGAATCTTGGGTCCTTGGCAATCCTGTGTCACCAAAAACATTTTTGAAGTTTGTCTGTATTGCTCGGTTCCTACTTTGACCGAGTTAGTCGGTAGTTGGTCGATTTCCTTTGGTTACCGAGTGTGTTCGATTATCTCCTAGGCGGTCAGTTATTTCACTGGTGCTCGGCGATGCTTGTCTGTTGCTCGGTCATCCTTGCTTACCGAGTAGTTTCTTTTGAGTTCCTGTTGAGCCGACTTGTGCATTTATTATGGGTCACAGATTTAAAGCTGGAATCCATCATTGGGAAGCGTGTGGTCCCTGATCTGACCATTCCTTCTGTTGATTGCGGATCGTAAGGCCGACTCAATTTGGTAGACTCTTGTATAAATGTAGCTATTTGGTTGTAGTTTAGGAGGTAGTTTTTGGATGGAAGATAGAAGATAGTAAGATTAGAGATTGTTGGAAGATTCTTGCATGTTTCAGGACTTTTGTAAATCATTGTAATATCTGGCCCTAACTGGGAAGGCCTTACAACCTGGCATGTATCATTCTATTTGATGAAATATATGGTTAACCCTACATTCTCTCTCTCACTGTTGTTGTTTGATTGCTTTCGCATGTGTTGAGTAGGCTTGGATCATTAGGGTGCACCATTGTTTGGCCCCTATTGGCCCCTACCTTGCGTCAATTAATATTTAATTCGTTACTTGATATGAATGATAAATATTATTTAAATTAATATTTTTTAAATAACTAGTGTTATACTATTTCAATAAATATTATTGTGAATACAAATGAAATTAAACTAATAATTATTTTATTTTTTTCATTGTAATTAATATTTATTTGATGGTATCTTATAAGTAATAAATAAATATTAACTTAAATGCAAAAAGATAAATATACATGTAATCATTGGGGAGCTGGAGTTTGTGAGGAGTTGAGTTTGATGTTTATGGATAGAGGGGATTTTTTCCCTTTTTCTGCATGATTGATACCTAGGCATCCAAATGGCTAAGTCAGATAGGTTTCTCATTATGGGGACTTAAGATCTATGGATTATGATCAAATTTGAAAGAAAAATGAATAGTGGAGTAGTAGTCATTGTTTTAGTCATTTTTATTTGTTTGACTAATTATTTAGTTGTGACTTTACTGTTGGAAACTGTAATTGAAGCAATTGTTGTATTGTCATTGATGTCAAACCTTAACTGGTAAGACTGTTGCTATCTAAGAAAGTATTATATCTATTTGATTATTGAGAAGGATTAGGGCAAGGTTGATAACAATAGCACCTAAGGAAAGGTTGAGTTATCTTGATACTTCAATGTGTACTTGATTATGTGGCACAATGATAAGATAATGTATTGTTTATCTAAATAAGAAGGAAGACTAAACAAGTAGGCTTGACCGAGAAAAAGTGAAGAAATCTAGTTTAAGCCGAGTGATGTTAGTGTCGACCAAGCCAATATATGCTGAGTAAATTCATTGTTGACCGAACATCGGTTAATTGCTGAGGAAGATAGTATTAGCCGAGGAAATAGTTTTAGTGGTGACTGAGCTACCTAGTGAAGACCGAGGAATTGAACACTATATTGACCGAGCGTTAGTAATTTACATTTGAGGAAGAATTCAAATTCCTAGCCGACATAGTTGAATTCTTGGATTATGTAAAATTTGTTGACTTTATTTATTGATTGTATGGAGGCATTTAATGCACTGTAAACCATTTTATTAAGATTCCATAAAGAGATTTGAGATGTTTCTAAAAGGATGGATGAAGAACATAAAGTTGGAAGGATTCAATGAATCTGACCTAACTCTAAGATCTACAGAGGAGATTAAGAGGCAAAAGTTGGATCGACCTAAACAAAGAGGTATTAAGGAAACCTAAGTATGAGGTTGAATAGAGAGGATGTTGGAGTTGTTGTTATTGATTGTAGAAGAAGAAAAGGCTGAAGGAGAAGGAGTTGTGATTGCTTGAAGGGATTTTCGAGCATATTAGTGATGGAGATGGAAATGGATCATAGTCAGTAAGCCAACATATGTGTATGGAATTGGATCTAATATTTTCAAAGTGAGTTGTATGTTTTCAGATCAAACCCTGATGTTACTTTCTAACCATTGTATCAGTTTGAAATCTTTTAATCAAGGTTGACCTAACAGTCATATGTATAAATCATTTGAACAAGGTTGCATTCTAATGGAATGTATGTAAGTCCTATAACAAGGCACACTTTTAACAAAGTGGTTGAAATCCTTTAACCGGGTCACACCTAACAGTGTGTTTGTAACCTTTGACAGGGTTGGCTTTTCATAGAGCTCACTTCAGAAGAGTGAAAATATCAATAACATGTTACAAAGTGGTTTTTTCCTAATTGGGTTTCCACTATAAATCTTGGTGTTAATGCTTGTGTGAATGTTTTGGTTTGAACATTTCTTTGTTTTGCAAGTTAAATACTATTAGATAGTGGATTGCACTGTTATATGTTTCTGTTATGTATTCAGTAATGACTGAGTAGCTATTGGTTGTTAGATCTGATTTGTTGAAGAGTTTGAAAGTTTATTTTATACATCTAGACCTGAGAACAAATGATTTAGCTCCCCTCTCTATTGTTCTAAATCATATTAACAATTGGTATCAGAGCTGTTGGTGCTTACAGAGAGCAAGTTTATAGATACTTGAAGTAAATGATCAGGATGTATAAGAAGGAGGTACCAAAGCTAAATAAGGAGAACTACCCTACATGGAAAAGTCTGATGAAATTGCATCTAGCTGGTATTGGTGATTCAACAAAGTATTACATTGAGCATGACTATGTTACACCTGTTGCACCTTTGACTGCTGAGGAGATGAGAGCTAAACAAGAGCATAACCAAGAAATGTTGGAGATTGCTTCTGCCTTAAGCTATCCAGAATTTGAAGACATCAAAGACTACACAAATGCAAAGCAAATGTGGGACACTCTTGCAAACATCTATGGTGGCGACATAAATGTATTGAGGAAAAAAGCTGAAAGCCTAAGAGGTGAATTTGATGAAATGAAAATGCAAGAAGGCGAGAATATTGCACAGTATTGTGGTAGAATAAAAGAAGTTTAAATGCTATTAGAGGAGCCAATAGAAGTATTGATGATGAAACTATTATTGGAAAAGTTTTGAGAACTTTGTGTCTTATTTATGCCATCAAAATTTTAGAAATTCAAGAATCTAGATGTAACCCTAATAATACTCTTACTTTGGAATTCTTGTTGGTAAGCTTACTGCTTTTGAGATTTCTAATTTTGACAACTTCACTGTTGCTAATGTTGAATCTGCATTTAAGTCACAAATGGTTCCAAGTAAGTCAAAGAAAGAAAAAGAAAAATGCATTAGTGAGAGCGAAAGTGAAAGTGACACATCTGATGAAGAACTAGAGGATCTTGAAGCTCTTATGGCCAGAAGATTGAAGAGGGAAAAAAGAAAGTATAAAGGTAAACTCCCTATCATATGCTTCTCATGTAATAAAGTTGGTCATATAGCTGCAAGATGTCCTGACAAGGATGAGGAAAGAGATAACAAGCATAAAGAAAAAAGAGAAGACATAGGTTACCGAAGGTACAAGGAATACAAAGGAAAAGGTAAGAAATCTTGTTATATTGCTAAATAAGAAACTGACACTGATAGTGATGATTTTGAAATTGAAGTAGTCTATGTTGCTATGAAAGATGAGTCTAATGAGGATGAGAAAACTGCACTGGTATCCTATATGAACAAAAATGATAAGTGGATTATTGATAGTGGTTGCTCACACCACATGACTGGTGACAAAAGTAAGTTTGATACCTTAGATCATTACAAAGGTAGAAGTGTTAAATTTGGTAATGATGCACCATGTCCTGTTAGGGGTAAAGGATTGATTAAGCTGACTGATAAGATCACTTGTGAAAATGCTTATTGGGTTGAAGGTCTTAACTATAATCTGCTAAGTGTTGCACAACTTAATGGCACTAGCTATAGAGTGAAATTTCATCACATGAAGGAAAAGATATTTGATGCCATAGGTGAACTGATTGGAAGTGGAGAATAGACAAGAGGTAATTTGTTCTATCTAGACCTATCTAAAGAGACATGTATGATTGCACAACTTGATGATATATGGTTATGGCATAAGCGGCTATGTCATGTTAACTTTGATAATCTGGTAGAAATAATTAAAAAGAAGAAAGTGAGAGGACTGTCAAGATTGAAGAAACCTGAGAATGTAATGTGCAAACAATGTCAGTTGGGTAAGATGACAAAGTCCAGTTTCAAGAGCAAGACTTTTACTTCTGAGAATGCTTTAGATTTGTTTCATACTGACCTTTGTGGACCTATGGGTGTACAAAGCTATTGTGGTGCTAGATATTTTATTTTGTTTGTTGGTGATTACACCAGAATGATGATTATAATGTTCTTAAAATAAAAATCTAATGCTTTTCAATTTTTTAAGTGGTATTTGGCTAAGGTTGAAAAAGAGACAGGTAGGAACCTAAAGTGTCTTAGATATGACCGAGGTGGAGAATTCATATCCAATGAGTTCAATCTATTTTGCAATGATAGAGGAATCAAGAGATAGATGTCTGCACCTAGAACACCTCCATAGAATGGTATAGCAGAGAGAAGGAATAGATCTATCATGGATTGTGCAAGGACATTGATGATCGAGAAGAATGTTGCACAAAAGTACTGGAGAGAAGCTGTAAGTACAGCTATTTATATCCTTAACCTATTATAGATCAAAAAAGGTACAAATATTACACCTTATGAGTTATGGCATGGGTATGCACCTAATGTAAAGTACTTTAGAATTTTTTGGAGAAAATGTTATATAATAAAAGACAATAGGAATGGAAAGTTTGATGCTAAAAGTGATGAGGCCATATTCCTAGGTTATTCCACAAAAAGAAAAGCTTACAAGTGTTTGAACTCTAACACTAACAAAATTGTGGAAAGTTTAAATGTCAAAGTTGATGAGTATGCAGAGAAAAATGAGCAAGAAAGCAAGAGAGAACCAAAAGATTATAGATCTTTTGTATATATAGAAGAAGGAGAGACAAGTGAAAAAATTGCACCTAATGCAGAGTCTTAGGTAAGAAATGTCGAGCATCAGGGAAACAATGTCGAGTGACAAGAAGAACATGTCCAGCAACAAGAGGAAGCTGCTAAGTTTCAGGAAGAGGTTGCCTAGCATTCAGAAGCCAAATTTGACAATCTTGTTGGTGAACCTAAAGAGCAAGAAGAAAGGAGAGCAGAACCTATTTTGGCACAATATGTAAGGAGACATCACAAGCCTAAACAAATCATTGGAGACAAAGAAATTGGAGTTCTAAATAGAAGAAAGATAAGAGACCCTACATGTTTACTATGTGAATTTGAGCCTAAGACAACAAGCGAAGAATTAGAAAATGAAGACTGGATCCTAGCCATGAATGAGGAGATAGACGAAATAGAGAAGAATGATACCTGGACTCTAGTGCCAAAACCAGAATACAAAAATGTCATTGGAACTAAGTGGGTGTTCAGAAATAAGCTGAATGAATATGGACAAATCACAATGAACAAAGCAAGGCTGGTATGTAAAGGCTACACACAAGAAGAAGGAATAGATTATGGGGAGAAATTTTCCCCTATAGCAAGATTGGAAGGAGTAAGAACTCTACTTGCATATGCTGCCTGTAAAGATTTCAAGGTATATCAAATGGATGTCAAGTCTGCATTTTTAAATGGTATATTAGAAGAAGTGTACATTAAACAACCTGAAGGATTTGTTGATCCAAACAAGAGACACATGGTTTGAAAACTAAATAAGGCACTGTATGGATTAAAGAAAGCCCCTAGAGCATGGTATGAGAGGTTGCACAACTACCTGATATAGATTGGATTCTCAAGGACAAATGACACCAACAATCTGTACATGAAAGATGAAGAAGGTAAAGGAATCTTGTTGGCTAAGATTTTTGTAGATGATATTATATTTGGTGGACAAGATGTCCTATGTAAGAAATTTTCAAATGAAATGCAAACTGAATTTGAAATGAGTATGTTTGGGGAGATCAAATTCTTTGTTGGTTTACAAGTATATCAAATGGAGAGAGGTATTTTTATCACCTAGTCTAAAAATGTTCATGAGATATTGAAAACCTTTCGTATGGAAGATTCAAGGCCAATAAGTACTCCCATGGATACTGGACAAAAATTGTCTAAAAATGATGATGATGCTGAAGTAAACCAAACTTTGTATAGATCCATGATTGGAAAACTGCAGTATGTTGTTCACAACCGACTAGATATTGCTCTAGAAGTTGGGATTGTGGCAAGATTCTCTACCAATCCTAAGGAAACTCACATGATGGTTGTCAAAAGAATAATGAGATATTTGAAAGGGATTGCAGATTATGGATTGTACTACAAGAAGCATGAAAGATTTGAACTGAGAGTGTATACTGATGCTGATTGGGTAGGAAATGTGGATGACAGAAAGAGTACTAATGGTGGAGCTTTCTTTCTTGGACAAAGATTAGTTTCCTAGACAAGCAAGAAACAAAATTACATTTCCCAATCTATAGCTGAAGCCGAGTATGTGGCTGCAATAGTCAACTATTCAAACTTGGTATGGATTAAGCAATTGTTGGTAGGCATGAAAGAAGAGATCACTGAACTAGTTGTCATTTACTGTGACAACACAAGTGCTATCAACATATCTAAAAACCCAATGATGCACACAAAGACCAAACACATCACCATCAAGTATCATTACTTGAGGGAATTGGTACAATAAGGAGGTCGTAATGGAATATGTGAATACAAAAGAACAACTAGCAGTCATATTTACTAAAGCTTTACCTAAAGAAGCTCATGAATATCTGAGAGGACAATTAGGGGTTCTTCCCCTAACTAAGGCTGCCTAGTCAAGCTAGGAGCACTGCATCAAATGTGCTGCAAAGAGTATCTGACAAATTGATGCAGAGAAAGGTCACACTTTAGGAGCAGCCTAGAGTTGTGACAAGTACAACAAAGCTGATAATCAGTCATAAGCAAAGATGACAGAGGGAGGAATATTGATACTGAACTGACCAGATGACATCTACATCTAAAGGATGTATGTTTTAGTTGTTGCTTGGGCATTATTGTCAAAGAGGGAGATGAATAAGATGAAAACACATGGTGAGATTTCATGGAAGATCAAGAAAGAGGGAGAAATTCAGAGGAAAGGAACAAGTAGAGATCAAGTGAATGTTACTGTGTGGATGGTCATGTAAGAAAGGCTAATTGATTCTGAATCAGAATGAAGCTAAGCATATTATAAATATTTTTGATAGATAGATAAGTTTTGAATTGGTTGCTAATTCATGTGTTATTCATATGGTGTTTCCATCAATGTCAAAGAGGGAGATTGTTGGAAACTGCAATTGATACAATTGTTGTATTTTCATTGATGTCAGACCTTAACTGGTAAGACTGTTTCTATCTAAGAAAGTACTATATCTATTTGATTGTTGAGAAGGATTAGGGCAAGGTTGATATCAATAGCACCTAAGGAAAAGTTGAGTTATCTTGATACTTCAATGTGTACTTGATTATGTGGCACAATGATAAGATAATGTATTGCTTATCTAAGTAAGAAGGAAGACTAAACAAGTAGGCTTGACCAAGAAAAAGTGAAGAAATATAGTTTAAGCCGAGGGATGTTAGTGTCGATTGAACCAATATATGCCAAGTAAATTTAGTGTTGACCGAACATCAGTTAATTACCGAGGAAGATAGTATTAACCGACAATTTTAGTGGTGACCGGGTACCCAGTGAAGACCGAGGAGTTGAACACTGTATTGACCCAGCGTCAGTAATTTACATTTGAGGAAAAATTCAGATTCCTAGCCAACATAGTTGAATTCTTGGATTATGTAAAATGTGTTGACTTTATTTATTTGTTGTATGGAAGCATTTAATGCACTGTAAACCATTTTATTGAGATTCCATAAAGAGATTTGAGATGTTTCTAAAAGGATGGATGAAGAACAAAAAGTTGGAAGGATTTGATGAATCTGACCTAACCCTAAGATCTATGGAGGAAATTAAGTGGCAAAAGTTGGATCGACCTAAATGAAGAGGTATTAAGGAAACCTAAGTATGAGGTTGAATAGAGAGGATGCTAGAGTTTTTGTTATTGAAAGTATAAGCAGAAAAGGCTGAAGGAGAAGGAGTTGTGATTTCTTGAAGGGATTTCTGAGCAGATTTGTGATCGAGATGGAAATGGATCACAGTCAGTAAGCCAGCATATGTGTACGGAATTGGATCTGATATTTGCAAAGTGAGTTATATGTTTTCAAATCAAACCCTGCTGTTACTTTCTAACCATTGTATCAGTTTGAAATCCTTTAATCAAGGTTGACCTAACAGTCATATGTATAAATCCTTTGAACAAGGTTGCATTCTAATGGAATGTATGTAAGTTGTATAACAAGGTGCACTTTTAACAAAGTGGTTGAAATCCTTTAACTGGGTCACACTTGCCAGTGTGTTTGTAATGTTTGACAGGGTTGGCTTTTCACAGAGCTCACTTTAAAAGAGTGAAAAATCAGTAACATTTTACAAAGTGGTTTTTCCCTAATTGGGTTTTCACTATAAATCCTGGTGTTAATGTTTGTGTGAATGTTTTGGTTTGAACATTTCTTTGTTTTACAAGTTAAATACTATTGGATAGTGGACTGCACTGTTATATGTTTTTGTTATGTATTCAGTAATGAGCGAGTAGCTGTTGGTTGTTAGATCTAATTTTTTTAAGAGTTTGAAAGTTTATTTTATACATCTGGACCTGAGAACAACTGATTCATCCCCCCTCTCTATTGTTCTAAATCATATTAACATTTACTCCATGACCAAATTAGTCATTTATTTAGTCATTTACACTTGTGAACTACTAATGCAAACTGATACAATTCTAAAGACTATGCACGTGTATTGCCATGCTTTATTAAAATAGAACTGTTATTAAAGAAAAACTAATTGAAGATGGTTTTCATGACAACAATTTGCATGATCTTTTGACTATATCATCAAATTTATTCTGCATTAACGACAAACCAAACTATAACATAATGCAAAAACCAAGCTACAACATAGTTCTCACACAAGAAGTAACATCAAAAACAACAAAAGAGATGATTGTAATACCCTTCGTCAAATATTTTAAGCATAATGTATTAGTTTATGTTATCTATATGTTATGTAGCATCAATTATTCTCACAACAGATTTTGAACCCCTCTCTGGCATATGATACAACTAGTGGTTACAAGTGGGTATGCAAAGTGGTCTGAAGTCACCCAACTCGCCTATCCTTTAAATCTTGACAACTCTCTCTCCTGACATATCTTAGTGAACAAAGTAATAATAAAGAAGTAATAATCATTCATTTAGTCATTTTTATTTGGATGACTAATTATTTAGTCATTTTTATTTGGGTGACTAATTGTCTAGTCATTTATTTGGTCATTTATTTAGTCATTTTTAGTTCTCTAACCTTGTGAGTTTACCCGATGACCAAATTAGTCATTTATACTTGTGAACTACAAATAGTTTGTAGAATTTGATCAATTTTAGTCATGTGACTAAAAATTTTAGTCACGTAGTCATTTATTTTCCAAAGTCTACTAGTGGTTCTTCAGTATCTTACATGGCCCAAACTTCTTCATTTTCAACTTGTATATGTACCTATTGGAAATCGCTCCTTCTGCAAATGAACCATGAGTTCATCCCCAACTTGATATTCCTTATGCCTCCTTTTCTCATCTTCCTCGGCCTTATACTTCACATTCATCTTGGTAATGTGCTTCCTTACCTCCTCATGGATGTTCTTCAAATGTTCTACAAAATCTTCAGCTTTAGCACTACTTTTTTCTCCTTTATCTATCTTCCTCAACTCAGAAGCATTTATGGGACTACTTCCATATACAATCTAGAATGGTGATTTACCAGTACTCTTGTTGACCAAATTATTGTATGCAAATTCTTCCTGTGGTAAAATCAAATCTCGTCCTGTTGGCTTATCTCAAACCAAACTTCTTAGAAAACTCCCCAAACTCCTATTCACCACCTTTGTCTATCCATCAGTCTGTGGATGATGTGTTGAGTTGAACTTCAAATTTGTCTTTAACTTCTTCCATAATGTGTGCCAAAAATATCCAACAAACTTAGTGTCTCAATCTGAAACTATGCTCTTTGGTAGACCATGTAGTCTCACTACTTCTTTGAAAAATAATTCTACCACACAAACAACATCATTAGTCTTCTTGCAGGGAATGAAATGTGCCATCTTTTAAAACCTATCAACCACCACAGAAATTGAATCATGTCCCTATTGAGTCCTTGGTAAACTAAGAACAAAGTTCATACTAATATCCTCCCATGGCTTCTCTCGTACAGGTAATGGCTAATACAACCATGTATTGTGCTTTACTCCTTTTTCCATTTGACATAATCTAAAACTCTGTACAAACTTCTTGACATATTTTTACAACTGTGGCCATCAATAATTCTCACTAACCAAAGCAACAATTTTATCTTGACCAAAATGTCCATCCAATCCTCCACTACGCTTCTCCTTGATGAGATTATCCCTCATATAACTTCGTGGAATGCACAAGTGACTCCCTATGAATAGTATACCATTATAGATGATGAAATCTAACCACTTCGTTCTATCTAGAGTAACAGGTTATGTACAAGATTTCCAAGCTGCACCAAAATTAGGATCCTCTGGATATAAACTCTTTTGTTCCTTCAACCCAACCACCTCAATTTGCATCTCTTTCAACAAATTTTTCCTTCTGCTAAGAGCGTCTACAACCCTTTTAGACTTTCCACTCTCGTGTTTTAAAAAAAATGTGTAACTCTACAAACACTCAACCCATTTCAAATGTCTCTGATTCAACTTTCCTTGACTTGTCAAATATTATAAAACTTGATTATTAGTATACAAAACAAACTCCTTAGGAAGAAGATAGTGTCTCCACTTTTTTAATGCTTGGACTATAACATAAAATTCCTGATCATAAACATACTATTTCCTCTTGGAATCATTTAACTTCTCACTGAAATAAGCAACAGGTTTACCTTTTTGGCTCAAAATAGCTCCTATTTTAGTACCACTAGAATCACAGTCTACTTGAAACACCTTATTAAAATATTGAAGTGCTAAAATAGGTTGTTTTGTAAATTTTTGTTTCAATAGTTTAAAACTCTTATCCACCCCTATAGTCCACTTAAACTCTTTCCTATGCCCTCTCATTGTTTTAGTCAAAGGTCCACAAATATTGCTAAAACTCTAGATAAACTTTCTATAAAATCTAGCCAAACCATGAAAATATCTTACCTCAATAGCACTCCTTGGAGTAGCCCATTCGAGGATAGCCTTCACTTTCTCTAGGTCCATTTTTAGACCTTCTGTTGAAACTACAAATCCCGGATACACTAACTCCTTCACAAAACTGCACTTCTTCAAATTAATCAATAATTTCTCTTCCCTTAACTTCTCAAACACCCTATGAATATGAATTATATTCTCCTCAAATATCTTACTAAAGATCAAAATATCATCTAGGTAAACAATGAAAAACTTGTTAGAAATAGGAAATACTGAGAGGGGGGGGTGAATCAGTATTTCAAAAACTTTTTCTTTTGCCCACTTATGGATATAACAGATTACTTTAGTGCATACAAAGATTATCAAGTTGATTAACAAACATAGCAGTAAATAGAAAGAACTCATAACACATCATATGTTCTCGAGGAAACCCTGGCCAAGGGAAAACCCTAGTGGGGATGGTACCCACAAAGATCACTAATCAAAAGTATCATGTTAGGGATATTAGACCCTGTTAGGAGTCAATTTACAATATATAGTAGATCTATCCTGGTTAAAGGACTTTAGGCCTTGTTAGAAGCCTTAACCCTGTTAGAAGTTAGATTACAAAACCTGATCACCAGCTGAGCTCACTGCCCAAACAGGTAATACAAAAATGTTTCTGACTGTAATATGGTACTGCTTACAACTTTGCATCAATAGCCTTTGCTGCTATCACAATAAACAACTATCACAAGTTATCTTTTCTTTCTTTTTACATATCACTTTCATATTTCATTACATTTCAAGTATGCCTAATATATGAGTTATTAAAGCTAATAACTTTACATGGTCGGCATCTAAAATCTTTATCCAAGAGTAAACATCTAGGATGTCATCCCTTCATAATTTTAAGTCATTATTTTGAAAAGCAAAAATAATCCCTTAACTCTTTTGCTAAAACTATCTCCAAAACTGCTCTGTCTGCAAAACTGTCTTCGGTAAACTTTGAATAACTTTGTTCGTACTACCCCAAAATTTATGCACACTGAGATGGGGTATCCTCATACTCTATAGAAGCTTTAGTTAACTGTGCAAACAAAAATATTGCTCCAGTGGACGTCGCCAACTAAATCTTCATCGGGTGCTCTGTCAGGATCACTGTATTCAAACTTAGACAATTTCTTCCTTCAACTTCGCATACTTGCATTCCAGATTTTGTGCTCTCAATAAAGATCATATGTTTCCATAATGACAACATCTATGCATCCACATTAGCCAAATTGCCAACAATCTCCCCCTTTGTCATTGGTGGCAACATATGGGAAAATTGGCTAAGTGTGCAAACAAAACTTCAAAAAACTTATACAAAATTTGTGGCCAAAAGTTTATACAATATGTATACAATATCATACTCCATAGAATAGCTCCCCCTATGAGTATCCTTCCTCAACATATATTCAATTTTCTGCTATCTCTCCCCCTTTGACAACAATGACAAAGATAGGGTGTACAAAAATTATAAAAACTTTATACCTTATTATCAGTTATTGCAAAGTCGGTAGGCTTGCAACACAATCACCAAACTCTAACTTCCAAGATTCAAAATATTTCTCCCATATCTTCCTGATGGATTCAACAACATTGAGTAGAGTACTCAATCCGTATGCTGCTATCTAACAAGCTTGCAGGGAATTGAAGCTAAACTTCTAAAATGATGTCTTTGCTGAAAGACACTGCTCAATTTGATCTTCAAAAATTGATATCTTGATTGAGACATGCTCTCTCAAGATGTTAACCCTGATCATCTTTCTGTTCTTCTCCTCTGCTATCATTCTGATTTCATCTTTCAATTTCCTTATGTTCTTCTCTACAAAACTTATCTTGACATTAGGGCTTGTCAAGGTGTTTGTCTCAGCTGTAATAGCATCCAACTTCTCTCTGATCTTCTTATCCTCTTCAACTGTTAGGATTTCTGATTTAGTGCATTGTATGTACAAATTCTTTCCTGTCTCAAAATGTCTCCTCAAATTCTTTATGCATACATCTAAACTACCAATATCATTTCGAATATTTACACTTAGATTTTGTTGCATTTCTGCTTCAAAGTCTTCCTGAACTTTTATTTTGGCAATATCCTTCAAGTTAGAAAATTCAGAGTCAAAAGAATTCATTACTGATTGAGCTTTCTCAAGTGGATCTGATTCAGATACCTTAGTGCTAATCACACTCTCAAGTTTCTCTATCAAAACTCTAACTTTGCCTTCAAGGTCTTTCACCTTCTTATTCTTTCCAATAATTTTATTCAGAGATGTAATGAACTCAAGCTGATCATCATCTTCAAGTTCTTTTCCAAGGTCTTCAAACATTGAGCCAATATGCCTCTTCTTACTGGCAGGTGCACTAGAGGTAGTGGCCTCTGTCAAAATTTGTTTGCCTTTAACTAACTGCTCTGTTGGAACTGATTCTGATATAGTTGGTGCTTCCTCTGCCTCTATATTCTTCTCTGATTCTGTGACCTTTTCTTGCTCTCCCAAAGCCAAATTGTCAACAATGTTTCCTAGATCATGAAATACTGCATCATCTGATTCTAAAGTCACTTTTGTGCCTTCAATATCCATTGATTCTTTGCCAATATTGATATGTGAAGAAGATGGAACTTCTTCAATACCAACTTCCTTTGCATGCGGTTCCTCTAATTGCTTCTGCTGAGGATCTGATTCAACATGCTTTTCTGCAACTATGTCTGCAAGAACTTGCATTACTGCTTTCTCTGTCTCTTTCTGTACTTCCTCCTTTTTGCCTCCCATTATAAGGATTGTTCTTCTCTTAGTTCTCAATAAAGTTCCAAGAGACTTCAAGAATCTCTTCAAATGATCTTCATCCTTAACTTCACAGAACTGTCTGATTACATGTTCTCTCATCTTTATGTCCTCTTCTTGTGCTCTCTATTTTCTATTCACAAGTCTGTTATACAAATCTTCTGGGATCTTACCATGAATAGTGCTAAGTTTCTTATATGCCACAATCATGTGTGTAACCATTGCATTTTCAAAGTTCAATCTGTCAAATGATCCATATAGATCATAGAATTTATTCAACTTAGTGAAGTCTCCATGCTTCAATATATCTTCATTAACTCTTTCAATTCTTGGTTTCCAAGTTTTCTTCTTGACTAAAACTACATCATCATCTTTAATTACTGCTACATTTCTAGGTATAGGTGGTACAACCACTTTCTGTCTCTTGCCAGGTCCTGTTGCACTCACTTTTACTCTTTTGCTAGGAATAGGAGAAAAAGATTTATCTCCTTCATCTTTTTCAGGTACTTCAACTTTTACCTTAACTGCAATAAGATCAACAGGATCTACACTTGATGTCTCAGGTGAAATTATAAGATTTTCACTTTGCCTCAGGGCTTCTACAGTCTTCTTAGCTATGTCAAACTCATGAATTGACATACCAGATTCTTTCAATATTTTCTTCATAGTAGATTCAACTCTCTTACTAGATTGCTTCTTTTCTCTCAAACTTACTGCAAAGTTGAAATTCTCTTCATAGGTTCCAAACCTATTTGCATGACCATCCAACTCACACTTTAACAATCTATTCACATATCCTACTGTTTCTGCTTCAGATATTTCATAGCCAAGAGGGTCTATGAATTCTATTCTAGGCTCAACTGCTTCAATGTAGGTGAAATCAGTGTCAACCATAAAACAAATGTCATCTTTATGCTTTTCAACTAAGGATTGAGGAATCCTTGACTTGTTCTTAACAATATTCTAAAAAGTCTTCAATACAAGCTTCACACTGTCATTAACTTTATGAAAAAGGTGCTTCATGTAGACTGAGTTTATTCTTTCCATTGTGTTCACATTGTCACTCCAATCTACTATGTAAGGAAATCTTCTCAAAATATGGAAAAACATATAGGTTATCAAAGATGAAAACCTAAACTGAGTGTACTTAGCCTTCTTAATCTTTTCTAAGTTCTCAAAGAACTGAATTTTCAAGATTTCACATAGGTCTACTGGTTTCTTCTCAATGCACATAAGATAATCTACATGAATCATTCCTGCAGCCATGTCATCTTCCCTTGAACTACCACATAATTTAGTTGTTAGGATCTTGCAAAGGTACCTAACATCATCTTGCTTAATCTTACTTATCACAATTCCTCTACCATTATAACTAGATCCAATGTTATCTAAAACAATCTTTCTCATGTTCTTTTCATTCAGTGGAATCTCTCCAACTTTTGATAATCCAGTAACTTCATGAATTAGGTCGGCAGTTATATCAATAACTCTATCCTCCATCCAAAATTTCCCATTGTGGATTCTACTTAAAATGATCTTGGTACATTCCTCATCATTGAATTCATACTTCATGGAATATTTGATAATTTCATTGTTCTCTAGGTGCCCATAAGCTGGTTTAACTGACATGTCTTGATTGTACAATTTCCTGTAATCATCACTAAAATCTGCATCTCCCAAAGTTTCAAACTTACAACCTAAATATCCTTTAACATTCTCAATGTGCAATACTCCGTCTGGTACGGATGATAATGCTAGATTGTCATCAATTTCAGTTGGTTCTACTGGTTCTTTCTTAATCTTTGGTCTATTCTTATCCTTAACATTATGAACCATAGAAATATCCATCTTATCAACTGATTAAAGATCAAGAACTACCTCAACTTTGCAAATCTAGGGTTTCGGTATGATCGACGCTGCAAACTACTTCCAAACTTCTTCAAATCATCCTTAACTCACTTTTCTTCTTTCAAATCTCTTTTCAATCACTTTGTAATCGTAATAACTTTGATTTTGACCTTATAAAACTTCACATTAACTCGATCTGACATCGCATTCATTCATTTTGCTGCTAAAATCTCAAAAAGCTGATTCTGCAAACCTGCAACCATAAAACTTTTTGTGACCTCGCAAAACATAATATTTTCTTTTGTGCACTTAACCATAGCATTAGTACAACATAATAAACCTATATCTAACTGCGCAAAACTTAACTCATTCAAATTCCTAATCTACACTAATCCTAAGTCCTAAACTACAGAAACTTACATAATTTAAGTACTTAAAGAAGGGTCAGGTAAAGATTCATCCTTACCATCAGTTACATTACCTTCCTGACTACTTTCAGTGCTGACTATACCTCCTTGATCTGTGCCTTTGTCAAATCTTACTTCATCTTCATTGCTACAGCAACCTTTCTCTTTGTTTCCTGCATTTTCATTCCTTCTTGCATTGTTCCTAGGGTTAGGGTTATGATGATAACCTCCGTTGTTCATTCTGAAAAATCTTGATGAGTGTCCAAACTTGTTGCATATCTGACAAATGATTCCATTGTTTCCAAATCTCTATCCTTGCTGGTTAATCTATGACCTGCAATTTCTAGCAATGTGTCCTACTTTGTTGCATCTAAAACATACTACCACTTTTCTTTGATTCATTTCTTCAATAGATTTCTTATCTGCATTGTTAGTATTCTCAATCATTCTATCATAATTATTCAAAATTACTTTAGGTCTTCTACATTCATTAGCTCTATGTCCAAAACTATGACAATTATAACAATGTCCATTAAAAGGTTTAAATTGCTTACCTGTGCAATCTCTCTTCATGTGCCCAATAGTATTACAAGCAAAACATCTACCTTTGAATTATCTTTGCATACCTTTAGATGATTCTTCCTATTTTGATTCTTCTTGCTTTGATTTATCTTTCTCTCTAGGTGGTTCTTCTTTAGGTGGATCTTCCAATGTGTTCTCATCTAGCTTTATTTCCTCCACACTTTCAGATGTCTTCAGATCTGGCTTCTTACTTTCATGGTTTGTTCTAAACATACTATATCCAAATCCAGTCCTATCAAAGAATGGTTCTTCAAAAGAAATTTGTTTTTCAGTCTTATCACTTTTTGAATATAGCCTTTCAAGTTGTTGTTTAGATTGAGTTAGTTCACCTTTCATAATTTTATTATACTTCTCAAGTTCCACATACTGCATTTTTACTTTTTCAGATTCGGATGTTTCCTTTTCAAGTCTTGACCTCAGATCTTCATTCTCAATTTTCAATTTTTCATTATCAGATCTCAAATTTCCATCTTTCATACTAAGCTTCAGATTTACTATCTTCAACTCATGCTTAAGGATCTCATTTTCTTTTTCTAATTCATCACAATCTTCAACAAGCATATCAGATTTCTTTTCAGATTTCAGATCTTCAATCTTACCTTTCAATTTGTCAATAGCATTCTTTGCATCTTCATATTTTCTTCTTAAGGAGTTTCTTTCAGCAGTAAGCATATCAATCTATTCAAGAGCTTCTTCAAGATTCTTCTAAAGTTGATCCATATCCATAGAGATCTTACTCAAGCTGCTAAGCTTTCCTTGAATGTTCCTTCTCTGAGTAACTATGCTCTAATACCAATTGTTAGAAATAGGAAATACTGAGAGGGGGGGTGAATTAGTATTTCACAAACTTTTTCTTTTGCCCACTTATGGATATAACAGATTACTTTAGTGCATACAAAGATTATCAAGCTGATTAACAAACATAGCAGTAAATAGAAAGAACTCATAACACATCATATGTTCTCAAGGAAACCCTAGCCAAGGGAAAACCCCAGTGGGGATGGTACCCACAAAGATCACTAATCAAAAGTATCTTGTTAGGGATATTGGACCCTATTATGAGTCAATTTACAATATATAGTAGATATGTCCTGTTTAAAGGACTTTAGAACTTGTTAGAAGCCTTAACCCTGTTAGGAGTTAGATTACAAAACCTGATCACCTGCTGAGTTCACTGCCCAAACAGGTAATACAAAAATGTTTTTGACTATAATATGGTACTTCTTACAACTTCACATCAATAGCCTTTGCTGCTATCACAATAAACAACTATCGCAAGTTATCTTTTCTTTCTTTTTACATATCACTTTCATATTTCATTACATTTCAAGTATGCCTAATATATGAGTTATTAAAGCTAATAAATTTACATGGTCGGCATCCAAAATATTTATCCAAGAGTAAACATCTAGGATGTCATCCCTTCATAATGTTAAGTCATTATTTTGACAAGCAAAAATAATCCCTTAACTGTTTTGCTAAAACTGTCTCCAAAACTGCTCTGTCTGCAAAACTGTCTTCGGTAAACTTTGAATAACTTTGTCCGTACTACCCCAAAATTTATGCGCACTGAGATGGGTTATCCTCATACTCTATAGAAGCTTCAGTTAACTATGCAAACAAAAATATTGCTCCAGTGGACGTCGCCAACTAAATCTTCATCGGGTGCTCTGTCAGGATCACTGTATTCAAACTTAGACAATTTCTTCCTTCAACTTTGCATACTTGCATTCCAGATTTTGTGCTCTCAATAGAGATCATATGTTGCCATAATGACAACATCTATGCATCCATATTAGCCAAATTTCCAACAAAACTTACCCAAAAATTCTATCATAACCTCATTCATGAGATGCATGAAAGTGCTCGATGCATTGGTTAGGCCAAAGGGCATGACTAACCACTCATATAGCCTTTTCTTTTCCTTGAAGGTAGTCTTCCATTCATCTCCTCTGATCCAAATCTGATGATATCCACTCTTTAGATCTATCTTTGATAAATACACAGCTCCACTCAAATAGTCCATAATATAATCCATCTGCGACATTGGAAACTTGTACTTGATTTTGATCTTGTTGATAGCCCTAGAATCTATATGCATCCTCCATTTTCCATTCTTATTTGGTGTTAATACTATTGGTACAACACATGGACTCAAACCCTCTTGAATCAACCTATTCTACAACAACTCATGTACTTGTTTGTTAAACTCCTCACTTTTTGTTGGTGTCATTCTGTGTGCTGCCTTCTTTGGCGAATTGGCTCCTTGAATCAAGTCCATCTGATGATTGGTCTTCCTTACAGGTGGTAATCCATCAAGCACATTATTAGATACAATATCCTAAAACTCATTCAATAAATCTACAACTTATGTAGGTACATCTTCTACTTCCTCTTTACTCGCTTTGAAAATTAAAGAAAAACACATATGCTCATGCCTCATACCCTCTAGGAACATTCTTCCATCAACAAAACTTAATCTTGCATTAGTACATACCTTTTCTTCTATGTCCTTCAATGGATTTACCTTATGTCACACTCTATCCTTTGTCAGGGAATAGGTATTTGCATGAACATCATGTACAACATGCCTGTCAAACTACCATGGCCTACCCAACAATATATGACATGCATCCATGGGTATGATATCGCATATTACCTCATCATGGTATCTCCCAATCTTCAATTTCACTAGGCACTATTCATTGACCATGACCTTGTGGTCATCCTGCACCCACGTGATCCGGTATGGATGTGGGTGTTTCTGTCTTTTGAGTTTTAGCTTCGTGACCATCTCTTCTAACACTAATTTTTAGTTCTTCCACTATCGATAATTACATCACAACATTTATTCTCACATTTGCACCTAGTGCAAAACAAGATCCTCCTTTGCTTGGGTTCATTCTCACCAGTCAGTAGGACTCTTCTATTAACTAGGACTTCTCCTCTTTCAACATCTTAAGAGTGTGATGATTTGGCATCTTCATCCACATATGTTATTCTAGCCTATCTTTCAGTTCTCCTATCTATCTATCCTTGGCATTTTGGAAATTCATATGCCCTATGACCTTCTTATCCACAGTGAAAACATGTTCCACGAAAGTCTCCTCTTCCAAATCCTTGTCCTCTTCCTTTCCTCTTTGATCTCTATTATTCTGATCATAGAAACGATTGAAATTATTTCCTCTTTGATTTTGATTGCTACTCACCTCATCCTTCTTTTTCTAATGTTCATTTTAGCCTCCATAATACCATCCACTGAATCTTCCACCACAACCTCATCCTCTTTCTCTACTTTCAAACTTATTATTCATCTTTTCCTCCACTTTTAGGGAAAACCGGTATGCCTCTTCAATATTGTTCATTCAAACCAAATTCAACTCCTCCTAAATACTCAGTCTCAACCCATTAAGATAATGAGAAACTTTCTCCTTATCATCTTTTGCATGGCTTGTTTTGATGAGGACTTGATAGAACTCTTATGTATACTCCTGAACAGATCTCCCTGCTTGCTTTAACTCATGAATTTTCTTCAGTAGGTCAAGATCATAATTAATGGGAATGAATTATTGCTTCAATTTATCTACCATCTGATCTCATCTTGTGATTTTCTCCTTTCCTCTCCTATTTCACTCCAATTGAATCTTCTACCACCAAATTTTCACACGACCCTTCAGTCTAGCCTTCACAAACTTGACCCTATCAGGATCCTTGATATCTTTATACTTAAAATATTATTCTAATTCATTCATCCAATCGATCAATTCCTCTAGGTTAAGATTTCCTAAAAATGTGGGGACCTCAATCTTAGGTCTTTTCCCAATCTTGAAAATGGCCCAGAAAAGCCTTTCCTCCTCTTGGTTCAAAATTTTGCCTTCCCCTTCCTGATCAAAATTTCCTTCTTCTTCGACTTCATCCTCGCTTTCATCTCTTACTGCAAGATTCTTTCCTCTACGAATCTCTTCTTGCAAGTCACACTTGTTTCTAGAGGGCTCTAGCCTCAGGTGGAAGACCTCCATCTTTTCCGCTATGTTCCCTTTGTGAAGACATTTTTGTGCTTTATCGTTGAAACCATAAACTAGAGTCCTAGTGTAAACTACCTCACAGTCGTTGATCTATCTACACACTTAGGAACTCCTACTCTGACACCACTTTATGAAGGGTGCTCCTGTTAATACCATAAACACATAACAAAAATAGAGACACAACATCAATTTGCAAGAACAAAAAATAGGCTTCTTATTATCTCCACAAGTGTGGAATTACAAATTTTAGAATTACAAGATGCAAAGCCATATGGACATTTTCCTTACAATATTATGTAAGACAAAGCCTCCAATAACTACCTAGAACTACCCTAGAAAATACTACGGACCTTTCTTATATAGGCAAATTTCCACCACTTGAGAAGGTTCCAAAATTTTAGCCATTAAGGCCGACCGCCCTTAGAATTATTTAATTTTCATATTTACATTAGGGTTGGCTCAAAATAATTACAAGTTATATTTTTAGGTAACCAAATTTCTAGAGGCCATAAATTTTTAACTGTAGCTCTGTTTGACTATTATAACCACTTTTTAAAAATGGCAAGTCCTGATCTACAACACCTTAATCACACAAGCTCCTTTCAGCGAAGGTTCAACCTCATTTCGGAGCCTCTAAGGCCTTCAAAATTGAGTTAAAAGATTTTGTACCCAAAAACCTCAATAACTTCACCAATATAGATGATATGGAAATAAAACTCAACTGGAAGACTGATATGACTAAGATGAACCTCCACCTGTGAAATCAAAACATTCCGAGCTTGTATGACCAACTTACTAAAAATACTAAATTTCCATAAATAGTAACTTTATACTAAAAACAACCCTTATTGAAAAGAAAAAATAGAAATATTTTTTGGGTGATGTAAGATTTCCCTTACACCCAAGATGCTCCTGTATAAGACACCCGGGGTAATTTGAGAAGTGACCCTGTCACATCTTAGGTGTGTAGAGGAAAACCAAGATGGTTAACCTCATCCCTTGTCAGCCATCATGAATCTTCTATAGGTCATTTTTTCCATTTGACCATTTATTCTTCATATGTCATGTTCCTTGTGCTTCTGCCAACATGACTATCCAATATATCCTCAATCTCCTTGGTACCTAAAGTAGTTTTTGAAATACTCAACTATACTTATGCGATCTCATCTTCAACACCCCCTTCATGATACTCTACCAGATGTGAAATGTTAAATAAAGGTGAAATATTTAGCTTAGTAGGAAACTCTACTTTATAGGCATTTCGCGAATCATGCTTCTTCAATATCTTACATGGCTCAAACTTCTTCATTTTCAACTTGTATATGTACCTATTGAAAATCGCTCCTTCTACAAATGAACCATGACTTCATCCCCAACTTGAAATTCCTTATGCCTCCTTTTATCATATTCCTTAGCCTTATATTGGGCATTCATCTTGGTAATGTGCTTCCTCACCTCCTCATGGATGTTCTTCAAATGTTCTACAAAATCTTCAGCTTTAGCACTACTTATTTCTCCTTTGTCTATCTTCCTCAACTTAGAAGCATTTATGGGACTACTTCCATATACAATCTAGAATGGTGATTTACCAGTACTCCCGTTGACAGAATTATTGTATGCAAATTCTTCCCGTGGTAAAATTAAATCCCATCATGTTGGCTTATCTCCAACCAAACATCTCAACAAACTCTCCAAACTCCTATTCACCACATTTGTTTGTCCATCAGTCTATGGATGATGTGATGAGTTGAACTTCAAATTTGTCTTTAACTTCTTCCACAATGTGCGCCAAAAGTATCCAACAAACTTAGTGTCTTGATCTAAAACTATGTTCTTCAGTAAACCATGTAGTCTCACTACTTCTTTGAGAAACAATTCTACCACACAACCAACATCATTATTCTTCTTGCAGGGAATGAAATGTGTCATCTTTAAAAACCTGTCAACCACCACAAAAATTGAATCATGTCCATGTTGAGTCCTTGGTAAATCAAGAACAAAGTCCATACTAATATCCTCCCATGGCTTCTTTGGTACAGGTAATGGCTGATACAACCATGTATTTTTCTTTACTCCTTTTTCCATTTGACATACTCTGCAACACTGTACAAACTTCTTGACATCTTTCTGCAACTTTGGCCAGTCATAATTCTCACTAACCAAAGCAAGGGTTTTATCTCAACCAAAATGTCCATCCAATTCTCCACTACACTTCTCCTTGATGAGATTCTCCCTCATAGAACTTCATTGAATGCATACGTGACTCCCTTTGACCATCCTAGATGATGAAATCTAACCACTTTGTTCTGTCTAGAGTAATAGGTTTTGTACAAGATTTCCAAGCTTCACCAAAATCAAGATCCTCTGGATTATAAACTCTTGAGTTCCTTGAACCCAACCACCTTAATCTGCATCTCTTTCAACAAAATTTTCCCTCTGTTAAGAGAATCTGCAACCATGTTAGACTTTCCACTCTTGTGTTTCAAAACAAATGTGTAACTCTACAAAAACTCAACCCATTTTAAATGTCTTTGATTCAACTTTCCTTGACTATTCAAATATTATAAAACTTGATGATCAACATACAAAACAAACTCCTTAGGAATAAGATAGTGTATCCACTTTTTCAATGGTTGGACTATAACATAAAATTTCTAATCATAAGCAAAATATTTTCTCTTGGAATCATTTAACTTCTCATTGAAATAAACAAGTTTACCTTCTTGGCTCAAAATATCTTCTATTATAGTACCACTAGCATCACAATCTACTTGAAACACCTTATTAAAATATAGAAGTGCTAAAATAAGTTGTTCTATAAATTTTTGTTTCAATAGTTTAAAAATTTTATCCGTCCCTGTAGTCCACTTAAAATATTTCCTATCCCCTCTCATTGTTTCATTCAAGGGTCCACAAATACTACTAAAACTCTGAATAACTTTCTATAAAATCTAGCCAAACCATGAAAATATCATACCTCAGTAGCACTCCTTGGAGTAGCCCATTCGAGGATAGCCTTCACTTTCTTTGGGTCTATTTTTAGACCCTTTGTTGAAACTAAAAATCCCAGATACACTAACTCCTCCTTCACAAAACTAGACTTCTTAAAATTAATCAACAATTTCTCTTCCCTTAACTTCACAAATACCCTAAGAATATGCATTATATGCTCCTCCAATTTCTTACTAAAGATCAAAATATCATCTAGGTAAACAATGACAACTTACCCAAAAATTCTATCAGAACCTCATTCATGAGCCGCATGAAAGTGCTCGGTGTATTTGTTAGCTCAAAGGGCATGACTAACCACTCATATAGCCCTTCCTTTGTCTTGAATGCAGTCTTCCATTCATCTTCTTCTCTAATCTGAATCTGATAATATCCAATCTTTAGATCTATCTTTGATAAATAAACATCTCCACTAAAACAATCCATAATATCATCCATCTACGACAATGAAAACTTGTACTTGATTATATTCTTGTTGATAGCCCTAGAATCTGTACACATACTCCATTCTCCATTCTTATTTTGTGCTAATACTGCTAGTACAACACATGGACTCAAACTCTCTCAAATCAACCCCTTCTACAACAACTCATGTACTTGTCTATTAAACTCCTCACTTTTTGTTGGTGTCATTCTCTGTGCTGCCTTATTTGGAAAATTGGCTCTTGGAATCAAGTCCATTTGATGACTAATCTTCCTTATAGGTGGTAATCCATCAGGCACATTATCGGATACAATATCCTAAAACTCATTCAATAAATCTGCAACTTATGTAGGTACATCTTCTACTTCCTCTTTACCAGCTTTGGAAATTAAATAAAAACACATGCTCATGCCTCATACCCTTTAGGAGCTTTCTTCCATAAACAAAAATTATTCTTGCATTAGTAAATACCTTTTCTTCTATGTCCTTCAATGGATTTACCTTATGTCACATATTACCTCATCATGGTGTCCCCCAATCTTGAATTTTACTAGGCACTGTTCATTGACCATGACCTTGTGGTCATCCTTCACCCACGCAATCCGGTATGGATGTGGGTGTTTCTGTCTTTTGAGTTTTAACTTTGTGACCATCTCTTTTGACACCAAATTTTTAGTTCTTCCACTATTGATAATTACATCACAACATTTATTCTCACACTTTTACCTAGTGCAAAACAAGATCCTCCTTTTCTCAGGTTCAGTCTCACCATTCAATAGGAATCTTCTATTAACTAGGACTTCTCTTTTAGCATCTTCAAAATGTGATGATTTGACATCTTCATCCACATGTGCAATTCTATCATGTCCTTCAGTTCTCCTATCTATCCTTCCTTGGTGTTGTGGACATTCATATGCCCTATGACCTTCTTCTCCACAATGAAAACATGTTCCACATAATCCTCCTCTTTCAATTCCTTATCCTCTTCCCCTTCCTCTCTGATCTCTATTATTCTGATCATGAAAATGATTGAAATTGTTTCCTCTCTAATTTTGACTACTACTCGCCTCATCCTTCTTTTTCTGATCTTCATTTCAGCCTCCATAAGACCGTCCACTAGATCTTCCACCACAACCTCTTCCACTTTGTCTACTTTCAAACTTCTTATTAAGATTTTCCTCTACTTTTAAGGAAAAATAGTATGCCTCTTCAATATTTTTCATTCAAACCAAATTAAAATCCTCTTGAATACTTGGCCTCAACCCATTAAGGTAATAAGCAACTTTCTCCTTATCAACTTCTCCATGGCATGTTCTAATGAGGACTTGATATAACTCTTCTGTATACTCCTCATGAATATATCTCCCTGCTTTCTTTAACCCATGCATTTTCTTCAGTAGATCAAGCTCATAATCAATGGGAATGAATGTCGCTTCAATTTATCTACCATCTCATTTCATCTTGTGACTTTCTCGTTTCCTCTTGTATTTCACTCCAATTGAATCTCCTGCCACCAAATTTTCGCATGACCCTTCAGTCTAGCCTTCACAAACTTGACCCTATCAAGATCCTCGATATCTTTATACTTGAAATATTCTTCTAATTCATTGATCCAACTGATCAATTCCTCTTGGTTAAGATTTCTTAAAAATTTTGGGACCTCAATCTTAGGTCTTTTCCCAATCTTAAAAATGGCCCGGAAAAGCCTTTCCTCCTCTTGGTTCAAAATTTTTCCTTCTCCTTCCTAATAACAATTTTCTTCTTTGACTTCATCCTCACTTTCATCTCTTACTGCATGATGCATTCCTTTTGGAATCTCTTTTTGCAATGCCCGCACTTGTCTCTAGAGGGCTCTAACCTCAGGTGGCACACCTCCTTCTCTTCTGCCATGTTCTCTTTGTGAAGACATTTTTGTGCTTTATCATTGAAACCCTAAACCACAATCCTAGTGTAAACTACCTCACAGTCATTGATCTATCTACACACATAGGAACTCTTTCTTTGATACAACTTTATGAAGGGTTCTCCCCTCAATACCACAAACACATAACATAAATAGAGACACAACATCAATTTGCAAGAACAAAAAATAGGCTTGTTATTATCTCCACAAGTGTGGAATTACAAATTTTAGAATTACAATATGCGAAGCCACATGGGCATCTTCCTTACAATATTCTATAAGACAAAGCCTCCAATAACTACCCAGAACTTCCCTAGAAAATACTATGGACCTTCCTTATATAGGCAATTTTCCACCAGTTGAGAAGGTTCCAAAATTTTATCCATTAAGGCTGACCGCACTTAGAATTATTTTATTTTTTCATTTTTTACATTAGGGTCGGCTCAAAATAATTGCAAATTATATTTTTAGGTAACCCAGCTTTTAGAGGCCATAAATTTTTAACCGTAGCTCTGTTTGACTATTATAACCACTTTTCAAAAATGGCAGGTCCTAATCTACAACCCCCAACTTGCACAAGCTCCAAACAACTAGGGTTTGACCTCGTTCCAGAGCCTCTAAGGCCTTCAAAATTGAGCTCAAATATTTTTACCCATAACCTCAATAACTTCACCAATATAGATGATATGACATTGAAACTCAATTGGAAGACTAATATGACTAAGATGAACCTCCACCTATGAAATCAGAACATTCTGAGCTCGTATGACCAACTTACTAAAAATACTAAGTTTCCATAAATAGTAACATTGTATTGAAAATAACCCTTATTGAAAAGACAAAATAAAAATAATTTTTGGGTGATGCAAGATTTCCCTTACACCTCGAATGCTCTTGCATCAAAGGTTTAGGCACCAAGTGAAGTTAACCGAAATACAGATGGAGGACACCAAGCAAGGAACAAATATTAAATAAAAGGATTGGAATGACATTTAATGATTAGCTATGATGAGTTAGATGATCATGATGAAAAGGAAAGTTAGTTACAAAGATCTATAGATAGGAAAATTCAAAGTGAATACCTACAACTTAGATATGAATGGTTAAAGCAGAAGGAAATTTTTTTAAGAAAGTTCAAGTTCCTAGGTGAAAAGAAAATGTGTTACCAAGATTCAAATTCAAGGTATAATGAATTCGATGATTGAGATTGATCAAAGGAAAATGTAATAGAGGAGATTAAGAGGCAAAAATTATTTATATAAAGGATGTGTTTGTATAAAAAAATGGTTGGAAAATTGAAGAAAGGAAGAGTTGCCGACTAAAGCAGTGAAGAAGGAACAAAGAGATTCTAAGTGGAAAATCAGGATCTAATGAAGTGTTGAAGCTAGTAGAAAGTGAAGAGTTGAAGTGAAGATAAAAGAGCGCACAAAAGATCTGGTTATGCAAAGTGTTGACGCTTTGTATCTTCAGTCGGATAAACACTATGAGTCAATACTAGTAAAGATATGTATATATATATTTAGTATATATGTGATACACACACACACACACACACACACACACACACACACACATATATATATATATAATGTAAATATTAGATAAATTAATATAATACTCAAGAGAGATATTATATATATCATGTATGTGTGTGTGTATAATCATAATTGTCAATATATTAATTACATAATAATGAATAGACATCTCTCTTCTTGGCTCATTCTCAATATAAATATAAGAGATTTTTGCATTTTTAAAATACATACAATTAGATAGTTCTATTACATTTTCAATGATCCTAAAACCTTAACATGGTATCAGAGCCAAATTGCAAATGTAAGAGAGTAGTTTTTTGACGGTGAATGTGTGACTGCCTCAGAAAATACAGTCTCAGTACAAGGATCATATCTCACAAATGCACCGTTTGATTTTGTTAAATTTTGGATATGTAGGTGATAAAAAAATTTAGAAGAGTCTCACCAGAGAGATTGGAGAGAAAATTTCAAGTTCAAAATTTATGACCGACTCTATATGGGTCTATGCAAAAATCTGTAAAAGACTGAGGTTTCTTCTTTAAAAGCCTAACTGCTTGAAGGGAGATCCAATCATATTGAAGGTTGTCGTAGTGTATAGAACCTTTGGATATTCAAGAAAGGTCATGTGAATAATTATGGTAATGTTCAAGAATGACGACATGATTTTGAGAATTTGCATGATATTTTCTATATGGGCTCACCTTACAAAATGAAATACTTGAAATTTATAAAAGATAAGTATTTCATGTTTTATTAATGCACATAATTTTTGAGTTTGTAATTCATGCTATACTATTGGTTAGTAAAATCTTGTATTCTTCTATCATTGGTATTTTTGATTGAGATAGTTTAGTGAGCTATTTGTAATCTCTCTGTGACATACCTTTAGGACAGAAGCACAAGATAATTGCATTCAAGGGAGAAAGAACTTGATGCTTGCAAATGGAGTTTAACATTTCAAAAGAGGTCAAGAAGTTGATAAACTTGAGCTTCAAAGGGAGCAGATGGTTGAGTCAACTTGTGATAATCTTGATCATATTGATTGAGAGGGAGTTCATTATTGAAGGTGAAACACTTCTGAGGTAAACTTGATATTTGATTATTATACTAATGAATCATGAAAAATTTTAATGGGTCTTCCCCCTATGTAAATCATGAGGAAGTGACGACTTCCAAATGATTATCACTTGTATTTTCAGAAGTTATTGGAAGGTGATGATCTT
Source organism: Chamaecyparis obtusa (assembly GCA_027943335.1). Lineage (NCBI taxonomy): Eukaryota > Viridiplantae > Streptophyta > Pinopsida > Cupressales > Cupressaceae > Chamaecyparis > Chamaecyparis obtusa. The sequence continues at coordinate 1,491,346 of BSBK01001960.1, forward strand.
ATAATAACTTAAATCATGATATACATTATTTATAATGTTGAAACTGATCATGATAAATTAATGCAACAACTAAGTGTTAGATGTTATTAAGTTGACGGTCTCTGAGTTGTTTGCATAAATATATCTTGTAAAGCAACAACTAAGTGTTAGATGTCATTAAATTGACAGTCTATAAGTTGCTTGTATAGATACATCTTGTAAAGCAACAACTAAGTGTTAGATGTCATTAAATTGACGGTCTATAAGTTGTTTGCATAGATATATCTTGTAAATCAACAACTAAGTGTTAGATTTCATTGATGGTCTATGAGTTGTTTGTATAGGTATATGATAGGTATTTGGTGAATATCATGTGTTGGTATTTTGCAAGCCAATACCTTATTGAGTATTTGGTGAATGTCATGTGTTGAAATTCTGATAGGCCAATACTCAAGATATCAAATGGATAGAATCGCCGATGGAGGCAATCCACTTGAGAACTTATGGATAGAATCGCCGATGGAGGCAATCCACCTAGGAACTTGTGGATAGAATCGCCGATAGAGGCAATCCACACTAAAGCTCATGATTTTTTAGATAGAATTGCCAATGGAGGAAATCCACACGAGAGCTTGTGGATAGAATCATTGACGGAGGCAATCCACCTGAGAGCTTGTGGATAGAATCACCGATGGAGGAAATCCACACAAGAGCTTGTGGATAGAATCATTGATGGAGGCAATCCACCTGAGAGCTTGTGGATAGAATCACCGATGAAGGCAATCCACACAAGAGCTTGTGGATAGAATTGTTGATGGAGGAAATCCACATATTGAGACTATGTTTCTATTGACTACATCTTGAGGATGATGCCTTTATTTCTTACATCATATGATTTATGTTGTCAAGTGTCTTAAGTGTTGACATTAGATTGATTTATCATCCCTAGCTAAGAGGGAGTGTTGATGTTTTGTAGCTTCAGTCGGATAAACACTATGAGTCAATACTAGTCAAAATATGTACATATATATTTAGTATATATGAGATAGATATATATATATATATATATATATATATATATATATATATATATATATATATATATATATATATATATATATATATATATATATATATATATATATATATATATATATATATATATATATATATATATATATATATATATATATATAATGTAAATATTAGAGAAATTAATATAATACTCAAGAGATATTATATATATATATATGTGTGTGTGTGTGTGTGTGTATATATGTATATATATAATCATAATTGTCATTATATTGATTACATAATAATGAATAGACATGTCCCATGAACGGACATGTCTCTTCTTAGCTCATTCTCAATATAAATACAAGAGATTGTTGCATTTAGAAAACACATACAATTAGATAGTGCTATTACATTTGCAATGATCCTAAGACCTTAACACAAAGATAGTTGCAAGTTTACGAGTCAAATCATTTACTATTTCTTACTAGTATTTGTAACTGAGAAATCTTTTAACAGAGTGGACTTAATAGTCTTATTGCAAAATATTTGAAAAAGGTAACATTCTCAAGAGTGTTTGAAGCCCTCTAACCAGGCTAATCCTAATAGGGTGAGGATCCTAATAGATCTTAGTTAAATCCCTTGACCGGGTCACACATAATAGTGTGCATTAGAATCTTTAACATGATTGGCTCTTAATCAAGCGTACTTTAGAAGAGTATTTTCTTAGTGGGTGATAATTCTCACAGTGGTTTTTCCCAAAGTTGGGTTTCTACATTGAATAATAGTGTTAAACATGTTGAATGAATTATGTGAATGATCTACTAATTGTTAAAGTTTATTTAATATTTTTTATAAATAGTAAAGTTTGTTTTATCGATTTTTCATCGATTTAATTAGAGAAAAGATTTTTAGGTATTTGGAATCAAGGATTACTGATTCACCCCCCCTCTTTGTAATCCAACATCAAGTACAAATGCAAGAAGGCTTCCCATTATAGATAGGAAGAAGGAAGGGGAATCAAAATGAAGTATGATGTCTCTAAAGTATGCTCAAGAGTCTCCATGTCCTTGGTTGATGAAGATGCCACAAACTGATCAAGAACATATCCAATAGAAGGTTACAAGAAAGGAACCAATGGTAAATGATCCATGTAAGAATTTGGATCAAACCCCAAAGACAAAGATGCCTCCTCAAATGAATGAGTAGGAAGAGAAGAAAATAATCCCTCCCTCAATGTAGAATGTACACCCATGATAGGTGCGCCTGGATCAATATAGAAACTGAACCAAGAAAACTAAATGATTTTTCTCCCCTTAGGAAGAAACAAGGCCATATGTGTCTCAATGAATCCTCCCCAATCTCTTGGAAGAATCCTCAAAATGTATGATGTCCCTAGAGAATAAATTAGAATCTCCACCACATGAGTATGATCATCTTGAACCATGTAATGTGACATCTCAAGTGAATTTTGAGACTCATAAAAAACAATCCCCAAAGACTTAAATGTCTTCTCTAAAGTTAAAGTGACCTCCTCCAAGTTCTATATCAAAGTATCCAAAATCATGTAACCCTTGAAATAATGATCAAGTGAAGAATGAAGATGAGGGTCAGAGTATTCCCTCACAAAAAATGAAAAAGGATCATCCTCAGCAAAGATAAGATGAATTTCATCAATGGTGTCTCCCAAATCCTCAATGTAAGACTCCACAAATTAACCTACAATGTCCATCAAGTAGTCATCCCATAAAACTATAACTTGAAGATAAGGAATATCATGTTGCACTAAATCACAAGAGCCAATGGCTATAGGGAGGCAAGCATCATCAACCATGTAATGTGACATCTCAAGTGAATTTTGAGACTCATAAAAAACAATCCCCAAAGACTTAAATGTCTTCTCTAAAGTTAAAGTGACCTTCTCCAAGTTCTATATCAAAGTATCCAAAATCATGTAACCCTTGAAATAATGATCAAGTGAAGAATGAAGATGAGGGTTAGATTATTCCCTCACAAAAAATGAAAAAGGATCATCCTCAACAAAGATAAGATGAATTTCATCAATGGTGTCTCCTAAATCCTCAATGTAGGACTCCACAAATTAACCTACAATGTCCATCAAATAGTCATCCCATAAAACTATAACTTGAAGATAAGGAATATCATGTTGCACTAAATCACAAGAGCCAATGGCTATAGGGAGGAAAGCATCATCAATAGAAATAATAGATTTGAACTGAATAAGAGAAGTAGGAGATGCAACTATAGGTTCTAGACCTTTTGGGAATGGACGAACATGTGGATCTCCATACATTTCCCAAAGAATGGTCCAAAAACTAGGAATAGTGTTTTTGTGATCTTCGTAGTCATCAAGGGAATCCATAACATCCATATCCATATTTCAATAGATAAAATTAATAACTTTTTTCCAAGAGTCCCCATCATATGGAGGACTAGTAGGTCTGTCCTCATACAAATAGGACAATAGATTATGCTCACTACGATGAGAAAGAACCAATTCACTCCATTTCTTATAGTTTCCTCTTATCAACCTAATTAAACCATCCATGATGCACTTCTCATATGAAACAATTAGATGAGAAAATCAATCCACATCCCAAAATGCAATGAATCAAAGAACCCCCCAAAATACATGATTTTGGCACTTTATATATAGTGTGTGTACAACTGCCACTTGTAAAAATGGACCAAAGTAGACTTTTGAGTTTGATGAGTACAATAGAATATATGAAGCTATATCAGACTCAAGAAGATAAGACATAAGACCACTCAAGGATCCAATCAATTACAAGTGACAAATATAAGTTGAAATAGACCAAATATTGAAAGTGCTATGTCTACTCAAAATTTATCAAAATTGATACCAAATCTAGAAAGTAGACAAAAAATCATACACTTACAAAAAAAATAGCACATGAAAATGTGTCCATATGAGCCCGAATGAAGCCTCTAAAGTTGTAAAAATAAGGATTTACGATTTTCAGAAAACATCAAGAGAAGAGATCAGAAACCACCTAAACCATTGTGTAGATTGTGAAATTCTATGCCCAAACAAAAACAATTTCTCGAAAAAAGGAGTCCAGATGACTGAGATATCGTTGTTTGAAATTCGCCTTTGAAATTATTTTTTTTGAATTGTCGTCGCCACGCTTTGAAAATTCAAATGGCTCTAGATTTGGCTTCAGATGTCTAATTTGGATGAAACAAAATTTGATTTAGGGGTTTTTGGACCTCCTCAATGTGATGCCAACCTCTAATTTGCACCAAGCTCCAATTTTGACCTACAACAAAATTCTCTCTAAATAGGCTATACAATGACACTTTTGTGGCTCCAATACCATGTAAGAATTTTGATATCGCTCTGATGCCATGTAAGAATTTTCCTAAGGCAAAGAATGAAAATGTCAAGATCTAGAAGCTCAATTGATAGCACAAGAGAGACAAATATGATATGATCAATTGAATGAGTCAATAATGAAATAGATACAAAATCAATTGAATATAAAGTAGATGTGCCTGACTATATATGAAATGTATGATAACTAGGAGATATGCAAGTGACAAGCTATTAGTCACACAAGGTATAATCGACCATGTCCACCAAAGGTGGATCATCCTCCATTGTACACCAAAGTATGTACAACATGTGCAACAATGAGAGGATGATAATGTGATAAGAGCACTAAACGTGGATCTCACAGCTAAAGTGGAATTTCTCCTACACCATGTGCTAAAATAAAATGCAAACTCTTAGGTGTCTCAATGACAACTAATATGAAAATGCATTATCCTAAGTAAACTTAAGTAAAGTGTAATTAGTGAATTTACATAATTATGCCAACAATAACCAATTATCAATATCAATATTTGCTAATCATTTATGTACCTAAAATAAATTGTATAATTTCTATATATGTATCTTATTTGATTCAGCCACTTTAATTAAAAAAATTATTGACTATTTTAAAAGAAACTATCATTTTACCTAATCCACATTTCAATGATAGTTTATATATCAAAAATATGTAAATTATATCAAGACAATATATGTTTGTTCTAGTTCATTATTTACTTTTTAAAAAGTGGAATGATTTATCGTAGGCTTTTTAATTTGATATTTTTTATATAGTAAAAATTATGTAATTTTTTTTTAACTATTAATAATTATCTTAAATATTATATATAAAATAATAATATACATATTTATAAAGAAAATGTATGTAGAGAAATATCATTTCTATAATAATTATATAATAAATAAAAGGAGAGGGAGGTCTTGATTACCTAATTAACCTCATATACAAAGAAATCTTAGATGTTAAGAAAGTTGAAATTTTTATTACATAAAAAATAATAAATTTATACAATCGTTATTTCTCACTAAGAAATTTTACGTACATCTCATATACTATTCAAACACCTATGAATAGAAGTTTTTAACTAATTTTCCCCTATTTATTACTACCTTAAACACCTCTCATGAAGGATAAGTTTGATGCATTCTAGAAGTTTAAAGCATTCAAGGCACTAGTGGAGAAAGAATCAGGTAAAAGTATGAAGTGTTTAAGATTTGATAGAGGAGGTGAGTTTACTTTGTTGGAAAGTAAAATCCACCAAGATAACTGAGAGGGGGGGGGGGGGGGTGAATCAATTATCTGAATAACACAACTTTTATTAACCTTATTATATCTGAAACACATGTGATCAACATAAACAACAACCATAAAAAGATATTTAGACACAATGACACCAGATTTGTTAACTAGGGAACCTCTTGATCAGAGAGTAAACTCCGATGAGGATGGTACCCATAAAAGATGTACTAATATGAAAATTCCTTGTGAGAGGATGGACCCTGTTAGGAGTCTATGAAATACAATCAGTACATATTAGTCCCTATTAGGAGACTTTGAATCCCTGTGAGGAGATTCCAACCCTGTTAGGAGTTGGAGAAGATAGAAGGACCTACTGTCCAAACAACTTCAAGGGTAAGATTACCAATTACACTGTCCAACTGATCTCTTCATTATCCAAATAAAATAATACCACATATAACTAATCTCAGCAATTTTTCTTCTCTCCTCTGACCATTTTTATGCCGCACCAAATGCTTTCCAAATCTGCACACTTCGCTTCACATAACAATTCCTTAGATCGCTTTCTCGCATTATTTTACACTTCACAACTTGTTTTTCCACATCCTTACTTCTCAATCAAGGAAAACAATCCTTTCTTTATACCGTACTCAATATTCATAATTGAGTTAGCCAATTAGGCTTCACCACTTACAAAATATAAAATATTACACATTACATAATATTTCCATAATTACACAACACTGTCAGCTCACACATTTAATAAATATTCACATGTACAACCTCTGACTATGTTGACTTAACCAGATCACCTTCACAATTTATTCAACCTTTGTATAACTCCACTTGTCTATATTCTATCCTTGTTAGGAGATATAATCCAATTATCACAAACCACTTCTTAGGAACTCTGTCAAAATATATTTTCCACTAGATCACTTATAACTGACACAAATACTTGAATTTTTGTACATGCTCTTGACCATGTCATTAGGACACTCTAAGGAACATGTCCTCATCTCTGCATAACCTCATCTGCAATTCTCTATGTGTGCTAACTCGAACTCTGTCTACTGCTCTGCTAATCTTCAGTATAAACAGTATGTTGACATCAATTAAAAAAAAGTCATGAATGCAACATGTGACCACTCTAGTAATGTTAGAATACTCCCCCATAGGACATCTTCAACATTCATGCTAACAATCTCCCCCATTGGCATTGATGGCAACATAGATGAAAAATATCCAAGTTCCATGAATACCAAAATGTAACTCTGTTGCTTTTGTCTTGATTTTTCAAATCCTCTTCACCAATCATAGGAAATGTTTCTCATGTATTCTTCTCCCCCATTGACATCAATGAAAAAGGCATCATTATATCAGAATAATCTTTCTGCTCAATTTTTTTTAAATAGCTCAATTGTCCAAAGACACTATTTTAAAATACCTTTTACCAAGAGTCCTTCATGACTCAACTCAAAACATAGATACTCCCCCATAGAGGAAGCATCAACATACAGTCCAGAAAAATAGCTTTGTACTATTGGATTGATATAACTTTCTGCATCACTACTCAAAAGTAGGCTAGGGCATAACCCCAAGCATACCTCTTAAATACTCAAATGTATCTTTAGGTAAAGGATTTGTAAAGATATTTGCTATCTGCTCCTTTTTGCTGATATACTCAATTATGACTTCCTTCTCTGCAACTTTCTCTCTTACAACATGATACTTTATCTTTGTGTTTTTTTTTAATGTAACACAGGATTCTTAGACATACTTACTGTACTTGTGTTATCACAATGTATGATAACAGGTTCATTAAACTTAATTCCAATATCCTTCAACATTTATTTCATCCATATTATCTAATTACAATTATTTTCTATTGCTACATACTCTGCTTTTGTTGTACTCTGTGAGATACAATTTTGTTTCTTGCTCAGCCAAGAAACCAATCTTCCTCCATGAAAAAATGCTCCACCACTTGTACTCTTTTTATCATCCACGCTACCTCCCCAATCCGTGTCTGTATATGCACATAGGGTAAGTCATTTGATTTGTCATACCACAACCCAAAATCAGTTGTACCTTTCAAATATCTGAATATATCCTATTTACTGCTACATAATGTGATTCCTTAGGATCAACTTGAAATCTCACAACAATACCAACTGCATTAGCTATATATGATTATGTGTGAGTTAGATATTACAAACCTCAAATCATAGACCTGTACTTCCTTTGTTCAGCTACAGGAGTCTCATCTTTTCTAGTTAACTTATGTTTGGTTACCATAGGTGTACCAATAGGCTTACAATTTTCAAGATGAATCTCTGCAATAAGTCTTTTAGATACTTAGTTTGAGATAAGAAAATACCATCATTGTTTTGCACAATCTGCAAATCCAAGAAATTTTTTGTTTCTCCAATCATGCTCATTTCAAATTCCTTCTTCATTTCATTAGCAAATTTATCACTTGCCTCATCTTCACCTCCAAAGATTATGTCATCCATAAAAATAACAACAGTCAATAGACCATTCTCTATTTCTTTTAGATACAAATTACTATCTACAGTAGCTTTAGTAAATCCTAATTTTGCAAAATATTTATCCAACCTTGCATACCAAGTTCTAGGTGCTTACTTTAGTCTATATAGTGCTTTGTTCAATTTGAAAACCATATCTCCTTCTTGAGTCAAAGGAAAACCATTAGGCTTCTCAATGTAGACTTCTTCTTCTAATTCACCATTCAAAAATGATGACTTTACGTCCATCTGATACACTTTAAATTTCTTATAAGCTGCATAAGCGAAAAACATTCTTACTGCTTCAATTCTTGCAATAGGTGAAAATGTTTCTTCATAATCTATACCTTCTTGATGCGAGTATCCTTTACATACCAATCTTTCTTTATTTCTTACAACTTCACCTTGTTCATTCATCTTGTTTCTAAAAACCCATTTAGTTCCAATAACATTTTTTCCCTTAGGTTTGGGAACCAATTCCCAAGTGTTATTCTTCTCAATCTGATCCAATTCTTCCTTCATTTCTTGAATCTAATGATCATCTTTATAAGTTTCATTAGTATTCTTAGGTTCAGTCTGAGAAATCAAACACAATTCTTCATGTACCTTATTTCTTGTCATAACTCCTTTGTCTTTTCTCCCAATAATTTGATCTACAGGATGATTCCTTATCAAATTCTTATTAGGTGTTACTATTTCAACTCTTGCTTCAGATCTTGGTTCTTCTCTTTATTCTTCATCATGAACCTCATTCTGCAAATCATTGTTAGTTTCATAAAATAACTCAACATTTTCTTTATTAGATTTAGGATAGGATTCTTCATCTGAATCATAATCAAGTACTCTTTCCTGAATTTTGAACTTTTCATCCACTTTAACATTTGTGCTCTCAACAATAGTCTTATTCTTCTTATTAAAATATCTATAAGCTTTTCTTTTCAATGAATAACCAAGGGACATACCTTCATCACTTCTTAGATCAAACTTACCAATGGCATCATCTCTCTTAATGTAGCACTTACTTCCAAAGATTATGAAATATTTTACTGATGGTGCATGTACAAGCCATAATTCATAAGGAGTCTTGTATGTGTCTACTATGATCTGCACTCTATTTATTATATATATTGGTGTGTTTACTACTTCTCTCCAAAATATCTTTTCTACGTCATTCTCAAATAACATAGCTCTTGTTGCCTCAGTTATTGATCTATTTCTTCTTTCAGTAGTACCATTTTTCTGAGGTGTTTTAGGGGCTGAAAGCTATCTCTTAATTCCATTCACTTCACAAAAAGTGTTAAATTCATTTGAAGTAAATTCTCCACCTCTATCAAATCTTAGATATTTAATCTTCATTCCTAATTCATTCTTAACTCTATACTTAATCAATCTAAACTTTTCAAATGCTTCTGAATTTTCTTTAAGAAATGCTACCCACATCATCCTAGTAAAGTCATCAACAAGAATCATAAAATACCTTTCACCATAGAATCATCTTGTTCTTGTAGGACCACTCAGATCTGTATGAACAATCTCCAATTTTTCTGCTATGGTGAGCTTCTTGCTGGGTAAATAACTTCTCTTCTATTTTTCCATAACAGATTCCTTGCACACCATGTTAGTAGGTTTCACAATTTTAGGCAAATCTTTACTGCAAATGTAGTGCTTTCTTTCAAAATTTTATCAAATTTTATGTGACAAAACCTTTTTTTCCATAACCAACTATCATCAATCTTAACAATCAAACATGTCATCTCAATAGGATTCAACTAAAATACATTACCTCTTGTTCTTGTTCCAGTTCCAATCATCTTACCATCTTTATCCTTGATCATACAAGTCTTTTCTGCAAACCAAACCTAATATCCCTTATCAACTAATTGTCCAACACTTAAGAGATTATATTTCAATCCCTCCATAGAGTAAACATTATCAGTGTTAGTCTTTCCATCAAGATTAATAGATCCTATTCCTTTTATGTGACATGGTGAATTGTTTCCAACTCTAACAATTCCTCCATCATAGTTGTTAAAATTGATAAACTTATTCATACCACGAGTCATATAATGTGAACAACCACTGTGTATGAACCAATCAATTTTCTTTTCAACTTGCGACACCAAAGCTTTTTCTTCTTTGACTTCTATTTCAAATTTTTCTTCTTTTATTGCAACAAATCCTATATCATCACTTTCATTATCACTCTCACTTAAGAATTTTTCCATGCTAGCTTCAAATTCTTCATCATTTTCATAGTAACATTCTTTAGGTCTTCTAGGCTTAAAGTTCTTCTTGTATTTCTTCACTCTCTTAGGACATTTAGAATAAAAATGACCATATTCTTGACAAGTCCAACATTTAAATATTTTCTTACCTTCTGGTTCTCTTTTCACAAGCACGGAAATTCCTTCTTCAATATTTTCTTCTTCTTTATATTTAGATCTGTTGTTCCTGGCATAATCTCCACTGACACTAACACTTCTTGACAAAGTAGGGTGAACACTAAGTGCACTGAAGGCAGTCTCAATCCTGGGTAAATCTCCAGATTGTTTCAAACTTATTTCTATTGCTTCCAATCTTCCAAGGAGATTCTCTCTAGTAAACTTCTTAGTACAAGGTATGACTTGTTCAATCATCTTCGTTGTTTACTTAAATACTAGAGTCAGGGTTTTCAAGATCTTCCATATGATCTCATCTTCATCCTTATTTTCTTCACAAGATTTGATACCTACAAAAATCTTTGATATTCTACCAATATAACTTCTAACAGATTCAGCTTCCATCATTTTAGCCTCTTGAAATAAACATATCCAATTTTGTAATTTGATTCTCTTAGCATGTTTATCACCTTCAAAAGTAGATTCCAAGGCTAACCAAATTTCATGAGATGTCTTTAAAGATTTTATCTGATTGTACTCATTCTCAAGAAGACCTGACAAAAGTGCTTCTCTAGAAAGTATGTTACACATGAATATATCTCTTTATTTTTTAGTGCAATACTTAATATTTTCTTCTTCAATGATAGTTTTCTCATTCTTTGTGATCAACCAATATCCTGGCCCTAAACGTAGTAGATGTGTCTTCATCTTCTCTATCCAAATTTCATAGTCAACTTCATCAAATTTAGGACTTTCTTTTTTAAATGAATCACCATGGATCTCCTTAAGTTGTTAAGCTTTTCCTTCAAGGACTTGAGGCTCTGATACCAATTTTTAGAAAGTAAAGTCCACCAACATAACTGAGAGGGGGAGGGGGAAGGGTGACTCAGTTATCTAAATAAAATAACTTTTATTAACCTTATTATATCTAAAACATGTGATCAACATAAAAAATAACCATAAAAAGATAACCATACACAATGACACTAGATTTTTTAACTAGGGAACCTCTTGATCAGAGAGTAAACCCCGGTGGGGATGGTACTCACAAAAGATGTACTAATATGAAAATTCCTTGTGAGAAGATAGATCTTGTTAGGAGTCTATGAAATACAATCAGTACATATTAGTCCATGTTAGGAGACTTTGAATCTCTGAGAGGAGATTCCAACCCTGTTAGGAGTTGGAGAAGATAGAAGGACCCACTGTCCAAACAACTTCAAGGGTAAGATCACCGAACACACTGTCCAAGTGATCTCTGTATTATCCAAATAGAATAATACCAAATATAACTAATCTCAACAACTTTTCTTCTCTCCTCTGACCATGCCTATGCTGCACCAAATGCTTTCCAGATCTCAACACCAGATCTGCACACTTTGCATCACATAACAATTCCTTAGATCACTTACATTATTTTACACTTCATAACTTGTGTTTCCACATCCTTACTTCTCAATCAAGGAAAAAAATTCTTCCTTTATATCATGCTCAATATTTCGTAATTGAGTTGGCCAATTAGGCTTCACCAATTAAAAAATATAAAATATTACACATTACATAATATTTCCATAATTACACAAATTTGTCGGCTCACAAGATTAATAAATCTTCATGTGTGCAACCTCTGACTATACTAACTTAGCCAGATCACCTTCACAATGTCTTCAACCTTTGTATAACTCTATTTGTCCAGATTCTATCCCTGTTAGGAGATATAATCTGATTATCACAAACTGCTTCAACTCAGTCAGAATACAATTTTCACTAGATCACTTATAACTGACACAAATACTTGAATTTTCATACGTGCTCTTGACCATGTCATCAAGACACTATAAGGAACATATGCTTAGCTCCGCATAACCTCATCTGTAATTCTCTATGTGCGCTAATTTGAACTATGTCTACTGCTCTACTAATCTTTAGTATAAATAGTATGTTGACATCAATGACAAACATAGTCATGAATACACCATGTGATCACTCCAGTAATGCTAGAATACTCCCCCACAGGACATATTCAACATTCATGCTAACATACTTTTGCATAATTTTTCAAGTACTATGAAGATAATAAAATCAAGAGACAAATGTCTACCCTAAGAACCCCACAACAAAATGGTGTTGTAGAGAGGAAGAACAAAACTATAGTGGATGTTGCAAGGACAATGTCGATTCAAGGTAATCTACCAAAGATGTATTGGAGAGATGCAACTAGTAATGATGTTTACACACTGAATCAGGTGCAAGCAAATAAAGGAACATATAAGATTCCTTATGAGCTATATTGGTGTGGTCACTCTCCAAGTTTTAAATATTTCAAAGTCTTTGGCAGTAGATGTTACATTAAAAGGGATGATCACTTAGGAAATTTTGATCCAAAAAGTGATGAATGTATTTTCTTGGGTTATTCTACTAAAAGTAAAGAATATGATTGTTTCAATAAGAGAATTAACAAAATGATTAAGAGTGTTAATGTAAATATTAATGAATACCCTAAAAAATATGATGATTCAAACAAGCAAGTGACTAAGGATGATAAAAAAATTATGTACATTGAACCATAAATGTATGAACTAGAAGAGCAAGTTAATGTGAAAGAAGTGATTCAATCAGAAAAATAAGAAGCTCCTAGACCTGAACTAGTGATACCTAGGTATGTGAAGTTAAATCACTATGTTGATTAGATTATTAGTGATAAGAATGCAGGTGTTCTAACCAAAAGAAATCTCAGAGAAAGTACTTGTTTGATCTCAAAATATGAGCCTAGAATGGTGAAGGAATAAATCAAGGATAAAGATTGGGTAAGAGATATGAAGGAAGAGCTTGATCATATTGAGAAGAATGATACATGGATACTTGTTCCTAGACTTGAAGATAAAAATATGATTGGTACCAAATGGGTTTTTAGGAACAAACTGAATGAAGATGGAGATGTGATCAGGAACAATGCAAGGCTTGTATGCAAAAGATATGCACAAGAAGGATTGGACTATGGTGAGACTTTTTATCCAGTGGAAAGATTAGAAGGGGTAAGGATTCTACTTGCCTACATTGCATATAAGAAATTCAAAGTTTTCCAAATGGATGTAAAATTTTATTTCTTGAATTTTGTTCTTAAAGAAGTCTACATAGAACAACCAGATGGTTTTGCTTCAACAAAATATAAGAACATGGTATGCAAATTGCAAAAGGCATTATATGGATTGAACCAAGAACCAAGAGCATGGTATGAAATGTTACATTCCTATTTGATTAAGATTGGTTTTGATAGAGCATCTGATGATAGTAATATTTATCTTAAAGTTGAAGGAGATAATTTATTGATAGTTGAAGTATTTGTTGTTGATATTATCTTTGGAGGAGATGATGAAATAAGTTTAGAATTTTCTAATAAAATGAAGGAGTTTGAAATGTCAATGATTGGTGAAATCTAATTCGTTATTGGATTGAAGGTTTCACAATTGAATAATGGCATATTTATTAGTCAAACCCTAGTATGTGAAATAAGTATTAAAGACTTTTGGTATGGACGACTCCAAACCAGTTGGAACTCCCATGGTTACAGGTTGTAAATTGTCTAAGGATGATGAATTTGATGGTTTTGATACAACTTTGCACAAATCTATGATTGGTAGGTTGCACTATGTTATTCACAACAAACTGGACATTGCTCAAGCAGTTGGTATTGTTGCAAGATTTCAAGAAAATAATGAGTCACACATGGTTGTAGTTAAGAGGATTTTGAGATATTTGAAAGGGACTAAAGACTATGGATTATGGTATCCTCACAAAGGAGATTTCAATTTTAATTAGTATACAACTTCTAATTGGGAAGGAAATATTTATGATAGAAAGAGCACAACTGGCGGTGCATTCTTTCTAGGAAATAGGCTTGTATCTTGGACAAGCAAAAAGAAGAATTTCATCTCACAATATACTACAAAGGTGGAGTATGTTGAAACAACAATTAATTATACTCATATTGCTTGGATGAAGCAAATTATTAAAGGTATCCAAGAAGACGTAACTAAACTGATAACTATCTTTTGTGACAATAAAAGTGCAATAAATATTTCCAAGAATCTAGTAATGCACTCCAAGACTAAGCACATTGCAATTAAATATCACTTTCTGAGAGAGAAAGTGAAAGAGAAGGAGGTGAAGTTGGAATATGTACCAACAAATGAGAAGATATCAAACATTTTCACAAAGCCACTATCTAAGGATAGTTTTGAGTATCTTAGTGTAGACACCGAAAAATCCTTCAGAAAATAAATTATTTTTGTTTTCTGAAAATCCTTGATGACATCATCATTTATTAATTAATTAATTATTTAATTAATTAATTTATTTTTATGGCATTAAATCCCTCTCTCTTAATTAAAAATCTTTAATTAAGGAATCTAGCCTAAAAATGTCATTTGGACATTATCCCTAATTTATTAATTATTTAATTAATAAATTGCCCAAAAACTTCAAAAATAAATTAATTTATTTTTTATCCCAAAGTTGGCCAAAATTCTAAAGAGCACTAAACTCTTCTAGAAAGTCCTAAACCTTCCTCTAAATGGGTCGAATCCCTAATCTAGTCCCTTCAAACCCTAAGCCTAGATATTTAATATTTATTAAATTTATCTTTAATAAATATCTAAATCTCACCAAAAGCCACTTGCCCATCCCTTTCTTCTAATCCTAATCCTAATCCCCTTTCTAATCTTGTCACATTCCATTAGCAAAAGGTTTACCAAAACTTATGCTAACCTCCTCCTTAGTCAACAAAGATGGCCACCTCTTGGCCACCTCTTGCAAATGCATTTAAGGATGCATTTAAGCCTTCCTTATCTTTCTTACATGCATTCATTATGCATTTAAGACCTTCTTATCCCTTCCTTGCCACCTCTTGGCCTTGGGCACATTTACCAAATTGTGCACATGCCCTCAAACTTTCAACTCAATCCTCCCTTGACACTTGTCAGGACACTCGTCCTTGACTCAACCCTAACCTTAGCCCTAACTCTGACTCATCCTTTTAACCCAAGACCTTCGCTTTTCCTATAAATACCCTCACTTCCTAAGGCAAATCATCTCTCAACTTTCAAACTCAATAGCAAAGTTATAATGCCATTTTCATTCTAGCATAAGCATAAGTTTATCATTTTTAGATCATTTCCAAGCTTAAATCACATCTAAATTAGCTTAAATGGATTAACATAGATTCATTTCTTGTTTTAGTCTTAGTTCTTTCATTTAGCTTTGCATATTTGTGTGTTTCTTGAGGCCTTTGAGGCAAAATAGGTTCCTCATACCTATTTTGTGTCATTTTGGGTCTTCTTGATCCTCAAATCATCCTATTTTGCATGCTCCAAGTGCTTGAGTTTGCACACCCACATCCCTCTATATCTAAGCATATCAAACGGTGCATGGGCGCATCTGTTTTAAGCTTAAACTGAGGTGGCTTTGATTTTAGTTTGTTTACCTTTGAATTTGATTTGATTATATGCTATGACATTTGTTTGTCTTTGGCCTTCAAAACAGGTTTAGGTGCACTCACAAATCCTAGTCTACATTCTGGCATGCCCGGTGGGACGCAAACCACAATCATTTTGATGAAATTACACTTTATATGCTTGTTTTTTGTAGGAAATAAAGAAATGTCGCCTTCATGAAAAGAAATGTCGCCTACAGCAATTAAATGTCACCTTCAAACAAAGAAATGTCGCCTTCATCAAAAGAAATGTCGCCTACAAGGAATCCAGTCACGCCTTCATGCAATTAAATCACGCCTTTGAGGAAAGAAATGACGCCTATAAGCTCTATTTTTACGCCTGCATAACTGAGATTTTCCTGTAATCAATAACTTTTGTGCCGTCTCAGAATTCTTCTTCTGTCGCCTTCTTGTAATGAAATCACGCCTCTGACGAAAGAAATCACACCTTTGCATTTTTATCTGTCGCCTTTTGAGGTACAGAATGTCGCCTGTAGAAATGAAGTGTCGCCTCTGCACTTTCCAGCGTCGCTTATAAGCTGGACAGTGTCGCTTTTTTGTTTTTGCTTGGGACTGGTTTTTCACTTCTTTTATTACAGCAAAGGTCAAACAAAATCTTGAATGACATTAAGGAAATGAACTTAGGTCCTAAGTGTCATTGTCAATTTGAAAATCAAACCAAATCTCGAATGCACTAAAGGAAACAAACAACTCTATTCCCTCATCTATTTCAGATTTCAAAGCAAGCAAAAAAATTCAATCTTGAGTGAGCTAAGGGATAAAACAAAGCTTTTTCAAAGTTCTTAAAACAACTCGCTAATCAAATCTTGAATGCACAAAAGGAAAGAACTTGCAATGTTCAAATCATTTACATTTTGAGGAAAAGAACAAATCAAAATCTAATCACAAGTGTCTTCATTTCAAAGTTCAAAACATCACTTAATCAAATTTGGGAAAATGAACAAAATCTGCTTGATGTGCATGTAGGAGTTTTTCAATTCTTGCATAATCCTTGTTAGAGTAAGCAACGTGGAACATTTGAACTTGGACAAGTTCACCTGTTCTACTTTTAGCGAGGCCTGTCCAAGGAGAAGCGCTTCCTCCTCGGAGAACGACCTCAAACCGGTATCCCCCCTGGCCGGTATATAAATAAGTGAATACCAAAAGAATCACTTACATCTCCTAATCGCCGGGCGTTCGTGCCAAACACGTGTCTGGGGATGGTAAACATTCCTCTCCCCCAGCATAATTGGCAAGGCTCTTAAGTGAGTCACGGATGATCAGCATAACCGGGTATGGAGACTCCATGGAACTATTAAAAACCTGATAAACTAGAGGCTACCCTATCTACATCCGAAAGTATCAAAATCCTTGTGCAAGGACCGATTCCAAGGGGTTTACCGGGTCGCCTCAAGATTACTCACCATTTGTATTCCCTTCTAGGGGGTACCAAGCTGTGGGCAAGGATTTCGATACTTCACCTTCCTTAGGTAGTTCTGCTTGAAGTGTCTTGATCGTTCAAAACCTGTGAAAACATTTGTCAAACATACACTTTCAAAGCATTTATCAGAGTCTTTTATCTTGTTTGTATCTCACAAAGTTGCTTTGTCCTTTGTGAAGATTGCTTTTATCAAAACCTTTGCCAATGGAAAAACATCAAGCAGATCTATAACTTGGTACGAAGGACAATCAGAGCAGCCATCCCAAAACTTGGTCATCTCCCATCCCTTTGTCTGTCTTCTTCTAGAAAACCGTCTGCTTCCGTCAGTCATCCCAATCTGAGTCTTAGTCTTCCAAACCATCTTCGTCCTTCCTCCTTATCCAACTCATTCACAAAGACAGCATGTCTCAAATCTATAATGAGTTTGGTTATGATATCTCTCCTCTCCGTCCAATCGATCCTAATGATGATGAAGGTCTTGTAGACCATGATGCCTATTTCAGCCAGTTTCCTCCAAGCAACCCCCAGCGTTTCATCATTCCTCCAATCCAGCCAACCATGCCTTCGTGCTTATCTCCTAGCACTCCCTTTCATGTCCTCGGCAAGGCTAGCACTCCTTTTCATGTCCTTGGCAAAGCAACCCCAGTATCTTATCCATCCCCAACTTATCCTTGTCTTCAACCTACACCTCTTCCATATGCTCCTTTCAGGCCTCCACTTTCTGCTATGGTCATTTCTCCATCGCCATCATCCCTTAGAAACACTTCACGCTACTTCCCCTATCTAAGGCCTCCATCTGCCCATCCTCCAAAAAATTCTACAATCCAAGATTCTAGTCCTCCCATCCTTTTCACCAAACCTCTATCCTTTCGCAAACCACCATCTTCTGCTCCAAACCCCAATCCTCCATCCTGTCTCAAACCACCATCTTCTGCTCCAAACCCCAATCCTCCATCCTGTCCCAAACCACCATCCTCTCTTCCAAACCACATTACCAAAAATCTTTCCCCACCAGCAGAGTTCATCCCTCAACCCACTCCAAAACCTGTACCTCAAGCCATTAGCCCTGCCTCTTCAGTACCATCATCCCCTCAAGCAAAATCCAAAGCTCCCTTTTCAAAATCATCTTTTTCATGGGTGTTCCCTTCTTTCTCTCCCCCTTCGCAAACATCTACCCAAGCACAAACCCCACTTTCATGCGAAGACCATCCAAGTTCCCCATCTCCTCCACCTTCCAAACCTTCTTCACCACAAAAGTCTCCAAGGAAACCAATAACAGAACCCAAGGAAGAGCCAATAGCAAAACCCATGCCGGAAATTGAAAAGCCAAGCAATCCTTCATGTGAAGCCATCATTGATGAGGCCCATCCAGTGCTCCCATCTATTATCTATCTTCCATGCATCCCAACCATTGATCCTCTTCCATTTCCTATCATCGTTGAGTTCCTTTAGTCTGAAGTATCTATCCAATCCCCAGAATCATCTCCTCCTAGCATTATCCAAAGCATACCTAGTGAGCCCCATGAGTTCACCCTTCTTCCTACCATTGCAGCTGAAAGATCTTCCATCCTTTTATCCATACCATCTGAAGAGTTCTTCCTTCTTCCAGACATCCCAGCAGCAGAGTTCCCAATCCTTCTATCCACTCCATCTGAAGAGTCCATCCATATATCCCCTAACCCTCTATCTGAACAAATCCCATCGTGTCAAGATCTGGACCAAAAGCATGTTGAAATATCTATAGAAGAACATCAAGATCCAAACCCTTTACTTCCCCCATCGCATGTTCTATTGCCTCCATCACCTTCAATCCAAAATCCTACAATCCCAATTCCTCTAATTCAAGATCCTATCATCCCAGTTTCTCCAACTAAAGATCCAATACCATCCCCCAATCCTAGTCAAAATCCCAGCATCCTATCCTCTCCTCTTGAGGATCCTCCTAACCAAACTATCCAGCTACCGTCACTCTATCCTCTTGGGTCACTAACATTTGTCAAAGGCAAACCACTTGAAAAAGAAGACATCAGCTTCTTATCTTCCATCAGGGAACCAGAAAATGGCTGTTTGTCATTCACCCCAAGTCAGAAATATCCTTGTCTGGATAAAATGTTGAAAAGATGGAACTATCAAGGCAAAGGTCTTGGCACTCACGAACAGGGAAATATACAGCCCATTCAAGGCAAGAAACATCCAAAAGGCTATGGAATTGGTTGCACACCAGATGAGGACACTCCCTCCACATCAGCGAAAGGTACTTCATCCAGAAATGTTGGTACAGCTAAGGCAAAGTTCAAACATCCATTCAAAACCAACAAAACATCTTCCAAGAACCACAATGCAATTCCTCCTCCTCCATCATTACAATCGAGGACAACCTATCATATTCCTCCTTCATCCTCCCCATCCATTTTGGGTCCCTATGTCCCAAAGTCTTTCAGCGCATCTCCGTTACCCAGCAAATCCATTTTGGGACCTTATATCCCAAAATATCATCCTCCATCTTATCCTACTCAGCCTTTCATCCAACATCCAAGCATCCCTAGTCAAGATCAACAACGGCACATGTCCACATATCCTATCTACCAATCTCCTTCCATCTCTCCATCCAAATTTCCTCCATCCCAGACAACTCCTCATATTCCTCCCAATGCTCCTCGCAACTTGGATGCCATATCGCGCATGAATAAAGGGAAAAATCCACAAAAATCCCAGGATTGTTATGTCCAGTCTAATCGACATGCACAATCAAAGCAAAATCCGATCAAGCAAGCCAAAGCAAACCACTGGCCACAAAGGCCCATCAAAGCAAATGCCAAATCTAATGCATCCCAATGGTTGCAAAGGCCCAATGACGATTACCATGTCCAGTCTAATCGACATAGTCAATCAATGCAAGCTCCAATCAGGCAATCAAATGCGCCGCAAAGGCCCAGCAAAGAGCCAATCAGGCATGCTAAAGCACCCTAATGGCTCCAAAAACCTAGCAAAGTCCAAGCAAAATCTATCACATGGCCACAAAGGCCTAGCAAAGAAAAAGCACAATCTGATGCCCACCAATGGCCGCAAAGGCACACTAAAGCTAAAACAAAAATGATGTGGATCCCAAAGCAAAAAGATGTAATCCATCTAACAAAAACATCCACAATGGCATCCAACATTGCCCATCTCCCAGCTCCTCAATCTTCCCCTCCATCTCCTCCATCCTCTAGCATAAATCCTCCATCACATCTATCTCTATCTTCCACATCCAATCATCCATCTTCCTCGCAACATGTGCCAATGTTGATCCTGACAACATCCCCCTATCTTGATCACTTTCCATCCTTCCATCCAAACACTTTCTACCACCATCTTTCCCATCTCCCCCATCTAATCCATGACTTTGCATGATCCCCCCCCCGTCCTGCTAAAGTTGTACCAACATCCAGGCACACAATCAGAAGAAATCAGTGAGGAAAGTCAGCAAAGATCAGTCAGCACATCTAAAACAGCAAAGGGAAATCAATGACAATCAGAGAAATCAGCAAAAATCAGCAATCAATCAGGCTTCAGCATCAACATGTGTCCATCAGCTTGAAACGGAAGCATATTTTGGAGAGGAGGTAAGCTTTAGTCGCAAAAGTGAAAAAAGCAAAAGCAAATCATGAGTCTTTATGTGAAAACCCTTCTGGGGCACATTCTAACTCCAAAACAGTAAAAATAAAGGGCGTATCTTCTAGTGAAAACTTGGCAATTCAAGCGCTAGAAGATGGAGCGTTGCCTCTTCCTCCTATCTGGGATAACAACACATGATAGTTCCCTATCAACATTGCAGAAACCAAGCTAAATCAAACTTGGGTACAGAAGGATATTTGCGGCTCATCTACATGGAGGTTAACCTGACAGAAAGTGAATCATGACCTTAAGTGCCTTGCTCCGAGGAGTCAATTATCAACTGTGCATGGTCATATGCACTTGCTTAGGTGTGATCTTAAGCTTGTCATCCATCATCTAGCAATGGATCCCCATGACAAGCCGGCAACATCAAAAAATCAGCAATCCACATCAGATAATCAGTGAAGAATCTCTCAGAAGATCAACATCAAATCGCATGATAGCACCAAAATCAGCACAAAACTCAGCGCCACATCAGAGAGTTAGCAACAACATCAAAATATCTGTGCAAAATCAAAAACAGCAGGGCCATCATCAAATCATAAGGGAACATCCAATCAAAGAATCAGCAACACCATCAGAATATCAGTAACAAATCAAAAGGTCACCATCTAATCAAGAGGAAGCACCAAAATGGTGAAATCAACTGATCAGCAAGCACGACAGCATTAAATCAGAGCTTCAGCAACAAATCAAAATGTTAGTGCATATCATCACCGAATCAGCAACACATCCAAACAAAATCAGAAGTATCAATGCATATCAGCACAAGCTCAGCAACAAATCAGCAAGATTAGCACAAAGTCAAGGAAAAAACACAAAAATCCATAAAAATTGGATAAATCAAAGAAGCAAATTATCAACAAAGCAAAAATCAAGAGAAAAACATTCATCCTCTGGTGAAAACTTGGCAATTCAAGTGCCTTGGACAAGTACCATGGTGAAAACCTGGCAAACAGGCACCATGCGTAGTGCCCCCCCTAATTCCTTTCTGCAGTTAGGGGCTTCCTTTCTATCACCTCTTATCCAACATGTCCTCCGTCCCCTTTTGTCTCTCACTTCCTTCATTTTCCATTGGATCTTGATGACAAAAATAGAGACTATCAGATGTACATGCTTTTGGGCACCTCCTTGGCATCCATTGCACCTTTCAGCTACATATCATCTATCCAATCCTTTCATCCTAGCTTCCATCCTTCCTCATCCTCTTGTTGGCATATCTTCCGTCCAAGCATACACCATGCCTTTAAAACACATGAACTATCTTAAACAGGGGGCATCCTCTTCCTTGGTGACGTATTCCTTGGAGGCTATCCAAATCCGAATCTTCCATCTCCCAAAATCCTCAGCAATTTCTCTATCCAAATCCAAACCAACCACCATCCAATCCTTCCAGCACTCCTCTATCTTAATCCATCAGCAGTTCCTCCAGCATCCTCTATCTTGATCCACCAGCAAACCAACTCAGCGTCCCATATCCTTTATCAGAATCCAACATCCACCATCCACAGCAGAAAGCAAATTCACCATCTTTTGCACCAAAATCCAGAGCTCCAAATCCACAAGCATTATCGTGTTCCAGCCCTTTGAGTTGTTTCCATCCCTTATCCTAAATCAGAAATCATCCTCTTTTTGGCACAACGTGTTGTCTTAAAGAAATCAAAACCTTGTCCTTGCATAGCCTTATCATCTCGAGCAAGAGATTGGCTTGTATTGACAAGAATCCAGTTGACCAAAGATCATCAGTCTATCCTAGGTTGACGCAATCCTATCACTGATCCTCCATTGGGAAAACAGCAGCTCATTTTGTTGACACTTGGTAATCTTCCACCAGCTTTCCATCCTCCAAGCAGCTTTTCCATCTTCAAAATCCTCTAGCAGTTCCACCATCCAATCTCCCCGAATCTTCCTCCATCCAAATCTTCTAGCAGTTCCATCTTCCCCATCCTCAGCATTTTCCTCCATCTTTCCAACACCTAGTACCTTCTCTTGTCATTGGTATCTAGCTATAGGCCAACCTCATTGCAATCCAATGCCATTCATCCCTATCCACACCTTGCTAGCAATCTTTCCAACCTATCCATATCTTCTAGCTAGCCAACACCCAAGATCAAACCAACCGATCAAATCGCATCCTTCATCTTGTAGCAAGCCTTGATCTCGATCCAATCATCATCATTGGGATATGTTCTTCCCAAATCCGTGTCATTTCAGGACGTATCATCCACTGCCAGTCCATCTTGGCCTTCCAACCCAACTGGGGCATCATCTTGCATATCTTTGAAGTTGTCAGCTTCATCCCCAGGTTCTTTGTATATCCTATTCTTGAGTCTTGTACCATAGTGTCAGTCGTGTCTCCACCTAAGCTCATTTGTACATTTGTGTCTTTAGGTCCCATCCTTTGTCTTAGTCCTTGTCCATCCTGCAGCAGCATTTGATCAAGAATATCTTGTCCCATCCCCAGCCTCAGAAAACTTTTAGTCCCACTCGGGCCTTGTGCTTCAGCAACATCAATTGTCGACTTATCCTTGCTCATCCTGATTATTCTTTGAACTTCAGCTTTTGCCAGTGAACAACTACACTTATTCTCTCACCAACCCAGGGGTCCTTGAGGATATATCGTTCCTCCTGTCCGACCTAATCTTCCATCCTGGTCCTTGAGGATATATCGTTCCTCCTGTCCGACCAATCTTCCCACCATCAATCAAACCTAATCTCTCTCCTTGGCAAAGGATGTCTTTTTGGAGTTATCATTTTGATCTTGGATTTTTGTCCTTTGGGTCTTGTTAATCTTTTTGGCTTCTCATTATCCCACCAGGGTCACCATGATTCATTATATCACGATGTGCTGCGTGTGCGGATAATCTGGGGCAAGGTCTTTTGATCTTTCGCTTCTACCTATGAGTCAGTTGTGTGTTTGTGGTTCCTTCAACATCAGATCCACCATGTCGCCTTTGCGCTTCATGTGTGATGTTGGGGCAACCCTGTGTGTTTGTTTAGCGTCAGTCCTCGTCAGTCCTCTGCGATGTTATTGACAGGCCTCGTGATCCCAGTATCCTTGGCAGGTCTCTAACATAGCTATATAAAATCTAGGTTGTGCATTCCCGTTTGCACTTGGAGCTATCTGGTCCCTTGCATTTATCATATAGATTAATCTTGCATCTTTGCATACAGCTGCATCTTGCATCTTGCATTTCCATCTCATCTTGCATGTCATCCATATTTGTTCTTAGAAGTGAGGTTATTTATCTCCCCTTTCTTCCTAGGCCTTTCCTTCCTCGTCCCGCCGGGCACACTCTGTCCCAGGGCGTAATCCCTCCTTCTCCTTGTCCCACTGGGTGCATCTTCCATGATTTTGTCCCACCGGGGCATGTCTCCTCTTTCTTCTAGTCCACCCAGGCGTCATACCCTCTTCTTCTGATTCTAGCCTCGGCATCTTGTTTTCTTGTCTTTGACGCCATGCCACTTGCGGCATTGCATCAAAGAGGGGCAAAATGTAGACACCGAAAAATCCTTCAGAAAATAAATTATTTTTGTTTTCTAAAAATCCTTGATGACATCATCATTTATTAATTAATTAATTATTTAATTAATTAATTTATTTTTATGGCATTAAATCCCTCTCTCTTAATTAAAAATCTTTAATTAAGGAATCTAGCCTAAAAATGTCATTTGGACATTATCCCTAATTTATTAATTATTTAATTAATAAATTGCCCAAAAACTTCAAAAATAAATTAATTTATTTTTTATCCCAAAGTTGGCCAAAATTCTAAAGAGCACTAAACTCTTCTAGAAAGTCCTAAACCTTCCTCTAAATGGGTCGAATCCCTAATCTAGTCCCTTCAAACCCTAAGCCTAGATATTTAATATTTATTAAATTTATCTTTAATAAATATCTAAATCTCACCAAAAGCCACTTGCCCATCCCTTTCTTCTAATCCTAATCCTAATCCCCTTTCTAATCTTGTCACATTCCATTAGCAAAAGGTTTACCAAAACTTATGCTAACCTCCTCCTTAGTCAACAAAGATGGCCACCTCTTGGCCACCTCTTGCAAATGCATTTAAGGATGCATTTAAGCCTTCCTTATCTTTCTTACATGCATTCATTATGCATTTAAGACCTTCTTATCCCTTCCTTGCCACCTCTTGGCCTTGGGCACATTTACCAAATTGTGCACATGTCCTCAAACTTTCAACTCAATCCTCCCTTGACACTTGTCAGGACACTTGTCCTTGACTCAACCCTAACCTTAGCCCTAACTCTGACTCATCCTTTTAACCCAAGACCTTCGCTTTTCCTATAAATACCCTCACTTCCTAAGGCAAATCATCTCTCAACTTTCAAACTCAATAGCAAAGTTATAATGCCATTTTCATTCTAGCATAAGCATAAGTTCATCATTTTTAGATCATTTCCAAGCTTAAATCACATCTAAATTAGCTTAAATGGATTAACATAGATTCATTTCTTGTTTTAGTCTTAGTTCTTTCATTTAGCTTTGCATATTTGTGTGTTTCTTGAGGCCTTTGAGGCAAAATAGGTTCCTCATACCTATTTTGTGTCATTTTGGGTCTTCTTGATCCTCAAATCATCCTATTTTGCATGCTCCAAGTGCTTGAGTTTGCACACCCACATCCCTCTATATCTAAGCATATCAAACGGTGCATGGGCGCATCTGTTTTAAGCTTAAACTGAGGTGGCTTTGATTTTAGTTTGTTTACCTTTGAATTTGATTTGATTATATGCTATGACATTTGTTTGTCTTTGGCCTTCAAAACAGGTTTAGGTGCACTCACAAATCCTAGTCTACACTTAGAAGTAAGTTAGGGGTTATCCCCCTACCTAAATAGAATTAATATGTAGATGTTGCATCAATCTAGTGGGCTTAATGCTATATCTTTTAGTGTGGCTTAATGTTCATGGGACTACTCCTTAGGGGGAGCAGTCAGAAATAAGATGAAGAAAATTGCATAAAAGAATACTTAGGCATGCTACATATTTGGAATTGTTGTCAAAGGGGGAGAAGAACTAGTAAAGGGGAAGAAGATAAAATAAGATCAGGAGAATACTAGCATAAGAACTAGTAAAGAGAAGAGCCAGAGAATAATAAGGAGAGAGCATTTATTTTCTTGGTATTGTTGGTGATGCCATCAATACCAAATAGGGAGATTGCTGGCATAAATGATGATCAAATGAGTTGAGTATATTAAGGTATGTGTTTCATGCAGATCTGATGGTAGGTTGATCAGTTATGATATTTTTATTGATGTCAACTAGGTGTTTAATTGTTGACTGTGTTCTTGATAAGCAGAGGAATGATCAGTTGAATGAATCTCAAGTTGTGTTGATACTTATGTGGTGTGATCATGATGGAAGATCAATTGATGTCCCTAGATGGTATATCTATGACCACATAGGTTAAAGTTAAGTATAAGTTGAGTTATGATCAGATGAATAGGTGTACGTAAGTTGGCAGAGCAACATATGACTAGAGTTGAATGGTCTTCTCTTTATGAAGAACACAATTGGATTTAGTTTGGTTTTGATAGAACATTTGATGATAGTAATGTTTATCTTAAAGTTGAAGGAGATAAGTTGTTGATAGTTGAAGTATTTGTTGATGATATTATCTTTGGAGGAGATAATGAGATGAGTTTAGTATTTGTTGATGAAATGAAGGAGTTTGAAATGTCAATGATTGGGGAAATCAAATTCTTTATTGGATCAAGAAGGTTTCACAATTGAATAATGGTATATGTATCAGTCAAACCAAGTATGTGAAAGAAGTTTTAAATACTTTTGGTATGGACGACTCCAAACTAGTTGGAACTCCCATGGTTACAAGTTGTAAATTGTCTAAGATGATGAATCTGATGTTGTTGATAGTAATTTACAAAGATCTATGATTGGTAAGTTGCACTATATTATTCACAGCAAATCGTACATTGCTTAAGTAGTTGGTATTGTTGCAAGATTTCAAGAAAATACTAAGGATTCACACATGGTTGTAGATAAGAGGATTTTCATATATTTGAAAGGGACTACTGATTATGGATTATGGTATCCTCACAAAGGAGATTTCAATTTAAATTAGTATACAGATGCTGATTGGGTAGGAAATATTGATGATAGAAAGAACATAATTGGTGGTGCATTCTTTCTTGGAAATATGTGTGTATCTTGGACAAGAAGAAAGAAGAATTGCATCTCATAATATACTACAGAGGTGGAGTATGTTGTAGCAACAATGAATTGCAATTGGATTGCTTGGATGAAGCAAATTATTGAATGTATCCAAGAAGAGGTAACTAAACCGGTAACTATCTTTTGTGATAATACAAGTGCAATAAATATTTCCAAGAATCCAGTAATGCACTCTAAGACTAATCCAATTGCAATTAAATATCACTTTCTAAGAGAGAAAGTGCAAGAGAAGGAGGTGAAGTTGGAATATGTACCAACAAAGGCAAAGATATCAGACATTTTCAAAAAGCCACTATCTAAGGATACTTTTGAGTATATTAGAAGTAAGTTAGGGGTTATTCCCCTACCTAAATAGAATTAAGATGTAGATGTTGCATCAATCCAATGGACTTAATGCTATATATTTCATTGTGGCTTAATCTTCATAGGACTACTCCTTATGGGGAGCATTCAAAAATAAGATGAAGACAGTTGCAACAAAAAGAAGACTTAGGCATGTTGCATCTTTTGAATTGTTGTTAAAGGAGGAGAAGAACTAGTAAAGGGGAAGAAGAGAAAATAAGATGAAGAGAATACTAGTAGAAGAACCAATAAAGAGAAGAGACAAAGAAGAATAAGGAGAGAGCATTTATTTTCTTAGTATTGTTGGTGTTTCCATCAATGCCAAAGGGGGAGATTGCTTGCATAAAAGATGATCAGATGAGTTGAGTATATTATGGTATATGTTTCATGAAGATTTGATGGCAGGTTGATCAGTTATGATATTGTCATTGATGTCAACTAGGTGTTTATTTGTTGATTGTGTTCTTGATAAGCAGAGGAATGATCAATTGAATGAATCTCAAGTTGTGTTGAGAATTGTGTGGTGCGATCATGATGGATCATGATCAGTTGATTTTTATAGATGGTATATTTATGACCAAATAGGTTAAAGTTAAGAATAGGTTGATTTATGATCAGATGAATAGGTGCATGTAAGTTGGTAGAGCAAAAGATTACTAGAGTTGAATGATTTTCTCTTTATGAAGAACAAAATTGGATTTAGTTTGTGTGGTCATACATATGTCATCTAGATAGGCATATCTACCTAATCCTATCACCGCATCATGATTGGAGATCAAAGGAATTATTTATGAAGATTTGAAGTGGCTCAAACAACAAGAACATAAGAAGAACAAT
The DNA here is from genome assembly GCA_027943335.1 of Chamaecyparis obtusa. Lineage (NCBI taxonomy): Eukaryota > Viridiplantae > Streptophyta > Pinopsida > Cupressales > Cupressaceae > Chamaecyparis > Chamaecyparis obtusa. Next base: position 1,519,842 of record BSBK01001960.1, read on the forward strand.
GAACTACATGCTTGATCGATAAAGTTGTTTAATCGGGTGATCTAATGTTGGTTAATGAACTGCTTTATGCTCTAGGTGTTGTAATGACATGATAGATCTAACATGTAAAGGTAAAACATGTTACAATGATCAAGAAGGAAAGGATTTCTCAATTTATGCATGTTTCTAGGGAAAGGTGATGAAATTTTATTTTATTGGTCAAATTGAAGGTGCAATGAGATTCCTACAGCTAACTTGTGTTGTTGAGAAAGGAAAACATGTTTTACAGACTTCCTATGGTGGTGGATGATGATTTAAGTGTTTTTGTTAGGGTATTTTGGTTTCCCTAAGACCTAATATGTGTTGAGAAGTATAAGTACTTCTTTCTTGTATTTTCAAGTGTGTGAGAAGGAAGATCACCAAGGCAGGTGTGTGATTGCAGGGTTTGGATGTTCTACATGTGAAGTAGAGATTGATCTTGAACTGGGTTTGTATTAGCAGAAGATAAGTGTTACTTTCTCAGATCACTTTCACTTGTTGATCCCTAACAGTTTCATCAAGCAAAATCCCTCAACCGGGTAGATCCTTACAGGTCTTATAACTTGTAAATCCTTTAACATGGTGACACATTAACTTGTGTTTGAAGTTCTTTAACAAGACCACTCATAACAAGGTGAAGATCCTAGCAAGGCTAAAGGTAAATCCCTTAGCCAGGTGACTCCAACATGGTCTTTCTCTTAACCAAGCCTATTGTAATCTTTTAACAGGGCTAAGCTCTTAACCGAGCATGCTCCAGAAGTGTGCATTTTTCTTAGTGGGTTCCATCCCCATCGTGGTTTTTCCCAAGTTGGGTTTCCATGATAAAAATACTGGTGTTATGTGTTGATTTGCATGAATGATTATCTTTGATGTGGTGTTTATTTCATGTTAAGGTTAAAAGGGTAAATACATGTTGATAAGAGAGTATGGAAATGAATTAAAAGGTTTAGATTTATGTGATTGGATAGATTACTTATTCACCCCCCTCTCAGTAATATTGGAACTGGTTATACCAACAGGATGCATGCCATATAATTTTATGTATGTAGTAAGTTATTTTTTTGTATGAAGGTGTGTTTTACATGGAGAATAGTTGTGTCCCAGGAGTTCCAGAAGATGATCTCTTTTTTGTAAGTTTGAGATGGAGTATTTGGGGGTTTTGGATGAGCGTTTTTTTTTCCTTTGGGACTAGACTATGGTGGAAGCTACCAAGACTATGGGTTTTTTTTGTCTTTTCTACTAGACTATCCATTTTAGTTTGTAAGGATAGTAGTTTTTTCTGTGATGATAAGGTATTTGCTAATAGTTTTCAAGGGCTCACCCTAGGCTATAGTTTTTTTGGTAAATATTTCATGCATATTTTGGGGATGTTCTTTCCCTTGTTGATGTCAAGTGATGGTCACTAAACTCATGGAAGTGGGTGCCTTATTTCTAGGTTCTTCCCAATGGGGCGACCATGGAAGTGGAGTATGCCTTTTTTGAAGAGGGGTGTGTTGGGATGGCCATGGTGAGGGGATGAATCATTATGTTTCCTTCTTCCTCTTACATGGTTCCTATGGAGGTTTAAGAGTCCCGTTATGGAGGTGGAGACTTGCTTTGTGGAAGAGGTTGATTATAACACTATGTGATATTTTCTTTCATGTGGTTGTTTGGACATGGGTTAGAATCGAAGATGACTTCTCAAGATGTTAATATCTTCCTTTCCTATTCCTATTGAGATGAACTCTTTCCTATTTAGGTGGAAAAGAGTTTCACATATGGGGGTTGATTCCCCGTTGGAGTGATGTTACTATTAATTATTGGATGGTTTTGGGCAACCATTTTTAGACCCAATATGAAGGCTTGGGGAGCCTTTCAAAACCCTCTTAACCCCCTTGTAAACCTTCCCCACTCTTATGAGTTGTGTGCTAATTACTTCTTGTTTTGTATTATCCCTTTGGCTATGTGTTTTTATTGGTCTTTTGACCTCTATGTTGTAAGTGGTTAGACATGGCCCCTTTTTCTCTAAGCTTCTTCTTTGACGAGGGATACAAAATTTTCTATTAGTGAGCCATTGATGATATGTACTTGTTAAAGACAACACCCTTGCTAATGTTCAGTTGTTCTATTTGACACCTTCAATTTTTGGTTATGTAAGAGTCAACACCCTTGTTATGCTGGTGATTTCAATAAAAAACAACATCAATATGTTGGATTTGTCACCACCTCTAATCAATAATGTGACATGGGTTTGTATTTGGATTCCATTTGACCCATATAGGTGTCCAATTGCTTCTTGGGCCCTATGCATGGCCTCATATAAATAGAAATAGAATATTCATCCCCACCCACCCACCATAGAACCCTAACCAATGGTTCTAAAGCCTAGAAGAAGAGTGAATGAAAAGGAAATTAGACAACTAAACTAAACTAGAATTATATATCAAAAAATTCAAATGTCAAATTTTATATAAACAACTTATAATATTCATGGTTCTTGTAAGCTGCTACTCATGAAACATGGGTTAATGAGTTTGACTTGAAAACTACACAATTGAATCTTGATAGAAATATCACAATTTGACTCAAGTTGTGTAACATATCTCTTACTTATCAATTGATAAACTTATAACATTCTAAAATAATGATAAAATACTTGTCT
>BSBK01001960.1:1527500-1805000 GCA_027943335.1 Chamaecyparis obtusa
AGACACATCTAGGACTCATTGTTACCCACGACCCCTTAAGACAGTCTAGGACCACTTATATTGCACCTACGACCCATTAACATTCTAGGACTCTTATCTGGATCCCTTATGAAATCTTAAAACAAATATGAAACCTTAGGACCCCTGAGACCCATTAAAGAATCTTAGGATGTCCTAGGACTGGACTTAGACCACTTATCACATCTAGGACCCATTAATATTATTGGACCATTATACATCCCTTACGATATTTTAAGACATATATAACCTATTCAGATCCTGAAGACCCATTATACATACGAGGATCCACTAATGTAACCTATGACCCCTTAGTACCTTTTATGTTTCCCCCGACCCCTTAAGACACTCTACCTGACCCTTATCCATCCCTTACATTATCTTAAGACACATCTAGGACTCATTGTTACCCACAACCCCTTAAGACAGTCTAGGACCACTTATATTGCACCTACAACCCATTAACATTCTAGGACTCTTATCTGGATCCCTTATGAAATCTTAAAACAAATGTGAAACCTTAGGACCCCCGAGACCCATTAAAGAATCTTAGGATGTCCTAAGACTGGACTTAGACCACTTATCACATCTATGACCCATTAATATTATTGGACCATTATACATCCCTTAGGATGTTTTAAGACATATATGATCTATTCGGATCCTGAAGACCCATTCTACATATGAGGATCCACTAATGTAACCTAGGATCCCTTAGGACCTTTTATGTTACCCACGACCCCTTAAGACACTCCATGACTCTTATCTATACCTTAGGACCTCTTATGTTACCCACAACCCCTTAAGACAATCAAGGACCACTTACGTTACCCACGACCCCTTAAGACACTCTAGGTCATATTAGGTCCTAATAGGTCACATTATGTCATATTAGGAAATAAGGTATGTCTAAGTTATTTCTCTACTTAAAGACCTAACTAGACCTCTTAGGACCAAGTAGACCTAACTAGGACCTATTATGACCAATTAGATAGGTATTAGGTCTTTAACCAACATTAGTCTGACCAATTAGATGTATTAGGACCTATTAGGTCCAAATAGACCTAACTAAACCTATCTAGACCTATTATGACCAATTAGACAGGTAACTAGACCAATTAGGACCTATTAGGACCTAATAAGACCTCTTATGTTATCTATGACCCCTTAAGACCTAATTAACTTACATCTTAGGACCATTAATACCTAATAAGACCTATAATTCTATATATTTAGATATTTGTTTCCATTTTACATGTAGTTATAACATGTAATCAAGTACTTAATTATTAACACTTAGCTTTCACATGTGATGTATCTAGATGGCCGCTCAGGGTGCACCTCAGACTCCTGATATGCATACTATTTTTCATGTGGCTGATACGGAGATAGCTCGACTTAGACAGTCTATTGCTAGGTTTGCAGGGGATGGTATATACAGAGATACGTGTGCTACTATATTGAGTAGTTTGGAGACTATGACTGGTAGATTGAGGTCTCACTCATCCTTCACGCCTCAAGCAATTGAGGCCATTTTTTGAGAGTTAAGGGAGGAGGTCTCGGGTGATGTTTCCTTGGAAACGGTTCAGAGCCTCGTCTCCAAGGAAACCATCAAACGAGAGGTTTTCCCACACTATGACGGGATGAGAGTGGTGAGGGCATATCAGGTCACACGGTGTGTGATACCTCAGATTGCATGTATGATTTACCCTCGACATCTTGTAGCACATAGTCATTATCCAAATAACGACTAGATTCCACTATATTTTGCATAGCAATTGTACGCTGAGTTTCGTTTGGGACTCAGGGTCAACTATTTAGATTTCCTAGCATATTATGGTCAGGGGCTTGGTAGGGTTGCAGACTACGATTAGTATCATAGGGCTGATCAAGTTGTGCAGCCTCGTAGATAGCTAGTTGGGGAGAGGACTTCAGTAGTGGCACCGACAATGGCTGCTACTGCAGATAGAGTCATCATTGCTTCTCAAAGGAGAGTTGTGGATAGTATAGGAGAGATTGCTTCTGCGGCCACATCGATCACTTCAAATTCAGTGGGCAAATACATTTTGACTAGACCGAGTAGAGCCAGATCATCTTCTGAGGCTTCATCTAGTACTACTGTAGGTGTGAGTGAGAAGACATATAGAGTTGCAGGTCTTCCTGTACCTAGTGAGATACGAGCACTATCGGGTCATCATAGTACTTTAGATACAACCCTTTACTTTTTGGAGGATCTTCTGCAGGCCTATTCTCATATTGCTGATACGCACAAGATCCCCATACATTCAGTCAGGGATTTCATTGCACTTACACGGGGTCCTGTAGTTCCACCAACACAAGACGCACCATCTACTAGCTAGGCACAACATAGTGCAGAGCACCAGGCACCCACAGATCACTCTACAGCTATAGAGCCAGGTATACATATTGGATATGTATGCATCACCACTGAGGGCCTAGATGCTTTTGATGACCAGTTGTGTGGGTTGGGTCAGGTGGATGTTGGCACTGATGGTAGGTCATTTATGGATATGTTATTGCATCCAGATGGTTCAATTTCTACATCACTCCCCTCCCAGCTAGTGTCACCCCTACACTCCTCATTACTATAGAGGTTCAGGACCTTAGGTGGTGTGGCTAATGCAGTATCAGTTGATGATACGATGGTGCAGTGTGCTGATGATCCTCTTGCTCCTGAGACTCAGGTACATATAAAATTTTCTTTTCTTTTTTATTAGGATTTTTAGTGAATAATTAATTGTAGGTCACACGTGTATTGATGTTTGTTCAATGTATAATATTTTGTAGGCACAATTAGCAGAGCATGTTACCTCTAGTGTGGGCTCAGAGCATCTTCCACATGATGTGACACCTACTAGTGGCCAAGTGAGTTTTAGATATATGTATGTTTAAGCATGCATATGTACACATGTATTTATATATTTCAAGTACTTTACATAATATATCTACTATGTACATGTATATTTAACCAACTGTTGTACACTAAATTTGTAGGGGTCAGTTGCTGCTTTACAGCCAGATGATGTTTTTCATAGGAGCGATTCAGTAGATGTGACACCTAGTAGTGGTCAGGTAAGTTTTAAAAATATGTAAGTTTAAACATGCATTTATAATATTTTAATTATTTTAGATTATTATCATATATATGTATGCATTTATATTTGCAGGGATCAGTTGATGTCTCACGGCTAGAGGATGCTCATGGCAGTCGCTCAGAGGGTCGCTCTGTTCGTATGTGCCTAGATGACTCCCTAGTTTAGGACATGTTGAACATATATTTTATTTGAGACTCAGTTTATGATTTGAGACATGTTGAACATATATTTTATTTGATTAGAGACATGGTTTTATTTGATTAGATGATATGATTTTATTTGATTAGATGATATGATATATGATTTGATTAGATGGCTTTATTCGATTAGATGATATGATTAGATTAGATGGTTTTATTCGATTAGATGAATATGATTTTATTCAATTAGATGATATGATTTTATTTGATTAGATGATATGATATATGATTTGATTAGATGGTTTTATTCGATTAGATGATATGATTACATGGTTTTATTTGATTAGATGATATGATTTTTTTAGATGATATGTTTTATTTGAGTTGAATAGATGATTTTATTTGATGATATATAATTTGATTAGATGATTTGATTACATGGTTTTATTTGATTAGATGATATGATTTGTTTAGATGATATGATTAGATGATATGATGAATAATAACTATTCTAACTAATTCTAGAACTAACACATGTCATACGTAATATAACTAATTTCATCATTTTTTAGTGTCCTAAGGGGAGGTCTTAAGGGGATCTATAATTAATATCATAAAAGAAAACTAGTAAATACATGTAACGAGTGAATAATAACTATTCTAACTAATTCTAGAACTAACACATGGCATACGCAATATAACTAATTTCATCATTTTTTAGTGTCTTAAGGGGAGGTCTTAAGGGGATCTATAATTAATATCATAAAAGAAAACTAGTTAATACATGTAACGAGTGAATAATAACTATTCTAACTAATTCTAGAACTAACACATGTCATCCGTAATATAACTAATTTCATCATTTTTTAGTGTCTTAAGGGGAGGTCTTAAGGGGATCTATAATTAATATCATAAAAGAAAACTAGTTAATACATGTAATGAGTGAATAATAACTATTCTAACTAATTCTAGAACTAACACATGTCATACGCAATATAACTAATTTCATCATTTTTTAGTGTCCTAAGGGGAGGTCTTAAGGGGAGGTCTTAAGGGGATCTATAATTAATATCATAAAAGAAAACTAGTTAATACATGTAACGAGTGAATGATAACTATTCTAACTAATTCTAGAGCTAACACATGTCATACGTAATATAACTAATTTCATCATTTTTTAGTGTCTTAAGGGGAGGTCTTAAGGGGATCTATAATTAATATCATAAAAGAAAACTAGTTAATACATGTAACGAGTGAATAATAACTATTCCAACTAATTCTAGAACTAACACATGTCATACGCAATATAACTAATTTCATCATTTTTTAGTGTCTTAAGGGGGGGTCTTAAGGGGATCTATAATTAATATCATAAAAGAAAACTAGTTAATACATGTAACGAGTGAATAATAACTATTCTAACTAATTCTAGAACTAACACATGTCATACGTAATATAACTAATTTCATCAAAGCATACATAAAATCTTTAACTAATATGAAATCTATAAAAATCATTGAATAATCAAAGTATACGTATAAAATTATATATATTAAAATCATTGAACCATCAAATAGGTTCATCATATATCAACAAATTATAGTCCATCATATGTTTAAATTATAAACAAAGTATAATGAAATTTAATCCAGAGATATCAAGTAGGTCCTAACACAAGAAATAAGTATACATATTATACTTTTTAGACCAACTCAAGTTGTTCAAACCTTTCATCGAGAACATGAAATATTCTCTCATGATCCTCACTATCTAGTCTCCACTTATGACGTCCATGTTGAGATTTAACTGTATGAAGACAAATGGATGTGGCAACTACTAGGTGACTATATTGAAACACGTTATTGTCTAGTTCGTAATCAAAAAAGTGAATACCATGTTAAATTACTTTGATTTTCTTGAAATATGTTCCCTCTAAAACAACTGAACCTGTAGGTCACAAATTTTAACAATATATAAATTTAAACAAACTCAATTTGAAATTTGTTAAAAGGTTGAAATTTAAAATTTACAAATTGAGTTCAATATATTGATGTAAACCATATACAAACCTATGGGGAACAACATTCCATCACTTTCTTTAGGTTCAAGTAACTTCATCCTCTCTGCAGTACAATGCAGTAAATAATAACCAACTCCTTCTACATTTCTACGCTCAGCAATCACTACAAAGACATCTCCTGCACAATAAATTTATATATGTACGTGTGTGAGATCTTAAAATAAATACTTAGTTCAATCTACAGATCTATCTATATCTATCTATACACATGCAACTCAATGTACCATAAAATGTGAAATATATATACTTACCAATTCTGACCAATCCCGAGATATGATCGTAATCAGTAGAAATCAAAGGAACATCATCAAAGTTTTCATCTTCATCTCTATCAAATGTATCAGTAACAACTAGTGGCACTAGATTCATGCGCCTATATATCCACGATCTTGATTGATACATTCCTCATAATTGTCAGTAATGCAGTGACAACAAAAGCATGAGTAGTCCCTAGTGTTCAACATCCAATTGCGACAATTCGTACTCATAACTGAATGGAAAGATCACGTCTTTTCTATCCTATTGCAACCATGCATAATTTTTCTATCCACACCTAAACAAATGCATATATAATACATTCTATATAAATATAATTTGAATAAAAAATATCATAAAAATTTTAAACACTTCCAAATAATTTAAAAATGTGTGCATACCTTTTATCTCCCAAAATTTTCTATATGGCACCGCCTGAGTCAATCTTGATGACGTGTCATTCTTATTTGGTGTGAAATGTGTCTTGCACCATTCAACCACATAATGTGCATTTTTTATATGCTCTCCCTTATAATTCATTTGATACTTTCGTATAGCACGTTTGATGCAAGCTCCGACACCATCATGTTCACCTTTTCCATGTCCACTCTCAAAGAAACTCCAGACATGTGGTATGTTTTCATTACGATGATATCTACATAGTGCATAAAATGGTCTCAATGATTTGAATTGTGTAGCACATCCATCTGACCAAACATAATGTTTATCAATTTTTATACCTCTTTCTTTTAAATTTGCAAAAAACATCTTGAAGCAGTGTTCCACATAATGAATGTCATGCTCTTTATCATCACTTATATAAAAATGATATTCCTTCTTGATGACCCGTGCTTCAAATGTTCTCTGAATACCATCCAAATCTAATTGTGCGTGTCGATAACACACATGTACCATAATAGTAATTTGCTCTGAAAAATAGTACTCTGACTGAATTGCCTTTTGATGAACAAAAGAATAATTTTTTGCAAAATCAACAACTAATACAATAGTTCCAAGTGGGAAATTGTCTCTAAGTGTTTGAAATTGTTTTGCTTGCCACTTTGCAAAAAAAGCATGATGAATGTAGGGTTGGATCAATTTTTTAAATTTTTCCATAAATACTCCCACATTTATCTCCTCTTCAACATATTCTAACCTTTTGGATTCTTTCCCAAATTTTGTTTCATTCTTTACATATTTGTAACTCTTGCAATTTACCATCTTTGTTACATCAATACTTTCATTTTTCAAAGGAAAAAGAGACAAATCGGCACATGTTTGGCATATTCCTTTTACACAATTTATTTGTCCAGCTACATCATCTCTTTTGTCACATAAAATGGATGAGATGAACTCACTTCGTCTAGTAGGAGGAGCATTTTCAAAACCATAAGTGTCTTCTACAAACTTTTGAAAAACTTGAAAGTGGAGATCAAATTCAATATAATAACGACAACAACAAGTTTCAAACACTTTGTTTGTCCTAATATAATATGGCTTCAATCTTTCAAACAATGTTTGTCCAATCTTTATATTAGGATTTGAACTACAAAATGACACATACATTTCATGTTGTATTGTGTCCAACCAATGTTTCGTATGATATTCATATTGATTAGTTGAAATTCTATGTCTGATAACATCTCTAGTGTTTGATGAAGGCCGTGTATTATCATTCCAAAATGATGTGACCAAATTTTTTGTTCCTTCATCAATCCTATCAGAACGAGGAGCTCTACACATGATTGCCCAATTGCCTTCCAAGGTGCTATCATCCAAAAGTATTCTCCTATTAACATATCATGATATTGTTTTCCTATTCAAACCAAAGTGAGATGAAACTGAAGATATCTGTCTTTTTCGTCCCATAGTGTTACCTACAATGGATGTGAACATAACTTTTCTTGTAATGGACTTATCTATAGTTCGAGATCGCTTCCGTAGTTGGTTCAAACCTTTCTTAAGATTTTCAATCATATCAATTTGCATGTCAACAACTTTTCTCTGCTTTGATGATGTGTCTATACCCAATAATTTGAATGCCCCTTCCAACTTTTTGTTTATAAGTACAACTGAAAGCAATTGAGCTTGTTCAAGTGTTTCAAAATTATCAAATTCACCCAATAATTCTCTTGCTATCATATTCATTGATCTCTTCTTAGCAAGACTTAAGGGTTGAACATTAGCAAGTGATCCCAAATTCTCCACATCCATTGTAAGTAAATGATCTAAGTTTCTATAATTAATATTTTTCTTTACAGTTTGAGCTAAATTTAAAAGTTCATCCATACTAGTAGGAGCACGTGATGTTGACCCTTCTCCAACATCAATTGTTTGAGCTTCTGTAGGGAGTAATCCCGACCCTTCTTCAATGTGCAATTCTTCAACTTGACTTGACCCTCCTACTTCAACTTGTCTTTCAACTTCTTTAGTTTTATGATAATATGTCAATGAAGCTTCACAATTTCTTTGTTTAGTACTAGGTGACCTTTTTCTAGAAGATTTACTTTGTCTTCCCTTCTTGTTCCCCATTTCTTCGAGCTCAAAAAATGTCTTCCACAAGATCATCAATAAAAATTATGCCTTTGAAAAAATAGAAATATCAATCCTCCTTCAAAAAGTGTCTTCAATAATAGAAAATGCGAATTTATTAATTGCAATTCGATATAAAATAAAAACAAAATGTTTTACTTTTATACCATTGTAAATTTTATTTACAAAATCATTTTACATGTCGACTTCGATCGAAGTATATAACTTCGTGCGAAGTACCCAAGATAAAATTTTGGCAGTCAGAATTTTCACTTGAGGGGCTTCCTGTGAGGGGTCTTCGCACGAAGCCCCTCAGATGCCTTCGTGCGAAGGGGGTCTTCGCACGAAGACCCCAAAAATAAAATTTTGCTCTCAGGAAACAACAAATCTTCAGAAAAATGGTCTTTCAGGGTTTGAAACAAGGACTAAACAAGATGATTTTTTCAAACAGACGATGTCAAATGATGCTATTTGGAACAAGCTTTCTAATGAATATAGTTTTAATACATATTGAGTTCATTATCACTTTTAAATATTACTTTAACTAAACATAGGTTGTTTGGTCATTCAACAACCTGTCTCTTCAAGACTTTGAGAAAAATAGTAAATGATAAAAAAAAATTATAAAAAATATGTAGGAAAAGCGTATTTGTGTTACCTTTCTATTAAAAAAAGAAAAAATAAATTTCGATATACAGAGATCAAGTTAGAGCGATCCAAGTGACCTTATGTCTAAATTACAGTTACGGTCACTTTAAAACTTAATAAACTATGAAATATTGATCCAAAATGAATAAAACCAATTGCATCCTTTAGATATTGAAGTTAAAAATATGATCTCGAAAGAATTACATCATTATCATATTTTAAAAAAAAGTTATGTTGATCCAAGTGACGGTAACTCTTTAAAAACATAATTTTTTCACGCAAACCACTTTTAGAAGGAGAAGAAAAAATGAATTTAAATGATTTTTTTAAATTTTTTTAAAATATATTTAGAAACTAGAAAGAAAATTCTAAAAGACTCTAGTTTACATCATCTTCAAATTCCTAATAGTTTTGCAGCAACAAATGTTCGAAAGTGAAGTTTTTTCTCAGAATGTTGAACTCTATGTTAAAGTTGGCCAAAAAGTGGGACTCATATTGTGGGACCACCCAAAGATATTTATGTAGATAAATAAGGTACAAAGGGAGGGAGGTAGAGATATATATGGAGGGGAATAAGGGAGATAGTGATAAGTAAAGAGGGAAAGGGTGAGAAAGAGAGATAAGAGGACATGGAGCATGGGGAAGGCCGGACATAGAGAATGGAGGAAAGAGGAGTGGTAGAGAGAGAGAGAGAGAGAGAGAGAGAGAGAGAGAGAGAGAGAGAGAGAGTTTCTTGCAAAGAGATCAACAAACCTAACCACAAAAAGTTCTACTTGATGCAATCAATTCCCTAACTCCTACAAGAGACGAATAAACTATGAAATCAAATGCAAAACATAATGATAATACCATAACAATCAAATGCACTCAACATCACCATGGCTATCTCTTAGTTTTGTCTTCTTTGTGAACTGTTGGGCTCTCAAATTTGATTTGTGTTTGATAGCAAAAAGATTCAAGAAATGTAATTAACCAAATTATGAAGAATGAAGTTCATTTTATAGATTTCAGGTTTTTGAATGAACAATTTAGATTGAAAGAGACTAATTTGAAATGAATGGATAAAATTGGTTGGACATAAAACTCAAAATTGATTGGCAAATGGTTGGTTGCATGACAAAATTGATTGATAAGTTAATATATTTGATTGACAATTGACTAAATTGATTGAACAAAAGATTGAATATTGAATAGTCAAGTGGGTTGATTGGGGAGATGATTGAATAGATTGAATAGTCAGACTAGTAGTCAGTTGCAATTATGGAGGTGGGACTAGAAGAGTAAATTAGCATTAAATAATTAAAATATTATTTCACTGTGCATGAGGAGGAAATAAATAAAATATTTATTTATTTATTTATTTTAGAATTCATTTTCTTTAAATTATAGAAGAAACAATTAGTAAATCAAATAATCAAAACAATCATTTAATTGCAGGTGAAAAGAACAACAAATTTAATTTAATTAAATTATTATTATTATTTAATTAAAATTGAGAAAATGGATCAATTGAACAATTAAAATCATTTAATTAATATTAGAGGAATGATTAGATAATTAAATAATTGAAATTATTTAACTATAAAAAATTAGAGGGAGATGTTTATTTTAAAATTAAAAATAGAAGAAAGACACAAATTAATTAAATAGTAAAGATTATTCAATTAATTGAGACAAAAATTAGTAAAATATCACTCATAGACAATGGGACAATTTTAAATGTCTACAAAGAGTATGAGATAGAGAAGTGGGAGAGAGGGAGAGTGATGAGAAGAAAGATATGTTCAAAGTTCGAGGTAGACAGAGATATTGAAATAGAGATGGAGAGAGAATGATGATAGGAGCTTAATGATTATTGAAATTTGACTATCTAAAAAATTATAAGATCTACAGCTTGGGGAGAGAGGAGATAGTAAGTTAGAGAGAGATAGAGAGGATGGAGAAGGAGAGTGATAGTAAACTAGATAGGTCTACAACTTAGAGGAGACAAAGAGAGAGATAGAAAGATAGCAAGAAAATGATTATAGAAGTTTGTTGATTATTGAAGCTTGACTAAATCTAAAAAAGTATAAGCTTCTAAAATCTAGAAAATGCATAATGACTCCTAAAGATTTGAAACCATTCTCAAACATCTTTCCAAAATATACATAAAATATAACTTAAAGTATAAGTTATATTTTCTCTGTCTTTTTTTCCTAAAAAGACAAAGAGAAAATATAACATATTCTTAAATAAGTTTTATGTATTTATCTTGATGAAAAAACACTAAGGGGGTGACAAACTAGTTAGCATTCAAAACACATATGTGCTTTCTACAACTAAAAACTTGAGCTAGAGCATTTTTTCCCTCTCATTTATATTTAGAAAAACACATTCACATATTATGTTTATTAAAAAAACACATATGTATTTTTTTCTCACAAAAGCCTGTACATGTTTCAAATTCAAATAATGTGTACATATTTTGCCTTTGATTTTTTGAGCCATTACACGTATGTTCTTTTTTATTTTTTTTAAGGTGCATGAGTGTTTAGTTAGTTTTTTTTTGTTTTTTGTGAGTGGTCACTTTTCTGTTCACCATCTTAGTGCACATGCCCATGTGTTTTGGGTTATATCCTCCAAAATTGGCCATTCTCAAAAACTAAAAGATCAATTTTGGCTCATTTTGAAACTTCAAAATTGCTTCATTACATGATTGTACATCTTCGCAATGAATCCATGAAAAGTGATATTTCAAACAATTTATGCTTCCTCTCATATTTCTGGTACAATAGGTAAAAAAAATCATTCCCTTCTATGGGCCTTTTGTCCAATATTTGTAGCAAGGACCCTTAGGGTTGCCAATTTTCCTACTCATAGTCGTGGATACCAAGTTATTTTCAAAAAAATGAAAATAAATCCTAGCAAAAGGGAAATAACAAAAAAATGTCATAAGTTTAAAAAAACATTATTAACGAGGTATATCAGCCCCAAGCAATCATTTAAATTTCAAATGAAGATAACTTTTAAAAAATTAAAATCATGTTTAAATTTGAATTAAGTCAATGATTTGACGAATGATGTAATGGTGACATTTACCTAAAAGATTGTGCAAACCCACAAAGCTCCAAACACAACCTTGAAAACCTAAGCACAAGTATAAAAATCTAAACATAGCTCTAAAATTTATGCCGTAGCTATATAAAATCATGACCAAGCCACAACTCTAATTGTTCATCTACATCTAAGGGTTTCTCATACAAAAAAGGAGTGGAAAAAATATTCCACTTGTTAGACTTAAAATGTTGGCCAAGTTCTCTAAAAAATCTCATTTTTTTTTTAGTTCGTGTGATTTTTTACAAGTTTTTTTATTGAGGATCAATCAAGTTTTGAAGGGGGCCCGAAACCCTGTACAAATAGATTTTGAAGGGACCTAAAAACCACAGACAAACGGTTGCAACAAGATAAGAAAAACCAAACAACAATGCTACCAACAACAACAATCAAAAACCTAGAAAGATCTAAACAAGACAAATCTCAAGCTACTCAAACAACAAATTGAAGCCCATTACCACATGACAAAGGGTTTTAAAAGACTCCCTTAACCTTGAAGAAAACAAAGTTTCTCAAGGCTCCCTTAATATAATACATGGGTTTTAGCACTTGACACCCATAACCTTGCTAACAAAGCAATGCACCACCTCATCCATCCTCACATTCCCCACCTCAATAGGGGAAGCATCCACCTCAATGGGATAAACAATGGAGGAAATCAATTAGTACAAAGATACTTCCCCAAAATAGGCCCTTAATAGAGAATAGACATGAACAAGACCGTGAGCCCTCTCAACCTAAGCCAACACAAGCTTCTCAAGTGAAAGAACAAAAAATACTCTTAACAAAAAATAGAGAGCTGTAAATAGCCTCGACAGAAATGAGAAAATCAAATCTAGACCAAAATTAAACAAAAAATCTAAAGAAAGTATGATAGAAGCAAAGAAAAACATTATCATACCCTTTGCTAATAAATTGCTCAAAAGCATAAGACCATTGCACAAGCCTCCAACAAGATTCGCCAAATTAGGATCCGAGTCCTCCAGTTTGGGATCTTCCAAAAACTCAGTACTCACAAAAATGCCTCTAGTAGTCTCAACATCCAAAGCCTCCTATATAGAATCAAAAGAAACACTATTACCAACACTAAAAACAGGGACCAAATAGAGCAAAGACATAAATGATGTTGAAACCAAAGAGAGGGCATAACCTCCCTCAGCCATCTCAACAACCTCGAACCCGACATCAAAATCCTGAGTAGCCAACAAAACTAAGGCAAAGCCCAAAAATAGGGCACCAATATGAGAAACCCTGAGAGAAAACCTAGCTTCAAGTTGCATGATGTCCATAGGGTCAAAGCCCTCTAAATAGGCCAAAAGAGCAAGAGAGGGCCCAAAAAAAGCCAAAGGCCAATAAAAAAATGCTAGGAGACAAAGGGGGCAAGGGAACCAAAGTTGCCCCCACTCACAACCCAAAACACCTAGCTTCCAACCTTGTTGAAACTAAAAAAAACTCGAGAATGACCTTCAAAGAGAGAAATGTCGAGCCTCTGAAACCACATCCTCTAGAGGTCACCCCAACAGGAATGACATCATCCTGAGATAAGTCAAACACAAGATTGTTGCCAAACACAAAACAAAAAAAGGCAAAACCCCCCATCACAATGCTTTAGCAACCAAAGGAACGAATAGGCAAACACCCAGCTAGGGATCACCTGAGATCCAACACACATGTCCCATGTTGGAGCCACATAGAGCATCGTTGACCAACAAGGCCACATAGGGAGGCATCTGCATCAAAGCCAAACACCCACACATCTCTGCAAAAGAGAACCTAACCACAAAAACCAAGCAGGCAGCCCAAAATAACAAGAAGGCCCAAAAGGGCCAACAGGCTCACATTCAAAACCCCAAAGACCGCATCCCTGACAAGCATAGAAAGTGGGACATGTATAATCCCAAAGACCACAAGCAACTAGAAAAACGACAGAGCACTATCATTGTTGAATACAAATCCCTCATGGAAAAAAAAGGCGTAGCACTAGCATTGCTACACCACCTCTTGCAAAATGTCCCTCAACCTCATCATCATCTAAGTTATTTGCATCCTCCTCTCTAGCCTCAAATGAGCCTGAAACCCTAGCACTCCCTGCTCTGCTCCCACCTCTCATTTTAAATGTAGCCTCTCACTACAATTTTTGAAAAGTTACAGTAAAAACTTGTGATGATTTTTTTGTAAAAACTAAGCACCAAGTTTTACCCATGATTACTCATTTCGTATTTTCTAACAAGTACTCACAAGTTTTCAGAACTATGATTCAAACCATTGGGCGCCAATAATACTATTTTTTCTTTGTATTTGTTCTTCCCATTCTCTATTTTTTTAATTAGAATTACATTACAACTAAAAATATATAATACAAGAGAGATACCAATCCTAAATGCATGGGAAAATCATGGCCTCCACCCACATCAATTGCATTTTTTTACATTATCTATTTGATGTGAATCAACAAAATTAGCAAAGAAATCTTGCAACAAAAAGTAGTGGCAACATCATTTTGTGATTGTACTAAGAAGTATTAAGATGCCTCCATGTCAAACTAACTCTAGGGATGGATCCCTTAACATTGAAGTGGTGTCATGTTGCACAAGGACTAATAGAAAAAATCAACTAGGTTAACAATGCGTATCTAATGTTTCATGAAAAATAAAAACTACCAACTTATTGAATGAAGTAACAAAAAGAAATTTAACTAAAAAAAATCTTACGAAATATTATATGTCAACAAATGATTTATCAATAAACAAAAAGATAGGATTATTTCTCATCTTTACTTCCCAAAAAACAAATCCCTTCTTCGGGGACAGTAAAACCATTGCACCATGAAATAAGTTTTCTAGAGGAATGCCAACTCTTAAAAAGATGCAAAAAGAACAAGTTCTTGAGATTCTACATCTTTCAAAAACATTGCAATTAGTGGAAGCACAAACAAAGCTATAACATGAAGATGGACAACCATTCATTGTTAAGAATGACATTTTCATTGTTCTAGACACTAAACAAGAAAACAATTCTTGGATAGAAAGGAAGAATGCATCACTACCTTTCTTCTTATGTATTTTTTCATTACATGCAACAATGAGAATATAGATATTTATGGAGAGTATGTTAAAAGAACTAAGTTAAATCAAAACCTTCTATGTGAGATTAAACCTTGCAACTTGCACTAGGAATGAAAGAAACCTTTCACTATCAACTTTTCTCACCATTACCAATTTCATCAAGCAATTGAAACTCCCTCTTTGGCAAAAATACTAAATTGAAAAATTTAAACCATAAATTGTACATTTTGTCAACTATTATCTTGTATAAATTCAAGAATTGAGACTTCTCCATTCTTTCTTTTGCAAAACTTGTTGTTTATCAAAAAGCTTTGAATATTCTCGAAAAGGGGGGTTTTGTAAGGATACAAGTTTAAGAATATTATTAATTCAAGATCTCTATTCTCTTCTACTATTGATCAAGAGAGTTCATCTCTTACAATATCTTGTTTCAATGTAGGCATAAGCTTAAATACAAATATTCTTATTTTAAATCCTTGTTAATGAATCTGATTTATGAGTTGAGCAATCTTGTTTGCACCACATTTTCTCCTAAAGTTATTCTTTGCATTTGAGTTTTTTCTTTTTGTCAAAAAAAATTAGAAAAGATGACTTAATTGTTCAACGTGAGTAAAATAATTCACCACAACTTTGCACACTTTGTCCTTGTATTTATGGGGTAAGAGAAAAGAAAGAGACAAAAAAAGGTCAAGTTGGAACCTCCCATGTGGCTTTCTTAAGTTAAATTTTGATGGTGCATCAAAGGGTAGTCTAGGCAAACCATGGTCTAGTGTGCTTTTCAAAGATGAGAAAGGTAATTTTGTTGTAGGTGGATTCTTTTTCCCAGCTATTAAAACTTATAATAATGAAGTAAAATGCAATGCAATGGTTGAGGACCTTCACATTGCTCAAGCAAAAGGTTAACATAACCTTATAGTTAAAGGTAATTCTAAGATGGCCATACCCGGCCTAACTCATCAGGCTTGCAACACTCTATAGCTCACCACTTCAATTGAGCATTACCAAAATTTCCTAGTCTCCTATGTATATAGAAGAGAATAGTGTGGTGAATGTAAAAGCCAAGCATAGCATTGAGTTAGGTTTGATGACCAACCTCCTTTCTAATTTTATTGTTGCATAAGACAAATTGGAAGGTATAATTTTAAACTAATTGGTGTTGATGACATGGAGTGATTAAATTGTTTTTAATGATTCTCTTAATATGACATGGAGAGAGAAGAGACATACTTCACTAAAATTTGGATTGAGTGGCAATGCATGTGGGAGGCTTTTATGTGCTGATTTTTTTTTTTTTTGTTTGTTTTGTTTTACTTTTTTTAGTTTTGTGTCATGTGGTTTGGTGCGTTGAGACAACCAATCCTGATTGTTTTGACAGTGACTTCTTTTCTAGTGGTTTTTTGGTACAATTAGAGGTTATGGATGGTGAAGAAGATGGCACACAACTAAAAGAGTGGTCTTAGGGACCCTTTGTTGCATGGCTTCATCTCTGATAGGCATTCGAAGGCCACATTTGATTTTCCTTATCTAGGAACATGGGAGATGATAAAGCTTGTTTTGGTGAAGGTATGCAAGATCTTGGGATTTGACATGGCAAGGGTTCCATTCATGTCGAGTTTTTTCCTTGTCTAGACTCCAAAATATCTGATGTGGCTTTGAAGGAGTGAATATGCATGTTGTTGCTGCCAGAAGAATTGTTGAGCCACCATTTACATCTCATCCACCCTCAATTTCAACACTGTTGCTCTCAAAGTTTGCTTCTCATTGAATTTGATGGTGAACTTCTGGCAATTAATCATCAAGTGCAAGTCATTGTCTATATTGTCAATATATTTTGACGGTATTGGTGAATTTACAAAGTCTTGGAAGTTTTGAACGATTACTCTCTGCCACTTCTGGGACAAAATTTTGTGCATGGGTGGCCAAACGCTTGGAAATGGTACATGGGGTAAAGTCTCTGCAGTCGATGGTTGGTGCAAGAGGCAATGTGTGGATCTCCTCTATAGTTAGGACAGTAGATCTTTCAGCTAGAGGGCATGGTGTGGGTAAATGGGGTGTACATCATCTTAATTTTTCGCATGGTTTTGTTGGTGTTGTATGAACCTTTTTGGCTGTTTTCTGTAGTGTTTTTTTGCAGCCATGGCTTTGGCCTGTTTTAGTCAATGATGGTTTCTGTTTTTTAGGTGGGCCATTGTAACTGGTTAAGTTCCTTAGTTTTGCATAAGGCTTCTATCTTTTTTCTTTCTGATGCTTTTGCTGGTTGTAAAAGCTTGATTCTGTTTACTTATCTCTGGAATGTGGCCCCTGTGAAACCCCATAAGCTATATAAAAAACATTTGCACAATTGTAACAATTTTGTACTCTAACATTATCGTTATTAACATGTACATCTCCTACAAAAGAATTAGATATGCCACTGATTGTATAAATTTTCATATTGCAACACCAAGCAGAATTCTAATGAGAGAAATTTATTTTTATTTCACCCTAAGAAAATCCATTTCAAGCAATTTAATATCAAGTAATAGATTAGATTCGATTTTATTCAAGTTCTATTTTCTTTTATGTTATTGATAGCCAAAACACGAGGATTTTAAACTTATTGTCTATGAAATTCATAAGGTCAACAAATTATTGTCCAAAGAGAAAATTCTCAGGCAGAGTGTACAGTTTCCAAATGTGGCAGCCACCATTCAAGGTAAATACATCAGTTCCAGGGGAAAGTCACAAAAATGAGCCTTAAGAAAGTGGATGTCAAAGCAAATATGAAAATAACATCTACTGCATTGTACTAGAAATATTTTATTTACACTACAATTGAGTAGTAGACATGAATGCACATGTAAAGATTTACTCACCATATGCACAATGGACCCAGAGATAACAACAAAGTGATTTTATGCAACAGGATATTCTGTAACATTGCTCCAATAAAACCTTCATAAGAGACAAGCACAATATGCATTGTCTTAATTGTAAGGGTTAGTTGAGCATAAGAGATTAGAACACTAAGTGTTTTGAATTGCTAATGATACTCTTACTTGTGCATGGAAGCAATCAAACGGATCATAATAAGCAGCATCCTCTAAAATGGCAGAGCATTGAAAATTTAATGCTATGTTTTCATTACTTACGATGAGCAAGGTGTAGAACCTGGACCAGTAATCAAGTCCTACTAGGCACCTCAATGTTCAACAGCTATCTCCAGGAATGCATGCTTTACTTGCACTGTAAAAACCCTCAGCTTCTATTCAAGCCAAACTCGGAGGTTTTTAAATGCTGGGCACATGACCTCCTAAATAACCAAGATTGTAGTTTTTAGTTTCTGCTGTTATTTATGTGCAGCTGTTGCTTATGGCAGCTAATGTACTAGTTTATTAGTTAGTTGTTTCCTGTGTTTTGTAGGGGCTGACTTATTACTGGTCACTTGCTAGCTTCTCTGGCTCCTGGTGCATGTATGGTGTTCATTGTTCAGTATAGTATTATAGACTACATAATATCTTTGTTTATCAGAAAGAAAATGTGAATGCACTTGAACAGTACTTCAAATAATCCTTGAGAAGGATGTATGTTGTCGATCATAATAATTTTGCTCCATTCAACAAAACCAGTCATTGTTTCCAATGTCTGGAGAATTTACCAATATCAACAAGAGTCAAGAAACTACAGTTGCATCATATTAACATTCTTACTGAAAACAACCATTGCAAACTTTCTTACTTTCTTATTAGTATTCACATTATTGTTTGCTGCAGTAATTTCTGTAAGACCTGATAATCTATGCTAAAAGAAGAAGACTGCCGACTCAAGATGTTGTGTGACTATTTACCAAGTGGTTTTATCCTTAAAAATGATTCCACATCAAGAGAACTAATCTTAGCTGCAAGTATAAAGTCGTTTTCAGTTAATCCACCTGCCCAAGGAACATTGAAAATCAAACTTAGCATTTGTTGGATGAAAAATGAAAATTGAGATTAATAAAGTTCTAATCTAACATTGAACAGAAAAATAGCATTGCATGTAACTGAAAATGTTCCACGTGCTACTCTCAAGTTCATATTATTTCATAGCCTAGAAAGAAAGCAAGCTGGATCAAAATTCATTTTGTAAATTCGGAAAATAAACTCAAAGGAACAAACTTGGGCTGCATAATATCATGTTTTTGTATACCTCTTATCATTATGCATTACAGTGTCACTCATTAGAAGTAAAACCATCACCCTTACAGTTAATCCTAAGTGTCTGACACGATAAAATATTTGCTACAGATGCCCCATGAACCAAATATTACAAAACACTATCCACATGCTTATAGTTCATTTTATTAACTCAATGTACATTTTATTATTTCATATAAATACATAACAATTTACAATGGTTACACATTTCTAGATGACACGTGAGATTCCTCTTAAGGGTCATACTGACTCCTGAGAGATGTTACATCAAAATTGTCCTCTTTTGACACCTCATAGTTAATTCTTACAGTAGGAGTCATCTTTTAATTGTTTTGTGTTTTATTTGATTGCAAATCCACATAATTATTGCAGAATGTCCATTATTTAGTCATTTTCTTATTGCATTTGATTCTGTAAATTAAAATAACATTTTCGATAATGCAGGAAGAAATGGTTCAGCCATTCAACTACAAACCCACCACTATTTATTGTAAGTTAGGTTTTTTCTTTGGATAGTCTCTGAGAGTTTATCTCCAAATTCATTTATTGTATGGAATGATCAAATGTGTGTTTGTATGAAGCTTTCACAGCCAAACTAAGACACAAACATGGACGATCTCTGAGAGTTTATCTTCAAATTCATTTATTGTATGGAATGACCAAATGTGTGTATGTATGAAGCTTTGACAGCCAAACTAATTGTAATGTCCTCATTCTTGAATCAATCCCACTAGAGCATTAAGACACTTTTGCGGACAAGGAGTGGCAGTCCTTGGACACTATTAGCAGATAGGAGTTAGTAGAACTAGCTAGTAGTACACTGATGCAGAAGCATCTTGGGTTCGGAGCAATCTGGCATCAACCCAAAAAAAATTTGTTCAGTATTGTTCCATTTTTCAAGTCTGAGAGATCAAGTTGGCGATTCATCATATGTTCGAGTTAGCTTATGCGATGATCAGATTATACCCAGGACCTATCTTGGACCATGTTCCTAAGTTCGCAACTCATTTGGTTCATTGTTGCTCGAGTTATGATTTGTTCTCTATCGAGTGGCGTGTTCTAGCCAGTTTGCGACCTATTGGTGAATTCCGATCTTGCGATGGAAATCTACGGCTTGCAAAGCTCAATGGCACATACATATTTGTTCTTGGATCGTGTGTGGACCTAAATCTCAGTTCGCTGCCTTGCACGGTTTATGGATCGAGTTCCTTATGATTTAGGACCTGCCCTATTTGCTTTAACATGTTTCCTTTTCTTGGGGAATATTTTTTGTTCTTGGGCCGACTTGCGTGTCGCAATGCCTATTTATATAACATAATACTTCTCTGGAAAGGGCTCTTAGTTAGCAATCAAGGATAATCTTTAGAATTGGGGTCTAAGGTCTCTTATTGAAGACTGTAATCAAGCGAGCCGGTTGTAGCCTGGCATGTATGAAGGCATGTATGTTGCCAACTGAATGTAGCCGATTTCCAGTGAATAAATACAAATTTTGCTTGTTCTCTCCATTTCTCGTGTTATTTTCGTTGTGTTTACTCTTGCTGCACGATTGGTCTGATCTCTCCGAGGTCCCTCCATTGGTGACTGCGCCAAGTGGTATCAAAGTTAAGTTGTGTTCCTTGTGGAGTTTATTGTTGAACCTGATTGTTGTAAAGCCCTAAGTTGATTTGGTTGTAGGGTGGCAGAATTGAGACCTGACCTACAATTGTAGAGGGTGGACAACAAAATGGTTTGGGGAAGGAGAGAAGAAAACCCAGGCATGATGGATATGTTGAGACGAATTTTAGCTAGATTACAAGTAGTAGAGACTACCCAAAGAAGAGGTAGACCTATTGAGGATGTAAGTGATGATGAAGCCGGGGTAGTGGTTGGAAATAATGAACTTGAATTGGAACAAGGTGATGAAAGATTCTTGAGGGCTCTAACTAAAGTGAATGCTAGACCACATTTCAATAAACTGGATAATGATGATAAACTTGATGGTGATGAATTGCTTGATTGGAGCACGGAGATGGAAAAGTATTTTGAATATGAGAACATTAATGCAAACAAGAAGGTAAAGATTGCTAGCACTAAGCTGAAAGGACATGCATCTTTATGGTGGGAACATTTACAGATAGATAGACAAAGGAGAGCAAAGGAAAAGATCAAATCTTGGGATAGAATGGTAAACAAGTTGAAGGGTAAATTCTTACCTCGTGATTATAAAGTTAGTTTGTTGAGGAAATTGTAGAACCTAAAAGAGAAGGAATCTACTGTGAAAGAATATACTGAAGAATTCTATAGGTTGGATATCAGATCTGGGCATACAGAGGATGAAGTTGAAAGAATTGCTAGATACCTAAATGGTTTGAGGACATATATTTAAGATGAAATTAGTCTGGTCAAAATAGATAGTATTGAGGAGGCTTCAGTTTGCCCTAAAAGAAGATGAAAAGTTGAACAAGAGGCAGGAACATAGACAAAGAGGAAGACGTGGCAGATTTCAAAGAGGCAAAGGTAGATCATGGGCCATTCCACCAAGGAATGCCCATACAACATGAAGGTGAGGAATCAACAAGTGCTATTTACCCAAGAGCAACCATCTACATCGAGGGAAGAAACTAACAATAACGCATCCTCCGGCAAGTACGGAGGCAACCAATGCGGTGGCGAAAGGGGCAATAACAACACCAACACAAGTCGAATACAATATGACTCAAAGGGTCGGCCGATGATCCAGTGCCGAGCTTGCAATCAATGGGGCCACTTTGCAAGGGACTGTGACAAGGGCGACACCCTGCAGAAGCTCTGCCGCTGGTGTGGTCCTGGCAACCACGAGGATGCCAACTACTCAAAATCCGGGGTCAACTTGCTCAACATCGAGAGAACGAGAAGTGACAAGGGAGTACTAGCCATCACACGGTCACAAGAAAAACAAGCGACATAGGCGGGTAAGGAAGAAATAGAGAAGGCGATGAAGGCACCAAAAGAAACATGGGAGATGGCTACCACCTCAGGCCAGAGGGAGGCAGAACAACACATCCTAAGACAAATGTTACAATTAGAGGTATAGGTGAAACTCCAGGACCTCCTTCACACCATGCCTCACTTGGGAATGACACTATTGGGGAACTTGGCCACGCAGCCAAATACCACACGTACGGACATCCCCGGAAGGTCTGCAATGAACCCGATGATACTTGCTATAAACAGCGGAAGGTACCCGACAGTCATCGAGATGGGCATCCTTGGCACCATCCTAACAGACACTATAGTGGACAGTGGGTTAGGAGTGAACGTCCTTTCGGAGACAACGTGGAAAAAACTAGGAAAGCCCACCTTGTGGCCACCAACCTTCAACTTACTGGGTGCAAATCAGCAAGCTATCAAACCACTAGGGACACTGATGGCACAACCGGTCACTGTCGTTACACAACCGTTTGTACTCAACTTTGTCGTCATTCCACTGAAGCAAAAAGGCTATGACGCCATACTGAGTAGAGGATGGTTAGTAACAGCCAAAGCGAACCATAATTGGAAAAGGAATACCCTTTCGATGGAGAATGGAGGGAAAAAGTTCACAATTGATCTCCGTACCCAGTTGGTGAGTGAGGAGATAGCTTCCTCCTCCGAATCTGACTCCGAAGGGATGAAGGAAGCAACGGAATGGAACCGAATAGTGAAGGCGTGCTAAGATTAGGAGAATATGCAGAGGATGATGCAAATTCACTGAACAATCTCTTCCACTGACAAATAGAGGATTACGAACTCTTCCGACAAGCATGCAATATACTAAGTATTGAGGAAGAGCCGGAAACATTTCCCCTCGAGTACGGTGAATACAAGGAAGAGGAACCTAAGATCATTTGTGCTCGCAACAATTGGAATCCTAGGTGGACAACTACAGCTTTCAAAATCCTTATTCTCGTTCTTATGTACGGGCAAGAGACCGTGGTCCCTGTAGAATTTATGGTTCCAAGCCTTTGGATCGCCATTGGAAACAAACTCGGCGAAAGCGAAAGCTTGAGGGAATGGCTGCACACCCTGTGGACTCTCGACGGACCCGCGAGACATGAGGCTATCAATGGGTCCAAATTGAAACCTTACCCGGAGAGGATGGACCTGAGAGGAGGGACAGAACAACCGAGAGGATGGAAAGGGACTCGAGAGGTCAAGCAAGCGACCTGAGAGCCGTCCGTACAGGTGACCATAGAAGCATCCGAAAGCTAAAAAAAAGTTTTTTAAAAAAAAATTTAAAATAAAAGAGGACATCGTACGACCATACGGCACAAAGACCAAGCAATGTCGTCGTACGGTGGTTGACCGTATGACACTTCCATACCGTACGACCACGTCACCGTACGAAATGAATCTCATAAAGGTTACTGAATGCCGTTCGGCGCTAAGGGCACTTACATACCGTACGGCCTTCCTTATTTGCGAAGGCATGAAAACCATACGGCCCCCAAACAAAAACCAGCATCGTGCGGTCGTACAATCGAGAGCCAACAATGAAGGAAGAGAGATTGCAATACGGTGAAAGGGAGAGAGATTACAGTATGGTGTACGGCCACAAGAACAAGCAGTCCATACGGCTTGGACAGATCATGAGGGTGTTGGGACCGTACGACAAGCGAAAAGCACAGATGTCGTACTGGATACATCCGTACGACAAACAACATTTAAGACCATATGGCAAAGCACCGTATGGCATAAAGAAGGGTTAAAACGCAAGTACATACAGACTAGGCAAGTGACATTTTGCACGAATGTTGAAAAAGTGGGAAACACATGAGAGAATCGTATGGAAAGGAGTACTAACGGAAGTGGGTGAAAGGAGAAGTAAAATGCAAAGGAAAGGTACTTGGAAAAAAAAAGACGACAAATAAAAATAGTTCACAGTGACTAACGTATGGTACTGAAGGGAAGGACATAAAGAGGTAGTGAGGAAAACATAAGCGCCTGGCAGAAAAGAGTATGGGATCGGAAGAAAATCACAAAAATGGTGTGCCCCATAGACTTCTGTGTGGGTTTGAGGGTGCTAATCAGAAGAAAAACACAAAAATGGAGCTGCCCCTCGACTCCTCTGGGGGCATTGCCCCCTAGAGCCCCAGTCAATTCAGTTATCAGCCTTTGGGGAGTGAGACCAGTTGATGAGACCCGGAGCTACTGCAGGCATGGAGTGTCTGCATGCCGGAGGTGGAGAGAGCACTAGAACAAGCCTTTCGAGAGGGGTACTACGCTTTGAGGCATTTAGAGTAGGTGTTGGCTGGATGTGAGGTTGTCTTAGTGGATGCATAGAGAGCTCGGGAGAAGCTAACCACCCAGTTGGAGGCAGTAGAGCGACACTTGGCTTAGCGTACCCCAGAGTTGGAACCGGAGAAGGCGGCACGGGTGGCTATTGAGGTTAGATTGGCCCAGAAGATAGTATTGTTTGAACGAGTTAGCAGAGGCTATAGCTGAAAAGTATGTTTTGGAGATAAGTTTGGTGCAAGCACAGGAGGAATGTGATGTGACGGAAAAAGAACTACGACGCAGCATTGATGAGGAGGGCGGCACTTCAGCTTTTTCAGGGATGCCCTCCGCCCCTTCTCATTGATTTTCTTATTCTATGTAGTGTATTTCATCTCCTTTTTGTTGTGAGTCGCCAGAGACCACTTTGTTTTTTGGGGGGGATGATGTCGGGATAATTGTATGTACGGGTTATTATATTAATAAAGTATTATGTTAGCCTCGGTCGTTAGTGACCGAGAGGTTAGACAATTATGTCACAACGTTTCAGTCGTGGCCCTTCGGGTAGTTTATATACCCTCTCGGAGGATGGACACGAGAGATATTATTGTATGATGGATTATTATGGAAATGTACATGCCAGTCTGGAATGATTAATGAAGACATCTATTATTCTCTAATATATTCTGTGCTTATTGTATTTCCTGTACTATGTCTGTGCAATACTAAGTTTACCCCAGCGGGCAAACATCATTGACAACGGGAGTTCAGATAACCTAGCATTAGAGGAGTTGGTTACCAAGTTGTAGTTGCCAAGACAAAAGCACCCTAAGATGTATCACATCGCATGGGTTAAGGATCGACATAAGGTTCTGGTAAGTGAACAGTGTCTTGTGAAATTTAAGATTGGATCTTACCATGATGAAGTTCTTTGTGATATTATGCCAAAGGATTGTTGTCATATCTTGTTGGGTAGACATTGGCAATATGATAGACAAGCATTACATGATGGTAGATTGAATAGATATACTATAATAGCAAATGGGATGAAGCAAGTTTTGTTGCCTTTGGTAAAACATCATAAGAGTGAGAATTGTACTACAGTAAGGGTTTGCTTGGTTGAAGGAAGGAAATTCTTGGATGGCTTGAAGAGAGAAAGTATGTGTTATGCTTTGATTCCTAGGAAACTTGATTCGAGAATAGTGGATGAACAACCACTAGAGGTTAGTGATTTACTAATAGAATTTGAGGACATCATTTCAGACAAAGTACCTGATGGATTACCACCTGTTAGGAGTATTAGTCATTGCATGGACCTAATTCCCTGAGCTAGTTTATTGAATAAAGCACCACATAGAATGACACCAGCAGAAAATGAGGAGTTGAATAGACAAGTGCAAGAATTATTACAGAAGAGTTTGATTAGAGAAAGATTGAGTCCTTGTGTAGTACTTGTAGTATTGGCACCTAAGAAGAATGGAGAATGGCAAATGTGTATTGATTCCAAAGCTATTAATAAGATCACAATGAAGTACACATTTCCTTTGCCTAGAATGGATGACATAATGGATTGTTTGAGTGGAGCAGGGTATTTTAATGAGTTTGACTTGAAGAGTGGGTATCATCACATCAGAATCAGAGAAGGGGATGAATGGAAGACTACTTGTAAGACTAATGAGGGTTTGTATGAGTGGTTAGTTAAGTCGTTCGGTTTAACTAATGCACCTAGTACTTTCATGAGGCTAATGAATGAGGTATTGAAGAAATTCTTAGGTAAATTTGTAATTGTGTACCTAGATGATATTCTAATTTTCAGTAAGAGCAAAGAACATTTGTTGCAACTGGGACAAGTATTGCAGAGATTGAAGGAAGAGCAGTTGCCAATTAACATCAAAAAATGTACTTTCATGAAGGAGGAGATAGTGTATCTTGGATTTGTGATTTCAGCCGAAAGATTGAAGATAGATCCGGAGAAGGTTAAAATAAATTTGGAATGGCCTACACTAGAGTGTGTTGGGGAAGTTAGATCTTTTCATGGATTGGCTAGTTTTTACCGGACGTTTATCAGGAATTCCAATTCGGTTTGTAATCCTATGACAAAAACTATGAGAGGGGATTGGAAGGATTTCAAATGGACACATGAAGAATGTTAAAATTATAGATCAAATTTAATATGGAATTGACAATTTTATTTCTTACTTTCTCTTTTACTTACATGTATAAATTTGATGTAACGAAAATCTATATTTTAATCAATACAATGTATTCGTATTTCTCAAGATATTAATTTATATTTATATGTTGTTAATAATGATCAGCGATCATTACTGTCAAATGTTGACCAAACTGTATAGGAATACCTGTAGACTTTATTTACTTTGAGACTGTTGTTTGTATGTGTCGCTGTATATAAATTCTCGGCCCAGCCGAGTATATAATGGCAATCATTGTGGGTGGCATGTCCACAATGGAGTATGACTCTTTGTGGAGTTGTGCCCCATCGTGGTCATGACCCCACTAATCGCAAAGTTACCATTTGTTACGTCAACAGTTTATACAAGACTAATCGTTGTTTGATCAACAGTCACGTCGATATGTAATATGCTTAATAATATATGTGTGTGTGTGTGTGTGTGTGATATAAACATATTAATTTAATAATATAATCGTATTAATCTACGAAGCCAGATCTGCACCCTGGCCCCCCGAACTGGGTCTGGGTCCGAATTCGCGGACCGCTCCACATTGGATTCAGGCAAGGTTCGTGTGCGGACCTATAGGTCCGTCTGGATCCGCGAGCCCGCGGACCCAGATGGACCCACAGGTCCACACATGGAACCTGCCTGGATCTTGCGCGGACCTAGGGGTATCCAACACGAATCCTCGAGGATCCCGCACGGATCCACGCAAATCCCCAGGGACCCATGGCCTATGAAGGCATAAAGCACTTAATATGCCATTTTTTAATTTTTTTTTATCTAACCCTAAATTGACCCAATTTTGAGGGGCGGGAGGATTTATACAAATATAACATTTAAGTATAAGTTTCAAGATGTTTGAGATAGGTTCCAGCTTAATAGGAGTTAAGATGCAAATTCTAGATTTTGGGGGTTTTCGAAAAATTCCAGACTTAGCTAAATTTCAGGATTCAACAAGCCTTCAACAGGGTTACCTCCCACAATCCATCATGGCTTTCTAAGGTCAAACTGAAGCTGGCAAAAGGATTCTCAAAGGGTTTTAACTTGTTTTATCACAAATCACTTGGTTTCGACCCCATCTCTATGACAAACTTAGCTTAGCTCTCGCCCAAATCCTAGATAGACATGACTTCCCAACAGGCCAAAATCACTCATACCTCATTTGCCGGACCTAGGGACTTGAAAACAACCACCAACAAAGACTACCTAAGACCTAGTTATGAAGACTTTGACATTTGGCATTGATCAATGATCAAGCATCATAGATTCATACTATGAAATGATTTAGTTTTACAATTATGTATATTTCTTTTATTTTTTTGTATATATATATATATATACACACACACGAATCCATAAAATCATAATGGGAAAAAAAAAATTCACGAATCCACGAACTGGATTCTTGAACCCGAATCCGTCCCCGAACCCGAACCGGCAACTTAGGTACTAATAATTTCTTATAATTGTATTTATTATGTATGTATGTATTTATATAATAAAGAATCATTCTTTATTTTATACATACATGTATATATATTCAAATGATTAGTCTCATGATTAATTTGATAATCTATTTAATAGATTTTATTCAACTGAAGCTACAAAACATGAACAAAGAAGATAAGAATTTTGACTTATTGAAGCAGAAATTTACTAAACAACTAGTATTGGCTTTACCTGATTTCACTAAGGTATTTCAAGTTGATTGTGATGCAAGTGGGAATACAATTGGAGCTGTATTGAGTCAAGAAGGTAGACCCGTTGCTTTTTATAGTGAGAAGTTAAATGATGCTAAGAAGAGATATTCAATTTATGATCAAGAGTTCTATGTCATAGCTCAAGCTTTGGAGAAGTGGAGACATTACTTGATGCCGAAGGAATTTGTGTTGTATATTGATCATAAAGCATTGCAATATCTAAGTAGTCAAGGTAAGTTAAATCAGAGACATATGAGATGGGTTGAGTTTTTGCAGAGTTCTACTTTTGTGTTGAAACATAGGAATGGACAGTCAAATAAGGTTGCTGATGCATTGAGTAGAAGAAGGAATTTGTTGACAGAGATGAGAGTGGAAGTGTTGGGATTTGATGAATTGAAAAACTTTGTATGAGAATCCTGATTTTGCAGAACCATGGAAGGCTTGTAAGGAACCTGTTGCGGTTGACCGAAGCAAGTGGTTGGATTATTTTATTCAGGAGGATATGTTGTTTAGAGGAGTTCAGTTGTTCATACCTAGAGGATCAATGAGGGATAATCTGAGTAAGGAGAAGCATAGTGGAGGACTTGCAAGACATTTTGGAATTGATAAGATAGTGAGTTTGTTGAGTGAAAGGTATTTTTGGCCACAAATTCATAAGGATGTTTGGAGATTTGTTCAGAGTTGCAGCGTTTGTCAAGTTGCTAAGGGAGTTAGTCAGAATGTTGGATTGTATACAACTTTACCTGTACGTAGTAGACCTTGGGAAGATATTAGTATGGATTTTGTTTTGGGATTGCCTAAGACACAAAGAGGTAATGATTCTATATTTGTGGTAGTTGACAGATTTTCTAAGATGTCACATTTCATTCCTTGTAAGAAAACATCAGACGATGTGCATGTTGCTGACTTATTCTTTAGAGAGATTGTCAAATTGCATGGATTACCAAAGAGAATAGTTTCAGGTAGGGATAGTAAGTTTGTTGGTTATTTTTGGAGGACACTTTGGAAGAAGTTGAACACTAATTTGAAGTTTAGTTCTACTTTTCACCCACAGACTGATGGACAAAGGTTGTGAATAGAAGTTTGGGTAATTTACCAAGATGTTTGGTTGGAGACAAACCGGGTAATTGGGATTTGGTTTTGCCACAAGAAGAGTTTGCATATAACAATTCGATGAATAGGAGCACAGGAAGGACACCATTTGAAATAGTTAATGGTATGAATCCTAAAAGAGTTACAGAATTAAGGGATCTTAGTCATGAAGGGAAAAGGAGTGCTGAAGCAGAAGGATATGCAGATCTTATGAAGTCATTACATGAGGAGGTTAAGTGTCATTTGGAGAGTATAATTTGAAGTATAAGGAGCATGCTAATAGAACTAGCAGACAAGGATTTTGCAATAGGAGATGAAGTAATGGTTCATTTGAAGAAAGGAAGGTTTCCAGTTAGAACTTATAGCAAGTTGAAGATGAGGAAATTTGGACCTTGTAGAATATTCAAGAAGTTTGACTCCAGAAATGCTTTTGAAGTGGAATTGCCTAACGATATGGATATATCGCCTATATTAAATATTGCTCATTTGCGCAAATATCATGAGCCTGAGGATGATTCAAAAATGGATGAGATTGAGAGGATTTTTGACAACAGAGTTGGAAGGAGTACCAGGGGAAAGGAATATTTGGAATATTTGGTAAAGTGGAAGGACAGACAAGTTGAAGATTCTTTTCGAATTTCTCAAGCTGAGTTGGATCTTTCTGATTCTTCTCAGGTTGCAAAGTGAGAGACTCACTTTCTTAATAACCGCGGCTGTCTAATGCACCAGCATCTTGGGTTCGGAGCAATCTTGCATCAACCAAAAATATTTCTATTTAGTATTGTTCCTGTTGTCCAGTCTGAGAGATCAAGTTAGCGATTCATCATATGTTCGAGTTAGCTTATGCAATGATCGGATTATATCCAGGGCCTATCTTGGACCATGTTCCTAGGTTTGTAGTTCATTTGGTTAATTGTTGCTCGAGTTATGATTTGTTCTCTCTCGGGTGGCATGTTCTTGCCGGTTTGCGAACCGTTGGTGAATTCCTATCTTGCGATGGAAATCTACAACTTGCGAAGCTCAATGGCACATACATATTTGTTCTTGGATCATGTGTGGACCTAAAGCTCGGTTTGCTGGGCCTTGCACGGTTTATGGATTGAGTTCCTTATGATTTAGGACCTGCCCTATTTGCTTTAACATGTTTCCTATTCTTGGGGAATGTTGTTTGATCTTGGGCCGCATGCATGTCGCGATGCCTATTTATGTAATGTAATACTTCTCTAGAAGAGAATCTCAGTTAGTAATCAAGGATAATCTTTAGAATTGGGGTCTAAGGTCTCTGACCGAAGACTGTAATCAAGCAGGCCGATTATAGCCTGGCATGTATGTTGCCAACTGAATGTATCTAATTTCCAGTGAATAAATACAGATCTTGCTTGTTCTCTTCGTATTCTCTTGTGTTATTTTCGTTGTGTTTACTCTTGCTGCACGATTGGACCGATCTCTCTAAGGTCCCTCCATCGGTGATTGTGCCATACACTACACTAGATGTAGTAGGAGAATCAGGATTGAGGAAACCATGAAGTCTTATAAATAAGATAGTTTCCTAGCCATATTATAAGGAATAAGGGTTGATCCCAAGTAAGAACCTTCATCAATAAGCACACTGAAGAGAGATAAGCATCACCATCAATTAGACAATTAATACTATGAATGTCATAGTAGGAAATGATTATCTTTATAAGTCATCATGACATGGATCAATTAATCAACAGTGCAATCACAGCACTATAAAGAAGCAAGGAGAAGCTTATACAAGGACCATCAACATTGGAATAACACTAGTGGTTGACAAGGAAGCATTGCATGAACCTCACCATCGCAATAAGGAGATCAATGGAGGAGTGACTTCATCTATATTGATCAGCATTATAAAGGAATAAAAAAGGCAAACATAGTCACCATGCAATGACAGGAAGATAGCATAAGGAACTTGATCAATGATGCAGATTCGAATTCAATATCGACTAAAGTATGGAACAACACCAACAAGAGATACCATATTGTTTCATGAATTGGTTAAAACAAGGATAACACTGTAACAATATAAATATCAATCTGTAATAAGGAACAAAGATAATTGATTATGAGCCATATCAATAATGGATGGAGAGTATCAAAAATCGACTAATGCAAGAACATGATAACATTGATTGAGTATTAATTAAGCACCTTGGCAATATGAAGACTGAGCATCATAGTCTATTGAAAAATAAGACTTGAGTTCTGTCAGATCTTCCTTCAGGAAAGAAACCCATTAGATGCAAAGGGGTCTACAAAGTCAAATACAAGGCTGATGGTACTTTAGATAAGTACAAGGCTCGTCTTGTTGCTAAAGGCTTCTCTCAGCGTGAAGGAATTGATTATGAGGAGACCTTTTCTCCAACAGCAAAGATGAGCACCATCAGATTAGTCCTAGCCATGTAAGCTCAGTGTGGCTAGAAAGTCCATCAAATGGAGGTCAAGAGTGCCTTCCTGAACGATGAGTTACAAGAAGAGGTTTACATGATGCAAACTCCTAGATTCAAGGCTGTCAGTCAAGAACACTAAGTACTCAAACTAGTGAAAGCACTATATGGCCTCAAACAGGCTCCTCGGGATGGTACATAAATATTGACAAGTACCTCACAGATGAGGGTTTCCAGAGGGTCTTGACTCAAATCTGTATGTCAAGACTACTGGAAGTGACATCATCCTTTTGGTTATTTATGTTGATGATCTGATTATCACTAGCAATTCGTCATCTTTGATTCAAGAAATTTAACAAAATTTATGCCAGCCTTTTGACATGACCAACCTTGGGCTTCTACACTACTGCCTAGGTATCAAAGTTTGGCAGCAGTCACATGGCATCTTTCTCTCTTAATCTAAACATGCGCAAGCTCTTCTTGACAAATTATGAATGCAAGACTGCAAACCTGCATCTACACCTATGGAGTGTGGTCTAAAGTTGTTAGCCAAATCTGGTTCTCCTGTTGAGAATGAATCCCCATTTAGGCAACTAGGGGGCAGTTTGATATATCTCACCGCCACTAGACCTGATCTCATCTTTGCAGTTAGTTACATATCTCACTTCATGACAACTCCTACTTCAGATCATTGGGTTGCAACGAAGTGCATCCTATGCTATGTTAAGGGCACACCAGACTTGGTATCCTCTATGGACGAACCAAAGATCCCTGACTCATTGGTTACACAGACTTGGATTGGGGAGGCTCTGTTGATGACAAAAAGTCCACTTCCAGGTATGTCTTTAGTTTGGGAACAGGTGCTAACACTTGGACCAGTAAGAAGCAGCAAGAAGTAGCTCTTTCCTCAAAGGAAGCAAAATATCAAGGAACAATCAAAGCAAGTTGTGAGGCTGTTTGGTTTCAAAGGAGGCTTCCTAACATCCATATGTCTCAAGCAGGCCCGTCACTCCTCTTTTGCGACAATCAAGGGCTCAAACTTGCCAAAAATCTAGTCTTCCATGAGCGAACCAAGCATATTGACATTCATTGTCACTTCATTCGACAGCTGGTTGAAGATGGATCTATGGATTTGCAGCATGATCCTACAGCAGGCCAGACTGTCGATATTCTCGCCAAGTCACTCCATCTAGATAAATTCGTTAAGTTCAAGGGGTTGCTTGGTGTCGTTGACAGATAGACCATTAAGGGAGGATAATAGATTAATATCTCCAAATATCTTATTTATTATTCTTTTAATGGTCAATATTGTGTATCTTGTAAAAATTAGAATGTTTCTAATATTCTTTTATTCTTTTGTTATTAGAATGTTTCTAATAACATCATCTTTGTAAACTATATATGAGTGTCTTGCTCATTCATTAATTCATCAATATTTTACCATATTTCTTGTGTAATAGACAAAGTGGAACTAGCATTTGATTTGCTTTGATCCAGTAGCATCTGCCAAGATTAGAAGAGGATGCTAATCAGTGAGTTAGTGAAGATAACCATAAACATCGACATAATGACAAGGTCAAGTACAAACAAGCAGATCACAGATTGATTTGACAAGCATTGACTAATACCAAAACACCGATTAAGGCTAGAGAGATTACAATATCAATCTAATGAAGTTGACTAATTGATAATTAGTCTCGACCATCAATAATCATGGTTATTAACTAAGTTGCCAGTTCGGACTCAATTTCAAAATTCTTTCCAAATTTCTTGGGGGTGGGTTTGAATTTTTTTGGGGTTCGTCCATACAAAAACACACACATATGTATAAATGTTTTTGTATATATATATATATATATATATATATATGCAGCAGCAAATAAGTTCATACACCACTATGCTAACAGTAAAGCAACATAGCAAAATACACCACCATATATATTAATGTTTTAGTCCAAATGACATGTGTTTTACCCTTTTTGGCCTTTTTAGTGGTCTATTTTAGGGCTGGAGGGTCGAACTGACTAAAATAGACCAAATTTTTTTATAAAAAACCATGTTTTGGCCAAATTCGGCCCAGATCCTGCCATGGACTTGCAGATTTGTAAAAGGCAAAATTCGTGCCAGGTTCGTCTAATAGAATTTGGGCAGACTTTAAAGGTCTACAGAAAACTTTTGCAAGAGCCGAATCCGGACCAGACTTCTGCAAGAACCGTACCAGACTTTGGGGTTTCTGGGGAAGAATTTGGCAACATAGGTTATTAATGATTGATATCAGCAAGACAGAATTCAAGTCAATCAATACCAAGGATTAGTCAAGTAAAGGAGACCTGTAATCAATATACAAGCAAGCCGAGTCGATATTACTAATCGACTTGGAAAGGTGCAATGATAAGAAACCAATAAGAATCAATTAATAATCATAAAGATGCAATTAGAGTCCAAGCAAAAGGATGCATTGATTGTGAAGTAAACTAATCAATTATCATAAAAGAGAATCTGTGTTAACTAATCGATCTTCATAAGATACAAACTGATTTGGATAAACAGCGATTTGCTGATCGATTAATATTGAAGAGGTATGATTAGTGACTATTATTAAAGGTGGTAAGTGTAGACTAGAGAGGCATGAAACATGTCTCCTCATACTTAAGATATAAGGCCATTCGATCTTGGAAGGAAGAGATCAGATTGAAACTTATTAGTTATTTATCCATTTTGGATCTTCTCAATAGAACATTTGCCTAGTTGGCATAAACCAGTTGCAAGCAATTGAATATAAATCAGAGAAGGCACCATAGTTGCAGGAATCAAGAGTTCAGATAAGAAACAGCATCAGTATCATTGTTGCAAGAATGCATCTACACATCTGAAACAGCAACCCTATCGCTATAAGCGATATTCTCAGTTCATCGTTGCATATACATATCGGCATATCAGATATAGCAGCCTATTCCTAATTGCATAAGCATATTGACATATCAGACATAGCATAGTATTCATTGTTGCACAGTTTTATAGATATTTCAGACACGGCATCATTGCCAACATCAGTGAAAGGAGGTTCATTGCACAGTTTGCATCGGTATATCAGAAAGAGAAGAGCTCTACATATATATTTGTTGATTGGAATATCTTATCTTTGCATAATTCCTAAAAGTCCTATCAGATACAAAAGTGATTCAATACCCAATCCATATAGTATCATTGGAAGACTGTACACATCATTAAGATAATCATGCGTATTACCAATATATATAGACTTAATCACCTTGCATATTTCCAATTGTCATATTAGATATAGCACTGATATAGTTATCAATTTTATACATAAAAATCATAGATTATCATTCATAGTGTTAAGTG
This sequence comes from Chamaecyparis obtusa, assembly GCA_027943335.1. NCBI lineage: Eukaryota > Viridiplantae > Streptophyta > Pinopsida > Cupressales > Cupressaceae > Chamaecyparis > Chamaecyparis obtusa. Next base: position 1,562,601 of record BSBK01001960.1, read on the forward strand.
AGACGTTAAGGAAATAAGTCTTGCAATTTAGTTTGCAAGGTAATTGTGCCTATTTCCCAAGTTAACCAAAAAGGGGACATTACACTAACCCTCATTGTTTGACATAGTGCAGAAATGCATATTCCCAACTAATCTAGAACTGTATCATTCAAAACACCTGAAAGGACCTTGAGAAAGTCAGCCAAAGTATATACTAGAGAAAAATATTGGCCACATATACACACAAGATATGAAGCATGTTTCTAAATCCCAAAGTGGTATTGAACGGTGAACCCAAAGAGATTGTAGTGTAAAAGAAAAGGAACAATGAAATTCAAGAGGTATAAGCTACATATAGAATTTTTCTGGCACAAAATAGACACTCAGGGAAGCTATTTATAAAGAGGAAAAACATTAGAATTTAGAGTGAATCAGCTAACACTGGCTAGATACTGGAAAACAACTTATAAGGAAGATAACTGTGAATAACTCATTGTAAATAAATCAGCTCAACTTTTAGGTGCATAACTGCAGCTCAAAAGAAGCTCTTTGTTTTTAAAATATTGATCCTAATATTTCAGCTGTTGCAAGTTCAAGCACACCACAACCAACTCAAAAGAGAAAAAATGACAATAATTGTTTTCAAAATAAAAGATGAAACCAATATACTGGGTGATAGAATATGACATCTAACCATATTTTGAGATTATATTCTTATCATTTATTTTCACCAGCTACCCAAGTTGCTTGCTTGATCACCAATTTAATAACAGTCTATGAATACTTAAGCTAATATCAACATATATTTATCCTACTCCAAATCCAACACTAGTTATGAGCTTCAACATATTAAATTATAACAATACATATTACATACATAAAGAAAGCAAGTGATTCTGTAAAGCAATTTCACTTCAATAAGCAAACTCCAAGTGTGATAGTTTCTTCCTCACAAGAAAATGCTTAACAATTAACTCTATCTCCCATCCATAAAAATAATTTAATAGCGCTACGTATTCTTGAGGGTGGGCCTTATAACCAAAGGTTCAAAAGCATATACATACATACATACATACATATATATATATAGAGAGAGAGAGAGAGAGAGAGAGAGAGAGAGAGAGAGAGCTACTAAGATAATTGAGCATGGGAGCATAACAAAAAGCCTCCCTTTCTAAATGACATCAAAATAAGTTACAAGGTGAAGCCCTCATCATATCATGTCCTAGCTACACACTGCCAAAATGAAGAAAAAAAGGCAAAGGACAACATGTAATACAATAATTACGAAGGAATGCCATCCAGCCAAATAGTGCTATGATTCTTTTGATACAACCAAACTGGAAACCTATAAGAAACTCCATGTATCTTGTAATGGTTGGAGCCCATTAGAAATGAGTAATTCTTTGTCTGTTGCTTTATAACCTTTTTTGTGCAAGAGTGGATGGACCGAACTGTTACAAGCAACTATAAAATGGCGTTTCTTTGAATGTCTAATTCTTCTTAAACTATGAGGAAGGTCATTAGAAGACTCAAAATATTTATAAAAATTCTTCCTTCAATAACAAACAAACTTTTATAACCTGTCTATAGCATCTTTTTCCATCCTTAGGTAATCAATATTCTTAGCAACAAGCTTGCATATAGGCAGCATAACATCATGATAACAGAATTATTTTGCTGATGATAAGAGCTAATGTTAAACAACTGCTATTAGACCCAGTCAAACTGCCAAGTATCAAGTTCCCAAAACAACCCAACATGAGTATTACACAATTGCTACCTTAATCGGATGGATAGAGAGGCTGGGGTAGATCCGAATTTAATCACTCCTGTTGGTACAGGGCCAAATCAGGTCTGTGATCATTGTAGCAGCTCTGCACTAACTCTAAATATTGATGAACTTCCTCAAACAGCAAAGCCTTTCAAGTATCTTTCTCCAATATCATCAACTATGATAAGATATATACCCAGCAACCAAAATCAGTAATAAATCATGTCTGAAATAACCCAGACCAGAGTAGTTTGGCCCTCAAGGACAGGGCCATATGTTCACCACACAGTTAGCTTGAAACTTCACACAGACCAATACACAAGGCTGTCATGTCCCTGCGATAATATAATATACCTTCACATTTTCATGGATGATCTGGACCTGATGGAATGCCACTGTAGTTATGATCTGTTTTAATTGCTGACTCCATTAAGAGCATGATTGCCAATCATATTAAGGGTATAGTCACTAATCACTTGGAGAAGGTAATTATCGCTGAAGTAAACTAATTAAGGAATTAAATTATAAAGAGGCACCTCTTAAAAAAGGTCATGATCACAGCAAATGATGTGTCCTTTAGTCTCTCATAAAGGATACCGGCAATCATTTAGTTGTGGAAGGGCATCGAAGAAAGGAAGATACAGATCGGGATTACCTTACACCAATCTGAAATATATACATCACAACATCAAAGAGGTGGAAAGATCTTTAACAAGAAGCAGAAGGAAAATATAACAGCAGATATATCCATATCAATCTGAGAACGTACAGCAGTGGTTAACGGAAGTACATACTCAAAGAGGACACCAATCAAGGAGCCCACAATCTAAGGAGACATCGAACTAATACTGCAGTCAGCAAAGAGATCTCAAAGCAGCACGAACCCTATACAGACCAGTCATAAATTCATTAATATGATTACCTGGGGACGCGTTTCCAGCATAATTTGAACCGTCCCAGAAGAGGGGACCTCTCGGAAACTTGGAAACCCCTCCCCTAGCTGTCCCATAAAATTAATGACTTAATTTTGATAATTTGTTTGACTTCCACTCTCATGTGAACTCTCAATTCAAATTATTTAACACAAACATTATATCATATGTTAAGGTTTTGTAATCTATATAAGCATGCTTTATCCATGTTTTCAAACGAATATTTAAAATTTTCCCTACATTTTATATAGCTGTCCCCATTGCCGTCCCCATTGTCATCCCTTGCTCTAGGAGCAAGAAAAAAAATCCGCCCTAGAAACCTGTTTCCCCTTCCCCCCATCCTGGAAACCTAGGGTAACAAAGATATCTTTATTGTGCTAACATTCTTACTGTTAGGTAAACATTTATTGTTTATACATACATAGATATATATATATATATATATAATGATAAAGCCTGTGTTACCCTAATATTTTAGTACAAACAATTGTATTGCTTATGATGACAATAACGTTAAGTGACTGCCCGAAACCCACCTTGCAAGGGAAAGGGTTTGAGGTGTAAGACCAAGGTCGTGAGGGGCTAGTGAGTAGGCCATTCTAGTAGGACCGTTGTGGCATGGGACAAGAAGGCACTCACTAAGTCAAGACACCCCTTACAACCTCTGCTAATCTACAAGTGCAAATTGTTTGTAGGGAGACAAGATATGATAGGGGAAAGCAAGTACAGGACGCCAAGCAAGGGGGTTGTGGTATACATCCCTCTTAGGCTTGGTTTAGAAATGGCTTCGGGCAAACCATAGAAGCATTAATCTGGAAAAAATCCCGATTAAGCGGGAATCAGGACCTCTCCTGATTTTTTGCCCAAAAAAACAGAGTTAATCGGTCAACGTAACAGTCAATGATTTTTGTGAAAAAAATGGAATTTAATCGGCAAAAATTTGGGAATAAAACGAGATTAATCAAGTTAAAATGGTGCCAAAAATATGCCGCCAAAAACCTCTTAAAAAAGCAATTTTTTCTTATAAAATGACTTTCCTTCATATCTTATAACACCAAGGATTTGCAAAGGATTCTTGACGAGTTGCAAAGGATTTTTGAGGATTTGCAGAGGAAATGGGTCCAGGTTTTCTTCTACTTTGAACTGCAATCTTCTTAGACTTTATCAAATATTTCCATTTCTTTGCTTATATTTTGTTTATCTTCTTCATTTTAAACGTATGTTGCTCGTTCCTCATTTCCTTTGTTTTCATTTTGAGTTGCATTTTCCTTGGAATATTGGTTACATTCTGGTATCTTTCTTTCTCCATTTTTATGGTTGTTTGCATCATTGTTGTTGTGCCTGTTGTCATGTGCATAGGAGGGCCCTTGTGTATTTACGGCATATATAGGAAAGCCCTTGTCCTAGTCGCAATTGCAACTTGCATGGCCATCGCTTTTTGTTGCTCGTAGTGCCCAGTTTGACTTTCATGTTTGAATGATTATCAAATAATGTGATATGGCTTTCTGTTGCTTGTAGTGCCTAGTCTGACTTTCGTGCTTGCCAATAGTAGTGACCAGATAAACAATGTTGTTCGGACCCAATAATGTGATTACGGCAAAACGCCTATTGGCATTAAGAGATGGTAGCCAGTAAGCCTGCTACCGGTACATGGGAATTAAGTATTGTCATTGATTGGCAAAAGAGGAAAGAGAAAAGAGATGTTTTGTCATCTCAATCTAAGGTCTAAAGATCCAAGACTATATCTGCTCAATCAAAAGCAATCGGCCACTAAGCAAAGTGCGTCAGCAACCGAGTAAAGGATACATCCAAGGGAAGAATTCAACCAAGGACCGAGATACAACTGGTGTCAACTACGCAACTGAGGAAAAGGTGCAACCGGTGAACAGAGGAAGGAAAAGTGACAGGTTAAAGCTCTTACCTGTTCACAACATGAGGATCTCAACCGATCAAGAGAAGACTTCGGTAGGAAAAGATGAACCGGGGAAGTCATAGTCAATTATCTTTTTTGTTAAGTTTTATGGCCTTTACGGCAAACATCCACTTGCTTGATTCGATATGATAAATAATAATAATAAATATTAGTTATATTTATTATTTATTGTTTATCAAAATCATTATATATGTTGAATAAATTGTGGGCCCAAGGTCGGCCTCTTGGCCTTTATATTTAATTGGTTTTATATGGACCAAGTCGGCCCCCTTTATTGGTGGTTTCACAGCATATATAAGGCAATTCGTTCAAAGGGAGAAGAGCAACAAAAAAACATTTCTCTCCCCAAGATCTGATTTGCGAATTATGAAGGCAGCAGCGAATTTATGGAGGTAGCAGCGAATTTGGAGCAGACCTAGGGAAAACTTTGATTGCTGCCCTAGAGATGGCGAACTAGGGCAGAATGATGCCTTAAAAAATGACGAACTTCCTCAACATTTTATATAGAAGTTTGGCTATATATTAAGGAGCAAATAGGAACATCAATACAATAAATTAATCTGCCAGCTAGGGCAATCTCAGTCTGAAGCATGTAGTGCAGATTGGATATCAATCTCAAAGCGAATTCAAGATGTAATTCAAACTGATTTCAAGGCTTTCGGACTGCCAGAAGTCTAGCCCTAGGTGGGCTAAATCAAGAGTAAATCTGGACATCATAACCAGGTATGATCTAACCATAATTGAAGTTTACTTTTCATCTTCCTGTGCTTAGTTTTGTTAGATCTCTCTAGATTGTTTCATTCCTAGGTAGAATCTAAAAAATACTAACATGGTATCAGAGCGTTGGTTGAGCAAAAGATCCATTTTCAAATTTAGGAATTCAGTCTAACTCTTTCAAAACTAAGAAACACTAGGGCAACCGGGGTTTGTTCTAAAAATTGTAATGAAGTTTTTGATTTGCAATTTCATTGGTTGCCTTCTATAGGAAAACTTATTGGTTCTCATTGGCTGGAAAGATATCGGTAAAACCCATATGTTGTGTCAATGTAATATTTGCATATTTACCTATTGACCTCCTTGAAGTTTTATTTTTTCCTTTCCTTATTGGATTAAGAGGGAGTCTAAAACATTAAGTATCAGAAGGAGCTGATTTAGAGGGAGTAGATCATCTTGAGTTAAGTACATGGCATGTATGATTTAGAGGGAGTATAATCATGGGCTCACTTACACCTAGTATTGTGATCTCCTTCCTAATAAATGAGTAGGATCATTTCCTATTGACTCAGTTGATTGTTTGATTAGCATGACTAATTGCTGTCATTAGCATGCTTTATGTTAACATATTTTGTGTATGAACAGCAGGTTACTTTAACATATTTCTGTTATTGTATGGAACATGCATCATTGATTGGATCAGCTATTTGTTCACAAAATTGTCATAACTAATGTAGAATCATACCTTGCATTATGAATGCACTCCTTGTCCTGACATATGTTATATGTAACGCTGTTATGAGATCATTCACAGCTGATTGTTAGTATAACTAAGTAACTGGTTTTACATTGACATATAGATGCATACATTGGTGGATGAAGGTATGATGACTATTAGCTAATTAACTACTACATTAGCTTCATGTATGGGAGTATACTTTACATGGGCATATGTTGTGTATATTACAGTTGGCATATTTTATGGTTGTTGTATACATGGGAGCATATTTTTATGGATGTATGTTGTGTACATGTTCATGTTTATGTACATGAGTAAATACATCTCTTGGTTTATGTTAGCATTGGAATATGTTGACATTGATTTGTATATCTTCTTTGGCTCATACTCTCTGTTATGGAAATCACAGTTGATTGCTAGTACAGCTAGCTTACTGTTTTCCTTATGCATAGGTGCATACATTATTGGATGATGAATGTTGAAACATTTTTACATTGGCATATGTTAGAATAGACATATCTCTTGAGTTAATGTTATTGTATGAATGGGAGCATTCATATATATGTATGGATACACTTCTTTTTAAAGAGAACTATGTTGCATCTTGCTGTGATCACATTGCACCTGGTTATATGTTGGTTACCTGTATGTGGTGAAGACTTATGTGATTATTCTTATGCATAGATGCTGGATAAATTATGCTGGTTCTATGAGACAGCTGCATTTGGATGTTAACTACTTAATATGATTGTATGGGGCATACGTCATTTGTATAGCTTGTGAAGCATACTTTAATCTTGTGTATGAATGGATCATACTTTCTTTCATTTACTGATTTTAGCTTAAGACTATAATACATGTGGTTCTATGTGTGAACTTTTTCATTTAATTGGTTAATCTTATATGGATTCATGTGGTTATGATTATTCATCTGGATATACTTATGTTTTTGGCTAAGTTATTCTTATAAATTGAAGAATATCATTTGATGTTCTTCGAGTCCAGGGGACTCATGGATCAGGGATCCATTGTTGAGTAATTGGTGAGACATTATGGATTTGATGTCAAAAGACCATTGCTCCGAGCACTTGGTGAATATCATGGATTTGATATTCGTTAGACCAATGCTCGAGGATATCATGGATTTGATATCTTGTGGATCAGGGATCCACATTCGCATGGATCAGGGATCCATTGCTGAGCAATTGGTGAGACATCATGGATTTGATGTCAAAAGACCATTACTCCGAGCAATTGGTGAGACACCATGGATTTGATGTCAAAAGACCATTGCTCCGAGCACTTGGTGAATATCATGGATTTGATATTCATTAGACCAAGACTCAAGGATATCATAGATTTGATATCTTGTGGATCATAGATCCACATCTGAGTAATTGGTGGACATCATTGACTTGATGTTGATAGGCCATTACTCCGAGCACTTGATGAATATCATGGACTTGATATTCATTAGACCAATGCTCTTAACATCATGGAATTGATGTTGGTATGATGTCATGAATTTGGCATCTCTTGAGTCTTGGTGACTCGTGGATATAGTTATCCACAAATTGGATGGTATACATCATGGACTTGATGATACCATGAATATCATGGATTTGGTATTCTACTGACTGAGTCAAGAGGACTCGAGGATCTAAGTTATTCACAAATTGGATTTGGTGATAACTTGTGTTTGGTAACTTGATACTACCTTGAATATCATGGACTTGATATTCAAAATAGTCAAGGTGACTAGTGGATTTAGGAAATTTACAAATTTCTAATATCATGGACTTGATATCACTTATGGTTGTTATCATGAATATCATGGACAAATATTCTTGGGTCATGGAGACGAAAGGATCTAGGAGATCCACATTTGGATGGTAAGCATCATATGATATGATGTTTCTCATATGAATATGAGATGTATGGTTTATGAAGAACAGTTGTGTTCTCATTATATCTTGCAGATTGAGATATACTATCATAGATGGAGATCTATGGGGTCATTTGATTAGGAATCCATCTTTATACATTTTGAGTCTCGAAGACTCGTGGATTTAGGAAATTCACATCCGGTTGGTAATCATCCTATTACCATGTTTTTCATATGAGTATGAAATCTATGGTTGGAAATGATGTAAGAACATATGTGTTCTACCTATCATAGATATGAGATCCATGATTCTATTGGATATGGAATCTATGTTGTTTATGTTTTTGGCATCTCTATCAAGGGTGATAGAGGGAGATCATTGCATTGATCTTTCCCTCAAGTCCAAGAGGGAGTGTTAAGTTTTATGGCCTTTACGGAAAACATCCTCTTGCTTGATTCGATATGATAAATAATAATAATAAATATTAGTTATATTTATTATTTATTGTTTATCAAAATCATTATATATGTTGAATAAATTGTGGGCCCAAGGTCGGCCTCATGGCCTTTATATTTAATTGGTTTTATATGGACCAAGTCGGCCCCCTTTATTGGTGGTTTCACAACATATATAAGGTGATTCGTTCAAAGGGAGAGAAGCACCAAAAAAACATAATGTGTCTTCTCTCCCCAAGATCCGGTTTGCAAATTATGAAGGCAGCAGCGAATTTATGGAGGTAGCAGCGAATTTGGAGCAGACCTAGGGCAAACTTTGACTACTTCCCTAGAGATGGCGAACTAGGGCAGAATGATGCCTTAAAAAATGACGAACTTCATCAGCATTTTATATAGAAGTTCGGCTATATATTAAGGAGCAAATAGGAACATCAATACAATAAATTAATCTGCCAACTAGGGCAATCTCAATTTGAAGCATGTAGTGTAGATTGGATATCAATCTCAGAGCGAATTCAAGATGTAATTCAGACTGATTTCAAGGCTTTCGGACTCCTAGAAGTCTAGCCCTAGGTGGGCTAAATCAAGAGTAAATCTGGAAATCATAACCAGGTATGATCTAACCATAATTGAAGTTTACTTTTCATCTTCCTGTGCTTAGTTTTGTTAGATATCTCTAGATTGTTTCATTCCTAGGTAGAATCTGAAAAATACTAACATGTTTAACCCAACTCTTTGACCGGGATTTATTGCACTAAATCCAGAAGACTTTGAGTTAACATGGCAATCGGTTTGAGGCGCGCTTAAAGGTTTTAAAGCCTAAGTCTGTGGCTTTAAAACAAGGAGTTATCTCGTATGAAGGAAAGATGTTTGGCACACATCTATTGTTTTTCTTCATAAAGTAGATAAAGAAAGAGCATGCATCGGATATTTCCTTAGTAAACCAATACTCCACCAAGTGATTTATCCGAAAGGGATCTGTAATTAGGTCATGCATGAGAGGCACAATTAGGGCAAGAACCCTATATATTCTTCTACCTGTTAAGAATACGGGTTGCCTTCATTCTGCCGAAGAAAAGAGTGAACCTGTAACTTAAGAAGCTAGGGTGAGTAGAAAAGAAAAGAAGAGAGAGAAAAGTGTGCAGAGAAGCACAACAATAAAGGAGAACACACCTGTGGTGACCGATGATGTTTCTCAATTAAGCATAACAGAGATCTTATCAGGCTATGCAAAGCCATTTGTAAAAGGTCAATCTTTTTATTTTTTTCTGACAATTACAATAGTTAAATCTCAGTACTTGGGTGGACTCTAAAAAGTCCCTTGTATCAAATCCCTTAACCGGGTGACATCTTGTAAAGTGTTTTAAGTCCTCTAACTAGGCAGGCACTAACCGACCTTATTGTAACAAATCACTTAACCAGGTCACATCTAATAGTGCGTTGTAATCCTTTAATAGGGAAGGCTTCTAACAAGGTGCACTTCAAAAGAGTGCAGAATTTGTGAGGTCTCCACACACCGTGGTTTTCACCCAAATTGGGTTTCCACGTGATAAATCTAGTGTCACTGTCTGATTCATTGCTTGATGTTATTTTTATGCTTGAATCTATTTAGCTTACAGTTATAAGTATACTTCATCAGATTTGTTTAAAGAAGTTTTAGAGGTGTTGATTCACCCCTCCCCTCTTAGCACCGGTCGGGACTGTCAATTGGTATCAGAGCTCTAGTTTATTTTCTTTACCGCTTAACTGCATAAAGAAAAAGTCAAGATGATGAGAAAGGAAGGACCAAAGTTTTCAAAAGAAAACTTTACTCTGTGGTGCAACAGAATGAAGTTGTACATGAAGACCACCGGAGATCAATACTGGACTCATGTAACCACTGATTACAGTGACCCCACTGGCACCCTAACACCTGATGAATTAAAGATCAAGACTGAGCACACGGCTGCTATGGTTATGATAACCAGCACATTACCTGATCATGTCTATGCTAAGATTGAACATCTAGAATCTGCTCACAAGATGTGGGCTAAGCTACAACTGGTATATGGAGGGGACCCAAATGATCAAAGAGCCAAGGTTGAAAGCCTCGGAGGAAAGTACGATGACATGAGGATGAATGAAGGAGAAGACATTGAACAATACAACAACCGGATAAAAGAAGTGATCAACTCCATCAAAAGCGTTGGAGGAAAGCTCAGTGAAGAGGTGGTTAGAAAAATACCGAGAACGCTCACACCTTAGTATGTCATCAAGATCTCTGTCATTCAAGAGCTCAGATCGGTTGTAATGTCCCCACTTTAGCAGTTGACCAAGCGTGTGTGCGTTAGCCTTGTTCTACATGGTCCCGAGGGCTAACGAAGGGTTTAAGGGGATCCTGGAGTGTTTTGGCCTAGTCATTTCCAGTTTGGGCCAAAATGAAGTTGATTTACTCAGTTTCAGGCATACTTACTATTTTTAGTAAGTCAGCAGGACACAGTGGAGGCCAGTTTTGGTGATTGGATTTGATACTCTTCGATGAGAGCTTTCCGACGAGCTATCACTTGCATTATTCGAAGTCCGATTGCTAATACATTTTAATACCTGAAGTTTTATTAAAGTAACATTTAATTTAATTGTAAAGTATTAAAGTGTTACTTTAATATTTATTTTATGGGGATGTGTACCCAAGGGAGACATAAGGGGATATTTTAATATATGTTTTATAGTGCTCATCTTTTATCCCACATTGCCCATGAGAGTTGAACCGACCCTTGGAAATAGAGTAAAAGGAAGCATTTGTGGCTTCATTAGACAGGTTGAATATGAGAAGAAATTGGTGTGTGAGTTGTAGATCCGTTCTTGGCATTTGAGGACGTTTATCCTCTCTTGTGACATTCTAGACGTCATTCCCTTGGGGTTTGGCCTTTGGAATCCATTGTTATTAGTTTCATTATCAGGCAGTTTGGTTGCATTTCCAGCTACAGGGAGATTTGGTATTTTGCTCATATCTTCTTCACTACTTGTCCAATGCTTATGCTGCTTTGAGGGAATGATTTTATGAAGGTAGTGGAATGATTGAAGGACAAAGTACTGTAGCGGCACTGTTCATGCGGCACTATTCACGTGGCACTATTCATGCGGCACTATTCACGCGACACTATTCACGCGACACTATTCACGTGGTACTATTCACGTCACTGTAGCAGCAAGTTCGAAAGCATGGGCTGGAGTATTATTTCATTAATGCTGGAGTAATTAGTGAGTTGATAAATCTGCCATGTATTTGGTTTTATTAATTCTGAAAATAACATTTTATCGGCAGCAGTTCATTGTCCACTTTGCATATTATTGTAGTTTATTTCTTGTTTATGTTGTATGATTCCTATTCCATGCACAAACACAACAAACAAATAAATGTTTGATTTCCAGTGTTATAAGGGGTTTAAAACATTAAATGGAGAAATAAGAAGTTGAATGCAAACTGTTTGACATAATCCTTTCAGCAGTGGGTTTAGTTTTTTGGGGCATTCAGGGGTGTCCATTACAGTGGTATCAGAGCTATAAGTCCTGCCATCCTGTGGAGGTCTTATAGGGAATTTGGAACAGCCGGATAGAGGGAAAAGTGTTTGACGAAATGTCAAAACACTAAAATCAGAATTAAAAAAAATACAAAAAAACAGGCTAAGCATTTATGTTTGAGCATGCGACAGGGGCCTTATAATTTTCGCAATACTAGAGCAAGACAAAACAGGATTTTAGACTTGCAGAGCGAACAGTCTAGTTCATCCGTGCAAGTGGAAATAGAATCCAGTCATACAGACACAGAGGAGATATTCTTTGATCAAGACAGCAATATGGGTGACCGAGATGACATGAATACAGGATTAGGCGGAGGCAAGAACACTGGTCCAGATCAGGGGGATGTAATGTTCAGACAGTTACTGGATACATTAGAGCAGGGGCAGCGTATGCAGCAGGAGCAGAATAGGCGAATGGACATGATGTTTCAGCTCATGGCTAGACAGATGGGTGTCAATATTAATCCAGGTAATGCCAACAACAGAAACAATAACAATGGGGGAAACAATAACAATGGGGGCAATGATAATAATGGAGGCCAAGGTAACAACAATGGTCCTAAGAATAACATCAATGGTAATAATGGACACGGCAACAATGGGAATGAGGCTGATAACTTTAGACACGTTGCACGCCCAGCTCGGACAGCGAGCTCGAGACCTCTTCTACCCACCTTCCCACCCAGAAATCCGGTTCAACCAGTAAACGAACCGCAGATTACCGAGTTACAGGATCAGTTCAGGAGGGACTGGGAGGCTAGTGGACCGGAGTTTCAGGCGGATATTTCCCTCAGAGATTATATGGACTTGAGGATGAGACACATGCCTAGAGCAGGAGGGAGGAATCAAAACTTTGAGCTGAGAAAGAAAGTTGGAAAACTTTCTTTACCTTATTATGATGCTTCAGGGAAGATGACTGCACGAGCTTGGGTGCAGAAGGTAGATACATACTTGCAGCTAAATCCTATGCCTGAGGAGGAGGCTATCAAGTATGCGGCTATGCACTTGGATGGCGTTGCACATGAATGGTGGCATCATGGCATGGTGACTCTGGGGCATAATCAGATTACATCCTATGAGGAATTCACTGACAGATTCATTGAGAGATTTGACACTAGGGATCCCGAGTTACATTTCAAGGAGCTAGCATAGTTAAAACAGTCAGGTTCTGTGGATGCTTACATCGCCGAGTTTCAGCGCTTGTCTGTACTTGTTACTGATATCTCTCCTAAGAGATTGGTGGTGTTATTTTGTGATGGGCTTGCTGATCCATTACGAGGTTGGGTGAAGGGACATGATCCACTCACCTTAGCTGAAGCAACTAAAAAGGCACGAGATTTAGTCCCTTCGGTATACAAAGGAAAATACCATTCAACAGATTCTTCCTACCGCAAGGACAAAGACAAAAAACCATTTCAGAAAGAGTATAACAAACCCAAAGAAGGATCAAAAGGACTAGACAATGAAACCATGAATGAACTTCGAAAGAAGAAGCTGTGCTTCCACTGTAGAGAGCCTTGGGACTTATCTCATAAATGCCCTCTCAAGGCTAAGGCAAATCAAATGGAGTATTTTTCAGCAGAAGAGTCAGAGTCAGAGGGGGAGGATCGGCACTCCAATTCAGATGAAGGTAACACTATAGAGGAGAGCAGCATTCCTAAGGATGATAGATCGTTGGCACGCTTGACAGGGGCCCAAAGGGCAATCACATTTAAGGTCAGGGGTACTATCCAGGGGCAGAAAGTGATATCTCTCATTGACACTGGGGCTACACATAACTTCATAGATGCACAGTTGGTAGCTAGGAGAGGGTTACAGACCGAGGAGCATGATGGGTTTAGAGTCATGGTGGCTAACGGTGACAAATTATTGTGCACTCGGAAGATATCTAATCTTCACATTAGGTTTGGAGATGGCTATGAGTTGGAGGATGAGTTCTATGTTGTGGACATGGGAGATTATGATGTCATCCTCGGCATGACATGGATGGCTTCGCTAGTTGAGTTCACACTCAACCTAGCGAAATTGGAGATGAGATTCCAGCATGAGGGCAGAACTGTGGTACTTAGAGGACTTTCGGATGGAGGTTGCAGACTAGTGTCCTTGAGGAGAATGCAGAGACTTTTTCGTCATGATGACATAGAGTGGGCGATAGAGTGCTACATTATGCCAGCTTCACCAGAGCCACAGGAAAAAAGTCATCCACCAGATATCCAGAAGATACTTGATAGACACGCTAAAGTATTTGGCGATATTCCTCATGGGGTTCCTCCTGACAGAGGGATAGAGCATGTTATCGAGCTCGAGGAGGGAGCCAAACCAGTTATGATTACTCCATATCGTCATCCTAAGAAACACAAGGATGAGATAGAGAAGACGATTAAGGATTTGTTGGAGATGGGGCATATCAGGACTAGTAAGAGCCCCTTTGCTTCAGCAGTAGTTTTGGTAAAGAAGAAGGATGGGACGATGCGCATGTGCATCGATTACAGGGCACTGAATAAGAAAACAATTAAAAACAGGTATCCCATTCCTAGGATTGATGAGCTGATTGATGAGTTGCATGGGGCATGCTTCTTCACCAAAATTGATTTGCGGTCCGGATACCATCAAATCAGGATGAGAGCAGAGGACATTGAGAAAACAGCCTTCCGATGTCACTATGGCCACTTTGAGTTTATGATGATGCCATTTGGACTAACCAACGCACCCGCTACATTTCAGAGTTGTATGAACCAGGTATTCAGGAAGCAGTTGAGGAGGTTTGTCTTGATCTTCTTTGATGACATCTTGGTCTTCAGTAAGACCTAGGAGGAGCACTTACATCATTTGGAGGTGTTATCTATTCTGGAGAGAGAGTCATTGTATGCCAAGGAATCTAAATGCAAGTTTGGCATGACCGAGCTCCTTTACCTTGGGCACATCATTAGTGCAGATGGTGTTCGGGTTGATCCCGAAAAGATTAGAGCTATTTTAGATTGGCCTACTCCCACAAACCTTACACAGCTTAAGGGGTTCTTTGGTTTATGTGGTTTTTATAGGAGGTTTGTTAAGGGATTCTCGCAGACTGTTGCACCCTTGACAGATCTTACCAGGAAAGGGTCCTTCGTGTGGACAGGGGCAGCACAGAGGTGTTTTGAGCATTTCAAGCAGGTAATGTCTTGATGTCCAGTTCTAGCTCTACCGGATTTCACGAAGCCCTTTGAGCTTCATTGTGATGCATCGGGTGATGGGATTGGAGCAGTATTGATGCAGGAGAAGCATCCCATTGCATTCGAGAGTAGGAAGCTCCGGGGAGTTGAGAAGAGTTATTCTATCTATGACAGAGAGATGTTGGCCATAATGCATGCATTGGCCAAATTTCGATCATATTTGGTAGGTGGGCGTTTTGTGATCAAGACTGATCACAACAGTATTAAATACTTCATGAGCCAGCGTGATCTTAATGACCGGCAACAGAAATAGGTTACTAAATTGCAGGCTTATGACTTTGACATAGAGTTTGTCAAAGGTAAGAAAAACGTGGTGGCTGATGCCTTATCTCGGAGACCTCACTTATGTGCTCTGGCAGAGATTTCAGGAGATTGGAGAGATCGGATTATAGCAGAGTATGTCGGAGATGCTTGGGCTTCTGGATTGATTTCAGGTACCATACAGGATGATCGCTATGAGGTGATAGATGGATTGATCAGAGTTCAAGACAGGGTTTATTTGATTCCGTCGTCACACTTGAGAGAGGCGATACTGAAGGCATTTCATGATGCACCCACAGCTGGGCATCCAGGGGTCTTCAAGACCTACAGGCAGATCCGAGAGCGGTTCTCATGGAGAGGGCTCAAGGATGATGTTCAGAGGTATGTCAGGGAGTGTGCAGTTTGTCAACAGAATAAGGGAGAGCACACATTTCCTGCAGGGTTATTACAGCCCTTGCCCATTCCTGATAGGAAATGGGAAAGTATTTCGATGGACTTCATCACTGGTTTACCACGAGTGCAGGGAAGGGATTGCATCTATGTGGTGGTGGACCGCTTGACGAAGTTCGCTCACTTCTTTGCTATTCTGTCCACTTACACAGCAGCACAGGTGGCAGATCTTTTCTTTAGAGAGATATTCAGGTTACATGGGCTGCCCAGATTCATTGTTAGTGACCGGGATAGTAAGTTTATGAGTGTTTTTTGGCAAGAGTTGTTTAGGTTGTGTGGTACAAATCTTACACCTAGCACTAGTTATCATCCACAGATAGATGGGCAAACAGAGATTCTGAATAAATGGGTGGAGGGATATTTGAGGAACTATGTAACTGCACAACAAAAGGCTTGGATCAGATGGTTGCATATGGGAGAGTATTGTTATAACACCACTTATCATATGTCCATCAGGATGACTCCTTTCATGGCACACTATGGTTATGAAGCACCTAGCTTCATGGATTTAGTTTTGGGGGACAGCAATGTGCCCAAAGCCAAAAACTTATTGCAGGATAGTCAGGACATCCTGAAAGTGCTCAAGGAGAATATACAACAAGCCCAGAATCAACAGAAATTGTACGCTGATCAACACCGAATAGAGTGCAGTTTCGAGGTAGGGGATATGGTTTACTTGAGGCTACAACCATATAGACAGTCATCGCTCAAGAAGAGCGGAGCTGAAAAGTTGAAACCTAGATTTTATGGTCCCTACAGGGTAATACGCAAAGTGGGCGAAGTGGCCTATGAGCTTGAGCTTCCAGAGGGTAGTCGGGTGCACAATGTGTTTCACGTGTCTAGGCTTAAGAAAGCCATTCGTAAGAGTGTAGTGCCTTCTGCAGATTTACCCCCTTTGGATGAGGAGGGGAAGCTTGTGTTAGTACCCGAGGCTATTTTGGACACCAGAGAGAGGAAGCTTAGAAACAGGGTAGTGAAGGAGTATTTGGTCAGATGGAGAGACCTGTCGGAGGAGGATTCTACATGGGAGAGTGAGCAAGTTATTCAGCAGGCTGGACTGAGATTGCTTGAGGACAAGCAATTTCAAGGGGGGCAGACTGTAATGTCCCCACTTTAGCAGTTGACCAAGCGTGTGTGCGTTAGCCTTGTTCTACATGGTCCCGAGGGCTAACGAAGGGTTTAAGGGGATCCTGGAGTGTTTTGGCATAGTCATTTCCAATTTGGGCCAAAATGAAGTTGATTTACTCAGTTTCAGGCATACTTACTATTTTTAGTAAGTCAGCAGGACACAGTGGAGGCCAGTTTTGGTGATTGGATTTGATACTCTTCGGTGAGAGCTTTCCGATGAGCTATCACTTGCATTATTCGGAGTCCGATTGCTAATACATTTTAATGCCTGAAGTTTTATTAAAGTAACATTTAATTTAATTGTAAAGTATTAAAGTGTTACTTTAATATTTATTTTATGGGGATGTGTACCCAAGGGAAACATAAGGGGATATTTTAATATATGTTTTATATTGCTCATCTTTTATCCCACATTGCCCATGAGAGTTGAACCGACCCTTGGAAATAGAATAAAAGGAAGCGTTTGTGGCTTCATTAGACAGGTTGAATATGAGAAGAAATTGGTGTGTGAGTTGCAGATCCGTTCTTGGCATTTGAGGACGTTTATCCTCTCTTGTGACATTCTAGACGTCATTCCCTTGGGGTTTGGCCTTTGGAATCCATTGTTATTAGTTTCATTATCAGGCAGTTTGGTTGCATTTCCAGCTACAGGCAGATTTGGTATTTTGCTCATATCTTCTTCACTACTTGTCCAATGCTTATGCCGCTTTGAGGGAATGATTTTATGAAGGTAGTGGAATGATTGAAGGACAAAGTACTATAGCGGCACTGTTCATGTGGCACTATTCACGTGGCACTATTCATGCGGCACTATTCTCGTGACACTATTCACACGGCACTATTCACGTGGTACTATTCACGTCACTGTAGCAGCAAGTTCGAAAGCATGGGCTGGAGTATTATTTCATTAATGCTGGAGTAATTAGTGAGTTGATAAATCTGCCATGTATTTGGTTTTATTAATTCTGAAAATAACATTTTATCGGCAGCAGTTCATTGTCCACTTTGCATATTATTGTAGTTTATTTCTTGTTTATGTTGTATGATTCCTATTCCATGCACAAACACAACAAACAAATAAATGTTTGATTTCCAGTGTTATAAGGGGTTTAAAACATTAAATGGAGAAATAAGAAGTTGAATGCAAACTGTTTGACATAATTCCTTTCAGCAGTGGGTTTAGTTTTTTGGGGCATTCAGGGGTGTCCATTACATCGGTGACCACAGATCAAGTCACCCTAGTTTCCCTAATCGGTAAGTTGGCTGCATTTGAATTAAGTAATTTTGATAATAACTTACCCGTTGAGGAAGCAGCTTTTAAGTCTTCTGTCAATATCTTTTCCACCAAAAAGAGAAGAGAAATCGGCAACTGCTCTACAGGTAAGATTGGTAATCTTGTTGAGAATCTGCTCTCAAAAGAAATGGAGCAAGATGAGTTTGAAGCACTCATTGCTAAGAGATTTCCCAGAGGGAAAGAGAAGTACAAAGGAAAGCTTCCTCTAAAATGCTTCTTTTGCAAGAAGATAGGACATATTGTTGCAAGATGTCCGGATAATGATAACAAAGACAAGAGCAACCGGTTCAAGAGTAAAGCAAAGGAGTGCTACCTTGTAGAAGGAGTCACAAACAATGAATCTGAAGACTTTGAGGATCCAGAAATTGCATTTGTTGCAATAATAGAGGAGAGCCCAGTGGTAAGTGAAATGGCACTTATCTCAAGATCTCATCAGCATGATGATTGGATCATTGACAGCAGATGCACTCACCATATGACCGGTGATAAGAACAAGTTTATCAGCTTGAAGCTCAATGACAGTGGATCAGTAACCTTTGGAAATAATGCTCCATGTGCCATCAAAAGTAAAGGTTCTATTGCACTCAGCAATAATGTTGTCTGTGAAGATGTGTACTAAGTAGGAGTGAAGTACAATTTAATGAGTGTTGCACAACTGAACAACAAAGGATTCCTGTTGGAATTCAGACAAAGTTCCTGTGTAGTCAAGAACCAATCCGGAGCTCATGTTGCAACCGGTAGACAGAGCAAAGGTAATTTATTATACCTAGATTCAATGGAAGGAGCCTGTCTCATTGCTTCAGTCAAAGGAGAATCAAGCAAAATTTGTCTTATATCCAAAGAAGACAATAGCTGGTTGTGGCACAAGAAGCTCTACCACATAAACTTTGACAATATTGTCAAAGTGAGCAAAAAGAAATCAGTTAGATGACTCCCCGAGATTACAAAACCCATCAGAGGTGTTTGTAAAGATTGTCAGTTAGGAAAACTAACAGGAACAAGTTTCAATAGTAAATCTTTTTCTGCTGAAAATGTTCTAGATCTTGTGCACACAGATTTG
This sequence comes from Chamaecyparis obtusa, assembly GCA_027943335.1. Classification (NCBI taxonomy): domain Eukaryota; kingdom Viridiplantae; phylum Streptophyta; class Pinopsida; order Cupressales; family Cupressaceae; genus Chamaecyparis; species Chamaecyparis obtusa. Next base: position 1,581,978 of record BSBK01001960.1, read on the forward strand.
TGTGGACCGATGAGAACAAAGAGCTACTACGGAGACCGGTACTTCAAGCTTTTTGTAGATGACTTCTCAAGAATGATGTGGACACTCTTTCTCAGAGAGAAATCAGAGGCATTTTGTTACCATCAAATGATGGTAACCGGTAAGCTCTCTACCGGTCCAAGTATTGTCATTGATTGGCAAAAGAGGAGAGAGATTTGTCATTGCTATACAAGCTGAAGCTCTAAGAAAATCTACATCAAGAGAGGCTGGTTTGACAAGAAAAGAATAACTATAATCCATTGTAACCGGTCGCTACACTAAGCATCAATAACCGGGCAATGCACTCAATTAGAGAAGAGAGTATTCCAGTATCAACCAAGGACCGAACTACAACCTGTATAGACAAGTACAGCTAAAACCAATATCCAACTAGTGTCTATAACACAACCGGAATAATGTAATTGGTAATACACGCAAGAGGAAGCACACCGAGGACAATGCAATCGGTAAGACAAGAAAGAGACTGCAACAAATCGAAGGACTCAATCGGATATATTATAAGACTTCGGTATGAACTGAGGAAGTCATAGTCAATTGTCAACTAGACCAGCTCTTTCTATCGGGATTTATTGCAATAAATCCGGGTGATCTTGAGTTGTCTTGGTGATCGGTTTGAGGCGTAGGTAAAGGATTTAAAGCCGAAATCAATGGTTTCTTGAGGCGCGACTAAAGGATTTAAAGCCGAATTCAATGGCTTTAAATCAAGATGTTATCTCCTATGAAGGAAGGTTGCCTGACACGCAACTATTGTTTTCTTCATGAAGCGGATAAAGCTAGAGCATGCATCGGATGTTTGCTCAGTGAACCAATACTCCACTGAGTGATGTATTCCTAAGATCTCGGGATTAGGTCATGCATTTGAGGCGCAGTTAGGGCAACAGAACTGTATATATTCTTATGCCTATTGAGAATAAGAGTTGCCTTCATTCTGCCAAGAAAAAGAGTGAACCTATATGCTACAAAAGCAGGGGTAAAAGAAAATAGAGAAAGAGAGACAGAAGATTGTGCAAGCAGCACAACAGTAGATGAGAATACACCTGCGGCAACCGGTGATGATTCTCAATTGAGCACAAATAGAGATCTTATCAGACTAAGCAAAGCCATCTATAAAGATCACACTTCTATTGTTTTCTAGCAAACTACAATAGACAAATTCCAGTATTTGGATGGATTCTAACAGGTCCCTTGTATCAAAATCCCTTAATTGGGTGACATCTTTCAAGTTTTTTAAAGTCCTTTAACCAGGCAGGTCCTAACAGACCTTATTGTAACAAATCCCTTGACCGGGTCGCATCTAGCAAGTGCGCTTTTATCCTTTAACCGGGAAGGCTCTTAACAGGGGGTACTCCAAGAGAGTAAAAAAGTTGTGATGTCTCCTCACACCGTGGTTTTTAACCTAACTGGGTTTCCACGTGATAAATCTGGTGTCACTTTGTGATTGTTTACTTACTGTTATTATTTGCTTAAATCTGCTTGCCCTTTGTGTTGTAAGTTTACTTCATTGGATTTAGTGAGAAAAAGTTTTTACAAGTGCTGATTCACCCCTCCCCCCTCAGCACCAATTGGGACTGTCACATTTCACATGTTTAAAATCTACAAGGCTAGAGTGGAGAAAGACACCGGTAATAGCTTGAAGTGTCTGAGATCAGACAGAGGAGGCAAATACACTTCTCAAGAGTTCACTCACTACTGTGAGGAACATGGCATAAAGAGACAGCTATCTGCACCTAGGACTCTTCAGCAAAATCGAGTAGCAGAAGGAAAAAACAGGACACTGATTGACTGTGCAAGAACCCTGTTGATTCAGAAGGATCTTCCTCATCACTTCTGGAGAGAAGCTATCAGCACTGCCAACACTGCTGTCTACACACTGAACCGAGTTCAAGCCAAAAAGCAAACCGGTAAGACCCCCTATGAACTATGGTTCAATCACACTCCTAGTGTAGGTTACTTCAGAATCTTTGGCAGTAAATGTTACATCAAAAGAGATATATACTCTTGGAAGTTTGATCCCAAGAGTGATGAAGGAATATTTATGGGTTACTCTACCAAAAGAAAAGCCTGTCAATGTTTGAACAAGAGAACGGGTAAAATAATTGAAAGCATCAATGTAAAAGTTGATGAATATTCAGAACTGATTAACAAGACAGGTCATAATGAAGATGAAAGTCTGGAAAGTCAAAATGAAGGAAATCTTTTTGAGTTCAATGAAGCAACAATTGAAGATGAAAGAGAAGGGCATGTCAACAGACATCTAGAGTAGGAGGCTGCACCTGAAGTTGACAAACCAACACAAGATGATGAACAAGAAGTTGTTCATGACCATGATGAAGAAATTGCTCAACCAGAAGAACCTGATCGGGATCAGCGACCGATTCTCGCAAGGTATGTCACATATCACTCCACTGATAATATAATTGGTGACAAACATGCAAATGTCTTGACCAGGAAAAAGGACAAAGAGAATATCTGTTTGTTCTCCTGTATAGAGCCCAAAACCATCAAGGAAGCTCTAGAAGATGAAAATTGGGTCAAGGCCATGGAGGAAGAAATTGAGAAAATAGAAAAGAATGATACATGGGTGATTGTGCCTAGACCGCAGGACAAGAATGTCATTGGGACAAAGTGGGTCTACAAGAACAAGCTGAATGAAGAAGGGAAAGTCATTAGAAATAAAGTAAGACTGGTCTGCAAAGGGTATGCCCAGGAAGCTGGACTGGACTATGGAGAAACTTTTGCACCGGTGGCCAGATTGGAAGGAGTGAGAATTCTTCTTGCTTATGCTGCTCACAAGAAATTCAAAATATACCAGATGGATGTCAAGTCTGCATTCCTGAATGGAATACTGGAGGACGTTTACATTGAACAACTAGAAGGCTTCACATCTATACAAAAAGGTGGTATGGTCTGTAAACTGAAAAAGGCTCTCTATGGGCTAAAGCAAGCTCCAAGGGCTTGGAATGAAAGGTTCCATTCATAACTCTTGACCATAGGATTCATAAGAACCGGGGACAACAACAACATGTATCTCAAGACCCGAAAAGATGGGTTCCTGATTGCTGATATCTTTGTGGATGACATCATCTTTGGAGGAGATGACAGGATGAGCAAAGCCTTTGCTGAAGAAATGAAGAAAGAATTTGAGATGTCTATGATCAAAACCATAAAATTCTTCATTGGACTACAAGTCCATCAGCTAAAAGAAGGAATCTTTATCTCTCAGTCCAAGTATGTAAAAGAAATTCTTAAGACTTTTGGACTTGAAGAATCCAAACCGGTTGGAACTCCAATGATAACTAACCTCAAGTTATCAAAGGAAGATGATGCAAAAAAAGTGAATGAAACACTATATCAATCCATGATAGGGAAATTATAGTATGTTATTACCAACCGGTTACTGAGAGGGGGGGGGTGAATCAATAAGAACTATTTCCTCCTATAATTCCAATCTTGTTTAGTACTTCTTGTAATATAAGCAAAGTAAAAGAAAACATTCATGATTGTAAAAGTACACAGATCAACACAAGATATATACATGGAAACCCTCGATTAGAAGGAAAAAACCACGGTGAGACAGAGCTCACAACTTCACTACTGCAAAATCAAGGCACCCTGTTAGGAGCTTACAAAGCACTAGTTAAGGTGCTACCCGGTTAAGGGATTTTACAAAAGATCAGTTAAGATCTTAACACAGTTAAGAGTTGTCTGGTTATAGGACTTTCAATCATCAATAAAGATGTTACCTTGTTAGGGGATTTTACAAAGTACCGATTAGGTCAACCCTGATAAAGGGATTTTAACTTGCTTTCACACCTTACAAAATCAATGATCTATTATGACACTGATTGTTTGATTAGATCATACCTGTTGATCTTTCCCCGGTTTGCCTAGTTGTTGATCTCTATTCTGCCTCTTTGCTTTTCACCTCCGGTGACTGTGATTGCTACGCAGATGTCTCTTCACTTCTTTGTTTTCTCAACAATTCTCAACAACCTTGTTTCTTGCATCCTATGACCTATATTTATACAAGAGTTCACCTTAATCAAACCCTTAACTCATAGAACCGCCAAGCTGTAAACTCAACGATAAAACATGCAAGTAGCAAAAACCTATGTGTTGTGATCTGGAGTTTACCTTGCAAAACATCTGTAGAAATAAAGCTAACTCTTGTTAAAAAGCTAACTCCACTTCTGAGTGGTGGATGTCCCGTATAATCCGGTTTTAACACAAACTATTCCGCAGAATCCGGTGCGAATCTTTAGACAGTTTAGACCAGTATATCTTAAAACCGGTTCATCCTTTTTATACACTATGAGACCGGTACTGTGTAATTAGATCGGTCTACCGGTGTATCCCCTTTGCTTCATCTATCGGTGCATACACTCTGTTTCTAGTCTACCAGTGTCTTCTAAATAATGTGAGTGACTGGTGAGCTTATACCGGTGCATGGTGTTTGTGAATTTACACTAATGACAACTTAAATTGCTAACAATCTTCCCCTTTGTCATTGGTGGCAAAATCATACACAAAACCATACTCACTTACTTGTGACAATTTATACCTTGGTCTTGTAGACTTTGCTTCCCTCTGTAGCACACTTCCCCTATCTGAGTGCTCCGGTGGTTGAGTGACTGAAGCTATTCTGTCATGTTCCTGTTCTATTATGTTCTACTCTTTCCTCTGTTGTCTGAGTGTTGCTCTGCTTCCCATTTCCCTTTCTATATCCTCTACTCTCTACTGCTTCTTCTTCCCCTTTTTGCCTCCATAGGACAAAGGGTTATGCTTCTCTTCACATTTGAAGTTTGGTGAAGATATCCTTATATATTGTTTTGGCAGAGTGAAGGAATGGTACCCATTGACCGGTTACATATTCTATGTTCTTTTGGGCTTGCTTAAGAGAAACAATGATGTTCTCCATATCTTCCACAGTTTTGTAACCCGGTTCATTGATTAGAGCTTCTGTAGAATTTGTTGTTTGGTGCATGATGTCAAATGTTGGTGCCAGAAACATCTGAAATCCAATAATATCTTGGATTCTGTTATTCTTTTCTTCAGCAATTTTCCTCAGTGTTAAGAGTTAAACTTGTCATTTCTCTAATGTAAGTAGTTGCAGTATTGTTCTTAATATCAAACTGAGAGGACAAGGCTCTAATCTCCTCTGAGGCCTTTGCTGACTTCTCTGACATATCTTGCAAAAATACTTCAAAGTTTGAAGTTCTGCTCATCAAACTTCCTGCCACCTAAAGTTGCTACTGTTGAAGCATTCTCAGGTTGGTTGACACATTCACCTTGATTTCTTCAACCTATTTGTGAAGAATCTCCACTCTTTTCTTCTCATAGTGGTCAATTGCCACTGTTTCTGGATCAATTAGATCCTCACCGATTGCTTGTGCCAGAACTTCTAGTTGATCGATGACCGTTTCATCTTCATCAATATCAACATCTGGTACAAAGTTACTCAGAATGTTCTTTACGGTGGTCAGGACCAGATCCTGTTTCCTTTTGGTCAGCTCTTTTAGTTTCCTTGTTGACATCTAGTTGATGTCCACCACTGTATCGGTGACCTTACTCTTTTTGGCTTCCTTCTCCTGGGCAAATGACAACTTCCTCTAAGATGAGGAGCTTGGAATGTCTGCTTGTTCCTGTTGCCTTTTCTCTTGCTCCGATTGAGGTTGCTCAGTGTGGACAAGAATTTCTTCCTCTTGTCCCTTATTCTCTTCAACTCCTTGTTGAGCTGTATTCTCCAGTTGAACCTCTTCTTTCAGTAGGTCTTCTTTGGCAGGAGGTTCTTCCTCTGCAAGTGGTTCTTCCTCGGCCTGAGCATCATCTTCCGGTTTTTCTTCAACCTCTATATTCTGTTCCGGTTGATGTAGTGCATCCCGTTGCTCTGCAATTGTATGAAGTTCACCCATCGGTACTTCAATCTCTATCTCTTGTTCAACATTTATTTGTTCACTAGCTGTGAACTCTTCTATTTGACTTTTTTCCATTCCGGTGGCAGTTTCTTCGCCAGTGGTGAATCTAACCGATGGTGCTTGTAATTGTTCAGCTTGATCCTGAGGACCTAAATTGTCCAGGGTACTAAAATCATACTCTTTCCAGAAATCCAAGGTCTCTTCATAGACCTCTTTATCAAGTCCATTTATTATTTTGGCAACTCTGATTCCAGGTTGCAAATTCATTGATGCCTCTTCTAATAGAAGCTTTATGCGGTCTTCACTTAGGCCTAGTCTAACTTGAGACAAGGTTTCTCTACTTATTCTTGTATTTATTCCTAGACCAGCTCTCCATTTGGCTTGAAGCCTAGAATTCAATTTCGGTGGAAACTTTGACCTGTAGTCCCTTAGAGTTCTATGATAGTCTAGAAATGTTTCCACTATTGCTATAATGACTGCCTCTTTATCCTCTTCTTCTAACACACTATACCACTTGGCAGCATTATCTACTATTCCAAAGTCCATTACTTCATCAACTATATCATTGACTGTCATAGGTTTAGTGTTACCTTTGCTCGGAGAGATGAGAACGGTTGGTCGTGCAGGCTCGTTGCTCTTGTCATCGGTGATGTCGATGACCGGTGCTTCTACTCCAAGCACTCCTTTGCCTTTACCAGTGTCAGCAACCGGTGGAACTTTTGCTCTTCGTCGAGCTTCCTCTGCTTTCTGTTGGGTCTGAAGAAGTTTGGTCCACATTTCTACTCCATTATGCACTTTTTCAGCTTGACCGACCAGCATGAGACCGATCCTCCTTTTTGTTAAGAAGGTTTGTTGATGGAGTTCAGCTTGTTCTGCGGCTTCTTCCAGTGTGAGGTGATTCTAAACCTCTAGAAGAGCTCGAATCCTCAACTCCTCTCTTTCCATTGAAGCTTCCCATCTGGCTTCAATTATTTCTAGGAGATCCTTCGGTACAACTCTGGGAAGTTCAGTAGGATGCAGATTAAATTTGCGAAGGCAGTGCACAACCGCTTCTTCAATCTTTCTCATGTCTTCTTCATTAGCAAACTTGTATTTTGACACTACTGAACTCATTCCCCTAGTTTCTTTCAGTAAAGCCACATATTCATCAGTTGAGAGCTTGGCTTTTCTCGGTGGATCCTCCTTTGCTAGATTACCGATTTTTTTCTTTCTAATCAGAGGAACTATTTCCTTGATCTCTGTCTCTTCTCGATCTTCCTCTTGAGTACTGGGTACAGGTTCTACTTTCTTCCTTTGAGCCTTGGGCTGCTCTGTCGTCAGTTTCTTCTTTGGTGTGGGGGCCCTTTTGGTGTAGACATTTATAATCGGTGCCCTCCATTTAAGATTCTCTTGAATCTCGGCGAATGCACCGAACCGGTTTGCAGAGAGATCCAAATCTTCATCATTTAGGGCATCAACATATGCTTTAGCAGTCTTGGAAGTGATCTCATACCCTAGCTCAGAGCATATACTTCTCTTGGTTCCACTCCTTGAATGATGTAGTTATCGGTGGTAACCAGAAAGCATACATCGTCCTTGTACAGGTCAACAATAGTTGACGACACCCTCTCTCTTGCGTGCATTTTTAATTTAAATGCCTCAAAGTTTTCAATCATCACACTTCCTAACTGGTTTCCCAGTTGATTGGCCATCTCGCTTATTTGATGCATAACCGGTCTATCGGTCTTCCATACAACCTTTCCGACTCCAGGGAAGAAGTTGGAGTAGTAGAAGTAGAGACATACCAGAAGGGTCCCATACTTTATTGATTTCTTCCTCACGACTCCGAGCTTCTTCATATTTTCAAATATTTGGCTTTGGAGCATTGCACAGATGTCATATTGAGCATTATCATGCATTATCTAGTGAACGGTGTGAATGGCTCCTCCTGGTATGTTTTTCAGGTTGCTGTACTGATAGATCTTATAGCCAAGTATAGCAGACGCAAAACAGACTCCATCATCTTCAATTTCGTTCGCGGTCATAAGTCGACCATCAAGTCTTGACTTAGTTAATTTATTGACGACGGCATTGGCGATGGTCCTTAGGGTTAGTGCTTCCCCTCGATTGCTATATCCGGTCACTCTATGCAAATCGTCTTTGGTGGTCGGATTACATGCACCTCTAGTGAGCCAAAAACCCAGTTCATGAAGACAATTGAGAACTACTCGAATTAGGTCTTCCTGGAAGACAGTCGGGTAGCATACTCCATTAATAAGTCCAGATGATATTAGCTTGGCATACTTATCAAGAAGTCTCCCTTCTTCACACAGTGACACGTACTCGCCTTGAATATACGTTTCACCCAATTCTTCCTATTTGGCATGAATGAATGTCGTGACGTCTTCAGTTAAGAAGACTCCTAGTACAGACGAGAGTGCACCATGTTAGCTATTTTTCTTGCAAAGTTAAACAACTAGACCATAACCCGATCTCTCCCTTTTGATGCTCTCTTCCTGGCAAGAGAAATGCTAATTAACAAGGACGAATCCTTCTTCACTTCGGGCTCCATAGACCCAGGCGGGTGTACCTTACTTCTCTGCTTATGCAAATTGATATGAACTAATACAAACACCTAATAAGCAGATTCACTAATGGATTAAATAGAATAAATATGTCCTACAACAGGATTCATAATTGAGATGAATCTTTGTTATGGGAAGCCTACCCACATGCTCAATCTATCTTTCAAACTCATCAAAAGAAAGGGAAAGTTGATTGATTAAATTGATACTAGTTTGGCAAATGACTTCTAACAGTAAAGATCAGTGCCTTCAATCCGGGCATGGAGTCAAAACCAATAGATATAAACCCAAATTGCAAACCATGTTTCATTGATTAATATTCCTGCATTAATGCCTTACATTAACACATTTCCATCACTCAATATGAAGAATCATACAAATTCATAGTACTGATTAATTTCCAATCTGCATTTAAGGATTTTACAATCCTTCTTTGAAGGATACCCAAATACAAACAGATACATTCTCCCTTGGAGAAGACAAACTCAATATCCCTTGAATACTGAACTCATACTGAAATTGAAACTCAATACCATGAAGACAATTCTCTGAAAACCATACATGCCTTACATGTACTTCAATTTGCAATCAAATTTACAAATATTGGTATTAAATCTATGACATAAAATGAAGAACGCAAACCATTACACTTAGACAATCATGAACCAAAATGGAATTTCATTTGGACCCTTCTCTTGGAGAACCCCCTGCTGGAATCACCACAGACCTGGAACCATTCAATGGATGTTTACCCAAAATCTGGAACCTAGACCAGAGTTCTCTCAAAATTGGAACCCTCTACCCTGAAAGAATTGCAGAATAAGGAGAAGGGGAACATTCCAGAAGGAATCAAGAGAGGACACTTGTTGGATCCTTCATCTGATGAATCATCCCTCTGAACTGAATAAACCATCTCCTCTTTTCTCCTTAGAACACCTATCTTCATCTCCTCAAACTAACTGTGAGTCACCGGATATAACAAATCAGATATTTTCAAAATATCTTCCTGGCCCCTGTTTCATTCAACTGCAAATATCTGGAAACCAACAGGACCTGCACTGAAATTGATTCCAAAAATGGAAACCTCACTCGAAGACCTTTCCAGCGGTATATTATACTTGGTATTTGGCCCAAAAATGAAGCCTTGGGCAGCCATTTTCCATCTCCAAGCCTGTGATTTTAAATTTTTAATTGTAATGACCCTCACTAGTAGGATCACTAAAACCCTAAATCTGATCCATGTAAATTCGTCAAACAGTTGGCATGCACTTGAATGTTTTGCTTGCAATGATGTGTTTCGATGTGTTTATTGTTTTGGCATCAACTAGGCAATTGAGATAACAATACCAATATGTAATAATGAACAATAGAAGAACAATGAAGTACACACTATTCAAATGATCACTGATTAATGACAACCAATGTGAATGCAACTATATCAACCCAGCTAACATTATGTGATTCCAAATGACTGTTCTCAGACTGTGACAATACATTTCAGATTACAATGCAATGACCTTTACAATATCATGACAATACGATCAATGCCTTGCTTGCATACTAACCCAACACAATATTATATAGCAATGTATGAGATCAATGGACTGATTATATAACTGTTGTAACTACTGTCATATGGTAACAATGACATAAACAGTCACACCTAACAGTTACTCCCAATGGTAATAACAGATGTTAACAATATTGTATGAGACTAGTTCATATATGACTGATTACACTAACCAGCTAATGCAAGAACAGTACTATTCAGACCTGACTGTTACATACGATTCTTAAGCATAATTTTGTCATTCAATACATCACACATTAACATGAAGTGCACCTGGAAATGTTGCCTCAGTTGTTGACCAAAATGCAGAGACCAATAGCTAATGACGTGGTGACAAACTTGTTCCCAAAATTGCCCCCAATCTGCAGTTATATGCAGCACTGTACTGGGCCATACCAGGCCATACAGGTACGGCTGCTGTAGTAAATTCCAGGCAGGGTGCTGGGGTCCCAAAATGGCATATACTGAATCGCCTAGGGTATGTATACACCCTCTCCAAAGCATAAAATTTGATCCCAAGTAGATATGAAGTTATGAGTAAAACTTTGATTCCAGGCCCTGATATTGCAATTCTGAAAATGTGCCAAATTGATATCCAATCTTCACCAAAATGATTCACCAATGCAAATGATGAATTCAAATCCTTATTCCAAACAATTGCAAACCCTCAATATCAATTTTTTCAGGTCTGCTTTTTTCGGACTACTTTTTCGGGTCTGCTTTTTCGGATTTGCTTTTTCGGACTATTTTTTCGAACCTGCTAAAAACGGCCGCCTATAATTTCGGACCTGCTAAAAATGCCTCTTGAAATGCTGTTTTAATCACAAACAAACTCTTACATCAAATTCTCAATGAAGTACCAATGAGATGGCTAAGTACCAACTCCAAATTTGCAACCCTTCAGTAGATATTTCACTACCTCAGTTATGCCAATCCAAGGGAGTGATTCGTTCCCAAAGATCGAATAGAATTTGCAGACCAAAGACTACAAATTGCTTCACAATGAAGAAGTAGAAGAAAATCCAAATCCATACATGTAGAAATGATAGCCCAAGCCCTCTATTTATTTTTTTCTTGAGAAGTTACTAGAACTTCTAGAAACATCTATTTATAATGTACTTTAAAATAAAATAACATTATAATAATAAAGTACATTTCTCAACTCAAAAATATAACAATGTAGGCCAAGATGTCTCATAACCGAATGTAGGCCCAACTAGACTGGATGTAGGCTCCACTACAACTGCATGTAGGCCTCAAACTGGATGTAGGCTCTGCCGAATGTAGGCTCTGTCAACAATAAGCAATCACATGATCCACACAATGACTCTCTCCAAACTATTTGCCTACGAGAGTCAATGATAGGCAAATCCGTCATGCCAAACGATGTCAGCCAAAATGGGGACATGACATTAATTTTGGCTCAGAAGATACCAGGGAGCGCCACGTGTCAAGTTCTCATTGCGTGCAAGTTTAACCCATTGATTAGGCGAACTAGCGACCACAGTATCTCCGAATCGCTGAAAGAATTCCTCTAACCGCTAGTCTTCTAGCGACCACGCGACTACTTGTATCTCGGAATCACGGAATCAAAGGCCTTAACCGTGATATATCTGGCGAACTGGCGTGTGAATTATCTCCAATTCGCGGAATGCCCAGCCCCTAACCGCTAGCATTTAGCGACTTCGCGACTGGCGGTTAGCAGACCTCTACCTCCGAATCGCGTGAAGTTTGCTTGACTGCCGGCCTCATCCCGCGAATGCGCAAGCACTTGACACGTGTCACCTCTGAAATCTGAGTGGACCCCACATGCCACATGTCAGCACCTAATTCTCCCGCATCGCTGACCTGGGTGCCACCTCACTGGCTAGTTGCCACGTGTCGGCCTGGCGCATGATCACATGGGCCAGAAATGGCCCATGAGATCATGCGACCACCGTTTTGTCCCATATGGCATTCTGCTTTGAACCTTGGCGGAAAACCCTTAACTCCGCAACGGCGATATCCAAACCGTTGTCGCATGATTGCATAGCTAGGAAAAGGGCTATGCGAACATGCGACACACCTTCCATACAACCACCGCTACCGCTTAGAGTTAACGCTAAGGGGTTGTCGCATGTTCGCAAGGGCTGAAGTTGGCCCTTGCGATCATGCGACCACTTGACACGTGTCCATCCGATCACCGCACTCTATCTGCAAAATTTCTTTCCTGGGCCCGCTGGCACGAAAACCGAGGCAACCGCAAGCCTATGCAAGCATAGCTTCCTCTATTCGATTTACTTTCATTGTTTGTGTGGTTGCATATAAACTCTCCAAATTCCTATTCCGGCGCCAATGTGGGATAATTCCTTTTAGATTTTTTAAAGATTTCCCTGCACATCCTTCCAAAATATTGGCTTCATATCCAAGCTGGCGCGCATCTCAACGGACTGACACGTGTCGGCTTGTCGCATGTTCGCAAGGGCTGAAGTTGGCCCTTGCGATCATGCGACCACTTGACACGTGTCCACTTTTGACAAGTCACCGCCACCTCTGTCCACTTTGCATCACACTGCCAAGTCATTGAACTGACAACCACCTCATCGGGCTGCCACATGTCGCCTTGTCGCATGTTCGCAAGGGCTAAATTTCCTCCTTGCGATCATGCGACCACTTGACACGTGTCCATCTTGACTATTCAGCGCGTGCATCACTGCAAAATTTCTTGGGTGCAGGCACTGAAACCGAGGCGGGCGCATGAAGAGTCACGCATGTAGAGAGCCTTTTCCATTTGATTTACATTGTTTGTTAGTGGAACTGTATATATATTCTTCAAATGCCCTCTGCAGCATGCATGTGGGATAAATACTTGAGAGTTTTAGAACCTCGTCTTAAACCGGGCGCCAAAATTGAGGTCCCACCGCGCACTAAGCCCTCAACCACATAGGCGGGCCCACCGCATAGAAGTCTCCAGCCAAGGGGTTTGTCGCATGATCGCATAGCCAGAAAAAGGGCTATGCGAACATGCGACAAACCATTAGCACACACTGCCAAGGACTTCCATTGTCACCGCCGAGCACAACCAATCAGAAAATGCCACATCACCACCTGCCACCGGGACCACTGCCTTCCCACCAACGGGCCCCACACAAGAAATAGCCGGTCGCATGGTCGCATGTTAGAAAACTCTGACATGCGATCATGCGACAACCAATCAATTTAAAACTTTCGAAAACCCGGGCCCACCAACAGGTCGCAACTGCGCAGATAGGAAACGCTGATAAAGAGGAAAAAGTGCGAGGTCGAAAACACACAGGGTTTTCGGTGAGAGATCGAAAACATCCAGGGTTTTCATGCAGACCAAAAGGTAGAAGGGAGACCGAAAACATCATGGGTTTTCAAAAACATTGTGAGTTTTTGACACTAAGGCATAATCTGAGATTATTTCCTGCAGACCTTGAAATTTGAATATCTCCCTGGGTTTTATTAATTAGGAGATGCAATCTGAACTGGAGCAAGGTGATACATTAAAGAGCACGGGGCTAAGAGCACAAACCATGAAACATTATGGATTTTCTTCGCACATTAAAACAAGTTTGCAACAGGGTGATACATCTTCAAAATTTACAAAGAAAAGACCATTTTCACAAGATTTTGCTATGACTGGAAAATGACCCAACACACCAACCATGTCGTTTTCTCAGTTCTGAACAGGCAATATGTTGTATGCTTTCCTGTCCTCTTGATTTCCCTCGATCAATTTCACCGTAGCGGATGATGAGGCCATTGCGAACAGTTGATATACAGAAAGAAGCTTTGATCGATCTTAACAGATAATCGCTTACGATGATCAAAGCGCAAGAATATTACTCACAAGAATTCGTTAATCTCAATGAAAGCAAAGTAAAAAATGGCTAATTCTTCTTTTTTTTATAGGGTTAGTTCATAACACTAATTACCAAACGGTAACTATTTGTTAAACGGTTACAGTAATAAATGCCTTACCTAACTTTTCTTTCCGTTTTTGCCAACTGGTGATCCGACCTTTTCGATTAGGCAAACCCTGGTTGATTACTCCTTACCTATATGGTTGTCCTTGTAGACTGAATGAGTCCAATTCTCACCAGTCTTACCGGGAACGGTAGATGGTCTACTAGTTCCCTCTAAGCCTTTACGGCTCAGTTCGCTAAAGAGATATCACCATTTGCAGATGATAATCTTTCCTCTGTCTTCTCCTCAACGGAGCTCTTTGATTGCTTTTTGAACCAAATCTGTCTGACTGTTTTCTATCTTCTCTTCCTTGTTGACCTTCTCTACCGGTTTCACTAGTTCTTTTTTCTTGTTGGATGATCGGTTCCTACAATCTTTGGCTAGTTGTCCAACTTTGTTGCAGTGATAACAGACTATCCCAGTTCCCTTTCATGGGTTCACCCTTCTTGTATTGGGTGATTTGCACCATGAGTCATTGTGGCTATGTGTTCCACAATTTGCACAGTTGGTTGTGCTCCGGTTCTTGTTTCTCTTGGTGAATACCGGTCTTGGGGATCTGAATGCCATAGTCTTCGATTTGCATTCTTCAGCCTTGTGTCCAAATTTATTGCATACATAGCAGTAGCCCTTGAAGCTTCCCCTACTTCCACTGGACACTGATGTGGGGCTGGACCAACATTCATTGGTCTTGTGGCCAAACTTGCAACAATTCTTGCAATAGTTGTTGTTTGGCTTTGCCGGTGTATTCCTACAGTTATTTGTTCTATGACCCGGTTTCCCACAGTGATTGCAAGATGTGTTAAAGGTCTTCTTACCTTTTTGTGCCAGTGGCTTCTTTTCTTTCTTGCTTGTCTTATCTCCAAAGGACTCACCAGTTTCTTTGGTGACTTCACCGGTGAATCCAAGACCGATTTGATCTTTATGTCTTCTTTGAGCTTTAAGTTGCTCATCAAGCTTGACCGAGCTCTCGTTGTATCTTCTCAAGATTTCATTTCTTTCTTCAAGTTCTTTCATCTGTTCCTTCAGAGGATACAATTCCAGTGCCAATCTTTTGCATGCTTCATCTCTATCATGCCATCCCTTTTGCATGTTGGCGTTTTCTTGGGTGACAATTTGCATGTCTTCTTGGAGTTGCCAAATGATCAGTTCATTTGCTCCTACAACTTCCTCACCCCGGTTTGTTGCTTTTTCAGAGGCTATTAGTGACTTGACTGTTGTATTCCTTTCATCTTCATCTTTTCTCTTTTTCTCAATCAGTTCAGTCATCCTTAGGGCATTATCCTCTTGTTCCCTCTTAAGGTTGGAGATTTGATCGGTCAGGATCTGATTCTTTTCCATGAGTTCAAATACTGCCTCCTCAGCTTCATCAAATCCACTTTGCCCAAAGAGTTCATCAATGGTTTCATTACTCTCATTCAACTGTAGAGCCAGCTCCTTTCTCTTTGCAAGAGATCTCCTCAATCTATTCTCCAAAGGCAATAATGTCGTTGGCTTCCTCTAGCTGTTTATGATACTGGTAACCCTCCATGATCTTTCTCTCAAGTTGTTAGACCTTTAAGTATAGAGAACTGCGCTCTGATACCAATTGTTATTAGCAACTGGTTACTGAGAGGGGGTGAATCAGTAAGAACTATTTCCTCCTATAATTCCAATCTTGTTTAGTACTTCTTGTAATCTAAGAAAAGTAAAAACATTCATAACTGCAAAAGTACACAGATCAACACAAGATATATACATGGAAAACCTCGATTAGAAGGAAAAAACTACAGTGAGACAGAGCTCACAACTTCACTACTACAGAATGAAGGCGTCATGTTAGGAGCTTACAAAGCACTGGTTAAGGTGCTACCCGGTTAAGGGATTTTACAAAAAATCGGTTAAGATCTTAACCCAGTTAAGAGTCGTCTGGTTAGAGGACTTTCAATCATCAATAAAGATGTTACCCTGTTAGGGGATTTTACAAAGAACCCATTAGGTCCACCTTGATAAAGGGATTTTAACTTCCTTTCACACCTTACAAAAGCAATGATCTATTATGACACTGATTGTCTGATTAGATCATACCTATTGATCTTTCCCTAGTTTGCCTGGCTGTTGACCTCTATTCTACCTCTTTGCCTTTCACCTCTGGTGACTGTGATTGCTACGCAAATGTCTCTTCACTGCTTTGTTTTCTCAACAATTCTCAACAACCTTGTTTCTTGCGTCCTATGACCTGTATTTATACAAGAGTTCACCTTAATCAAACCCTTAACTCATAGAACCGTCAGGCTGTAAACTAAATGATAAAACATGCAAGTAGCAAAAACCTATGCATTGTAATTTGGAGTTTAATTTGCAAAACATCCGTAGAAATAAAGCTAACTCCTGTTAAAAAGCTAACTCCACTTCTGAGCGATGGATGTCCCGTATAATCCGGTTTTAATTCAAACTGTTCCACAAAATCCGGTGCGGATCTTTAGACAGTTTAGACCGGTATATCTTATACTCGATTCATCCTTTGTATACACTATGAGACCGGTACTGTGTAATTAGATCGGTCTACCGGTGTATCCCCTTTGGTTCAGCTATCGATGCATACACTCTGTTTCTAGTCTACCGATGTCTTCTAAGTAATGTGAGTGACCGGTGAGCTTATACCGATGCATGGTGTTTGTGAATTTACACTAATGACAACTTAAATTGCTAACACAGTATGTAGTACACAGTAGACCGGACATTGCACATGCAGTTGGCATAGTTGCAATATTCTTTGCAAACCCCAAAGAGACACATCTGATAGCAGTGAAGAGAATTTTCAGATACCTAAAAGGTACTGAGGAGTATGGCTTGTGGTTTCCTCGCAAGGGAGGCTTCCAAGTAAAGGTTTACACTGATACAGACTGGGCTGACAATATTGATGACAAAAAGAGCACAAGTGGTGGTGCATTCTTTCTCAGTGGGAGAATTGTCTTGGACAAGTAAGAAACAAAACTGCATTTCACAGTCTACTGCAGAAGCTGAATATGTTGTTGCTGCAATCAATTGCACACAAGTAATCTTGATCAAACAACTTCTAGAAGTTATCCAAGAACAGATACCTGAACCGATAGCAATCTATTGTGATAGCACCAGTGCAATAAACATATCCAAAAACCCTATCATGCACTCCAAGACAAAGCACATTGTCATCAAGTATCATTACTTGAGAGTTAGTACAAGACAAAGAGGTAAGATTGGAGTATGTTCCCACAAAAGAACAGATTGCAAATATCTTCACAAAGCCACTACCAAAGAGTACTTTTGAGTATCTCGGAGGTAAACTAGGGGTGATACCCCTTCCTCCTCATCAGTAAACTAGAAAAGGTAATCATCAGTTCATTATGCTTCAACAGAGGATTTCACCTCATCTTATCTAGACTGATGAAAAGGACTGCTGCTCGAAGGGGCAGCAGATTTCATTAAGATAGTCTTTCTGACAAGTCTTTGGCATTATTGTCAAAAGAGGGAGAGTTTGGCAATAAACCGGTCGATGACCGGCAGTAGCAATAACACAAAGATACAAGCACATAGCACAGGTGATATGATTGCCCATTAAGGTTTTGCCATCAATGCCAAAGGGGCAGATTGTTGGCATTAAGAGATGGTAACCGGTAAGCCTGCTACCGGTACATGGCAATTAAGTATTGTCATTGATTGGCAAAAGAGGAAAGAGAAAAGAGATGTTTTGTCATCTCAATCTAAGGTCTAAAGATCCAAGACTATATGTGCTCAATCAAGAGCAACCGGTCACTAAGCAAAGTGCATCAGCAACTGAGTAAAGGATACAGCCAAGGGAAGAATTCAACTGAGGACCGGGATACAACCAGTGTCAACTACGCAACCGAGGAAAAGGTGCAACCGGTGAATAGAGGAAGGAAAAGTGACAGGTTAAAGCTCTTACCTGTTCACTACATGAGGATCTCAACCGATCAAGAGAAGACTTCAGTAGGAAAAGATGAACTGGGGAAGTCATAGTCAACTATCTGTTTAAACCGACTCTTTGACCGGGATTTATTGCACTAAATCCGGAAGACTTTGAGTCAACATGGCAATATGTTTGAGGCGCGCTTAAAGGTTTTAAAGCCGAAATCTGTGGCTTTAAAACAAGGAGTTATCTCGTATGAAGGAAAGATGCTTGGTACGCATCTATTGTTTTTCTTCATAAAGCAGATAAAGCAAGAGCATGCATCGGATGTTTCCTTACTAAACTAATACTCCACCAAGTGATGTATCCGAAAGGGATCTGTAATTAGGTCATGCATGAGAGGCGCAAATAAGGCAAGAACCCAATATAGTCTTCTACCTGTTCAGCATATAGGTTTCCTTTATTCTACCGAAGAAAAAAGTGAACCTATACGCTTAAGAAGCTAGGGTGAATAGAAAAAAAAAAAAGACGGAAAAGAGTGTGTAGAGAAGCACAACAGTAAAGGAGAACACATCTGCGGTGACCGGTGATGTTTCTCAATTGAGCATAATAGACATCTTATTAGGCTATGCAAAGTCATTTGTAAAAGGTCAATCTTTTTATTGTTTTCTGACAATTACAATAGTTAAATCCCAATATTTGGGTGCACTCTAACAGGTCCCTTGTATCAAATCCCTTAACCGGGTGACATCTTGTAAGGTGTTCTAAGTCCTCTAACCAGGCAGGCACTAACCGGCCTTATTGTAACAAATCCCTTAACCGGGTTGCATCTAATAGTGCGTTTTAATTCTTTAACAGGGAAGGCTCCTAACAGGGCGCACTTCAGAAGAGTGCAGAATTTGTGAGGTCTCCTCACACCGTGGTTTTCACCCAAATTGGGTTTCCACGTGATAAATCTGGTGTCACTGTGTGATTGATTGCTTGATGTTATTTTTATGCTTGAATTTGTTTAGCTTATAGTTATAAGTATACTTCATCATATTTGTTTAAAGAAGTTTTAGAGGTGCTGATTCACCCCTCCCCTCTCAGCACCGGTTGGGACTGTCAACGCCCCCATGGCAGCGACCTTAGTCTGAGAAATAAATTATATAAGGGGAGGAATGGATTCTGTAGCCATTGTAAGATTGAGTGATCTAACGCACTACAGAAGCCTCAATTTTAGTCTAAGAAATAAATGATGAAAATCTATTCTCTACAATCTAAAGGTGTAACTCTATATTTTATTTGCTCTCAATATATCTATGATGTTGAAATGTCCTTTAATTTTTTTGAAAAGCAATTTTTTACTATTTTTCTTTAAGTTCTTACATTTTTTTGTAAATCCGATTTTTTTAAAAAATCTTACTCTTTGGTTTGCCGATTTTTTCCCAAAAAGATTAATGCTACTATGGGGCAAATCCATCATGTCTCTATCCCAAATGTTTTCTAATATAGTTTGACTTAATTTGCATATTTTTTTCTTCATGTTCTTTTGCAGGGTCTGAATCCAAGATCGCACTATTGAGGAAAGCTTTATTCGGTGAGCCAAAATCGTAACCCTAATTTGTTGTAATTGTGATTTTAGGGCAAATTAGGAAGGGGGCATCACAAAGGCTATCCAAAAACATTAACAGCGAGTATGATATTGATGTCAATCTGTTATGAAGGAATATTTATTAACAGGTCTGAATAAATCAAAGTTACAATGGTGACCCCTAGATGAAACCACGCATGCTGATCTAGCTAGAGATTATCACTCAAATCTGAAACCGTAAATCTAAAGAGGGTTCTCATCCTCAAAAAATTGTGGAAGAACACAAGTTCATTCCAACAACATAATAGTATCAAATCTTCAGCACATTCACAAAAGAGCCCCAACATCTTTTATAGTTTTTTGGAAAGAATTTTGGCATTTATAAATCATAACTCCTTTTCCTTCAAAAATGACAATTTTCAAATGATTATAACATTTCATGTGCAAAAGCCCCCTTAACTAAGCATCCAACTTTTAAAATGCTTTATTAGCTTTCCAACGAGCCATTACACTAAGTTGTTCTTTGATCATTTCTCAACATTAGACAAATATTAATTAATTTTTCAACAACTCACCCAAGATGTGAAAGCGCTAAAATTGAATTGAAATCAAACTATGATCCCACTGGGATAATAATGAAGATGAATGGTGACAATCTGAGTCAATTGACTTCCTAAAAATAGGCATGCTCTCCAAGAAGTTTGGAGAGAACCCCAAGAGTTCAAAACACTTCTGAAAATGTCATAGCAATCCATACTTCCAACTGGTCTCATTGCCAAAAACAAAAAATCTGAAGTACTGAACCTACAACCTCCAAGAAGTCTGGAGTTCTCCCCAGCAAACCTAAAAGCTTACGAGAAATTGCAAAAACAGGCTAAAAGCTCATAAAACAATATTGCTAAAAAGGGGACATTACAGAAATCAAATGACCACAATTGATTTATTAACAATATCTTAAAATGCAAGGAACCTTACCTATCGAGTGTGTCCATATGTCTATACTAGCATTATTCCAGTTGACAAGATGGAGATCAGGATGATGACCTGCAAAAGGTTCATAGTATATCATTAGGTAAATATTATTATTAAAATATGTCATCTTACTGCTGTTGAATCTTTCTATAAATCTGAAGAGATTGTTGAGTACTGTTTAATTAAAATGTTCCAGAAAATGTGTTAACATTTTTGTTCTTTTCCACACATTAACATAATGCAATCAAATGAACATGTATTCATTTTTTCAAACTCTTGCATATGCACACCAAATTATAACCTATGCATATATGTATCAAACATATATTTAGCTTATTATTGCAAATGAAATCACCCTTTAGAGTTATATCCTTCCATGTTTTTCAAAAATAAAACCTGAAAGGCATGTTTCATGATAATAATAATGACAAGAACTTTGTTGAAAAATAACTAGCAATAGAGAATTCTAAGTATTAACTCAACAAATATTACATTCCGCCATCATAAAGCATTTTAAAGGAGTTCGAAAATGTAATTATCTACTTTTTTTATTGATCCTATCTCTAGCCCTTTCGCTTCTTCCGTAGTCTTGGTGAAGAAGAAGGATGGTACTCTTCGCATGTGTATTGAGTACCGTGCCCTGAACAAGAGGACCATCAAGAACAAGTACCCTATTCCCAGGATTGATGAGCTTCTAGATGAGCTACATGGAGCTGTTTATTTTTCGAAGATTGATCTTCGATCCGAGTATCATCAGATACGTGTCTGTGATGAGGATGTCCACAAGACAACCTTCAGATGCCACTTCAGACACTACGAGTTCTTAGTGATGCCTTTTGGGCTCACTAATGCACCTGCCACTTTTCAGTCCTGCATGAACCATATTTTTAAAATACAGTTGCGCAAGAGCATTCTTGTATTCTTTGATGACATCCTAGTCTACAACAGGACATGGGCAGAGCACTTGCAGCACTTGGAGTAGGTTCTGAGCATCATAGAGAGCCAGTCTCTATTTGCCAAAGGATCCAAGTGTGAGTTCAGACTAACAGATATTCTCTATCTGGAGCATGTGATAGGAGCAGACGGGGTTATGGTGCACCAGGAGAAGATTTAGGCTATTCAGGATTGGCCACCTCCGCGCAATGTATCAAATTTGAAAGGATTCCTGGGGTTATCTTCATACTACAGGAGATTTGTTAAGGGGTTCTCTCAGACAGCGGCTCCTCTCATCGACCTTACTCGGAAGGGAGCTTTCAGGTGGACAGATGAGGCTGAGGCTGTCTTCGACAGCCTCAAGACCGTTATGAGCACTTGTACGGTTTTGGCTCTACCAGATTTCTCTCGATCCTTCGTCTTAGAGTGTGATGCCTCGAGGAACGGAATTGGCGTTGTGTTAATGCAGGACAAGCACCCCATAGCTTTCGAGAGCAGGTAGCTCAAGGATAATGAGAGGCTTTATTCCACCTATGACAAGGAGATTCTTGCCATCATGCACGCCTTGGCTAAATTTAGACAGTACTTGGTGGGTGGCAAAATCACAGTCAGAACAAACCACAACAGTTTGCGCTACTTCCTAGAGCAGAAGGAACTGAATGAGAGACAGCAAAAATGGGTCAGTAAGATTCAGGCCTACAATTTCGACATCAAGTATGTCAAGGGAAAGAATAATGTGGTAGCTCACGCACTCTCTAGGAGACCTTCAGAGGCGAGTTGTGTTTTATCATAGATTTCCACTGATTGGAAATCCCTTTTGCTGGTTGAGTATTCTAAGAATACCCATGCCTGTCAGATTTTGGATGGTCAGTTTCCGGATAGCAGGTACAAAGTGGTTGATGATATCATCCTTTATAAGGACCGGATTTACCTAGTGCCTAGTTCTCAACTCAAGGTTAAGATTTTGAGGGCTGTTCATGATGCACCCATAGTGGACATCCGGGATTCTTCAAGACTTACAGGCGGGTCAGAGAAAGGTTCTCCTGTAGGGGCCTCAAGGATGACGTACTCTAGTTTGTCAGAGAGTGTCAAACTTGTCAGCAGAACAAGTCAGAGCACGAGCATCTAGCGGGATTATTGCAGCCCCTCCCCATCCCAGCTCAGAAATGGGAGGGCATATCGATGGATTTCATCACAGGTTTGCCGAGAGTGCAGCGCAGGGACAGCATATATGTGGTGGTCGATAGACTCACTAAATTCGCTCACTTCTTTGCTATCACTATGGACTGGTCAACTTCTCAGGTGGCCGAGTTGTTCTTCCGCAAGGTATTTAGATTGCATGGTCTCCCTAGGACCATAGTGAGTGATAGGGACAGCAAGTTCCTTAGCACCTTTTGGCGGGAGTTGTTCAAGATGGCCGACACTGAACTGACTCCTAGTACCAGTTACCACCCGCAGACTGATGGTCAGACCGAGATTGTAAACAAATGGGTGGAGGGCTATCTTAGGAGTTATGTAGCGGGACAACAGAGAGCTTGGGTCCAGTGGTTGTACTTGGGGGAGTTCTGCTACAACTCCACATATCACATGATGATTGGCATGTCGCCCTTCCGGGCTCTTTATGGCAGCGAGCCACTTTCTTTTATAGATTTGGCTCTACAGGACAGCAGGGCGCCAATCGCGAGAGATTGATTGGAGGATCACCAGGATATCCTCAGGTCTCTCTAAGAGAACATCCAGAGGGCACAGAATCAGCAGAAGCTGTATGCTAATCGACACAGGACAGAGTAGAGTTTTGAGATAGGAGACATGGTTTACCTTTGCTTACAACCCTATAGGCAGAGCCCCCTAAAGTGGAGTGGATCAGAGAAGCTCCGACCCAAATTTTATGGTCCCTTCCGCATATTGAGGAGAGTTGGTGAGGTAGCCTACGAGCTAGAGCTCCCATCAGACAGCAAGATCCACGATGTTTTCCATGTTTCTTGCCTCAAGAAGGCATTGGGGCAGCCGATGGTGGTCTCAAATGGGTTACCCCCATTGGATGAGGAGGGTAAATTGACTTTGGTTCCAGCTGAGGTCATTGAGGTCGGAGAAGGAAGCTGCGGAACAGGATTGTTCGTGAATATCTGATTCGATGGAGGGACTTACCTTACAAGGATGCCACTTGGGAGGGTGAGTCAATCCTGCAGCACCCAGCTTTGAGATTGCTTGAGGGCAAGCAATCCCGGGATGGGAGGACTGTAATGTCCCCTTCTCGGCACTAGGCTATTTAGATGCCTGATTAGTCTATCTATCCATTCGAATGGACTAATGGCTGCTTTTCAGAGGATGCCAGCCAGTCACATTGTTGCACGGGCAAATATTTATATTCGGGGCTCAGTTTCTAGAGTCAGAATCACTTTATTTAATAAAACATGTTATAAAGTCACTTTATGAATTATTATAAAGTCACTTTATTTTATAAAGTTACTTTAAGTTATAAAGTCACTTTAAGTTATGCAAGTGACTTAAGTGAGCTTTTATCCCACATGGCTTAGCTTTTTGTACTTGCACTCACTTTGAGGTTATAAATAAGAAAAGTACATCTCAGTAAAAGCACCATGAGATAAGATAAAATAAGAAGACATTCTGGTTGCTTTTTGTGACTGGTAATTCCAAGGATGCAAACCCTTAGGAAATTAAGAAGGGATTGGACGTAGCCCCAGCTCTCTTCAGCAGGTGAAATCACACACGTTTCACATTGGATATTCAAGATATTAACAGGGAGAAGCATTCTCTCACCAGCAGCAGTTCAGAACTAGGACAGATTACATGTAAGTCATAAAGTTAAGTCTAGTTATTTATCAACAGTACGGAACATAATAATACGGGTGACTGACTGGGAACCGTAAGGCACAGTAGAAGAAGTCTGGAAGGCACATGAAGTTGTGTTGGTCTGCCAGCACGTGAAGCTTCCATCACACGAGATTATCATCATCATTCCGCCAGCTCTGAGAGTAATATTCTCTCCCGCGAGGTAGCATACTGTATACGCATGTCGGGTAAAGTACTTCGCTCAGACATTGCTAGCACTATGGTAGGGGGTGTCGCAGGTTCCTGGGACTGCGAAATTACTCCATACAATACTCGCAGCTGGGCAGGATGTAAGTTGGAGACCCGTTACCAGCTGGTGTGAGTACACGGAAATAGTGAACAGGCCTGGTGTGAGTCGGAGTTGGCGTCAATATCCTTGGACGCAGTATACACACCTACAGCAACCAGTCCATTAACGGACCTGCATGCGGGTGTTTGGAGATGCCATGAAGGTGGATATCGGCTAGGATTACCACACATTGGGATAGGCCTGTGATAGGAGCAAGGTACTTGTGACTAAGGTTCTTCATCTCGGCAGCATTGTTTCACATTCAGCACATCGTGGACTACCAGCTGGTATTTGGTTGGTTGGTTAATCTACTATCTTCTGCATTTGTTTCTTCATACCTTTAAGCAATAAAGTAATGTATGCTACTGCATGAATGCCAATTTAATATTCAAATGATTTACTGTGAATGGGGAAATATATAAGTGTTTGTTGTTTCGAGAATATATCTGTTCAGTAGTTTGCCTTGGTTTGAAAATCTATGAGGGGATTGAACACAGCACTAATACTCTCGAGAAAAGTAATTTATACATTCATTGAGCTGCTAGATAAGTCCAATAATAAACCATAAAACCAGACTCCTACATTTTGGTCTCAGTCAACAAAATCTTCTCAAGAAATTGGACAGGGACATTTCAAGCACCTTCAGCATATTAAACATTTTAGACAAAATTATTTGCAAAAATTGGTTTGGGATATTTCAAGACCACTCTTATGTTCTCTATTTGAGATATTTGTTGATTGGAGGGAGTTGATTGCACCAAAATATGCTAAGGATCTTTGGGCAACAAGAGTTGTAAAGGGATAACTGTGAGATGACAAATACACTATGGTTTATGATATGATCATCTACAAGGACTAGATCTTTTTGGTCCCTTCTCAAAAAAAGGAGAAAATATTGAGACTTTCCTTTATGCAACCATGGCTGGACACCCCAAGTTTTTCAAGACATATAGGCAGATCCGGGAGAGGAACATTTGGAAAGCCCTTAAATATAAAGTCCTTAAGTACATCAGGGAGTGCCCTATTTGCCAGCAAAATAAGAATGAGCACACCTATCCAGCTAATTTACTTCAGCCTCTACCCATTCCCAACTAGAAATGGGAATTGATCTCTATGGACTTCATCATAAGGCTACTGAAGGGTCAGGAGAAGAACTGTATTTATGTGATGGTGGTCAGATTAACTGAGTTTGCACATTTTTTTCCATCTTCGCTACCTACAGCAGCTCAAGTAGCAGAACTATTTTTCATGGAGATGTTTAGGTTGCATGGGATGCCTAAGAACATCATCAATGATAGGGATAGTAGGTTCGTGAGCATCTTTTGGCATGAGCTTTTCAGGTTGAGTGGGACTAAACTCATTCCGAGTACTAGCTACCACCCACAGATTAATGAGCAGACAGAGATTGTAAACAAATGGGTGGAAGGCTACCTCCAAAACTATGTTTTTGGGCAGCAAAGGCATGGATTAAGTGGTTGCACCTTGGTGAGTATTGTTGCAATACCACTTATCATATGTCTATCAAGATGTCACCCTTCATGGCCTTATACAGTTATGAGGCTCCTAATTTCATGGACTTGCTCTTGGGAGATAGCAAGATGCCTAAGCAGAAAAATTTGATGCTGAAGAGCCAAGATAATGAAATCTTTGAAAGACAATTTACAACAAGCACAAAATCAGTAGTTGTATGCTGATCAGCATAGGTCTGGGCACAGTTTTTGAGGTAAGGGACATGATGTACTTAAGATTACAGCCTTACAGACATTCCTCCCTCAAGAAGAGTGGAGAAATGAACCTCAAGCCTAGATTTTATGGGTTGTTCAGAGTCATTAGGAGGATTGGAGACATTACTTATGAGCTTGAGTTACCTACTAGTTGCAAAGTTCATAATGTATTTCATGTATCTAGCCTCAAGATGTCACTAGGGTATAATGTGACACCCTCTTCTAAGTTACCATTATTAGATGAGGCGAAGTTGAATCTAATTCCTAAAGCCATTATTGATACTAGAGACACAGTCCTTTGGAGGAGGAATGTCAAAAAGTATCTAAGTCAAATAGAACATGCCACTTGAGGATGCAACATTGGAGAATGAGCAGGTTTTATAGCATCTTGAGTTGAGATTACTTGAGGAAAAGCAATTTAAAGGAGTGCGGACTGTAATGTTCCCTTCGTAAGTCAATGTAGCATGGAGAGACCATTAGCCTATTCATGACATTCTCATTGACTAATGAGTTTATGGATCCTAAGGTGGCGATAGAAGCAGTTTCTCATTCAGACGGGTATAAGGAGCGTAACGACTTTTTTGGGGGCCTTTTCCAACACTTTCTCCTATACTTACTATTTTCAATGAGTCAGTGATGAGCACCAATAGAATCAATTGCTATTTTACTAATGTTAGTGGGATTGGTTTTCATGTTTATCATGAGATTTGATATAGTTTGCAGTCATTCAATTAAATAATGGTAAGTTGTTGATTTATAAACTTAAATTAAATATTTAACATTATCATTATTTTTATTTATTTATAAAAAGGTACTATAGAGGCCAAATATTAATTTAAAGGTGATATATTTTGATTGATGGACCTTTATTATTTAAAAAATGGGATGAGATTCTTATTAAATAAAGAAAAAAATTCTTGGAAAAAAGAAAACAAAATGCTCTTTCAGAAAGAGTAATGAAAAGAGAGAAAAAAAGTACTCTAAAAAAATAATGAAAAAGAAAAAAGTGTTTTTTTCAAAAAAGCTGCCAAAAAGCTACAAAAGAAGGCTTGGGGCTCTCATTTGGGCATATTGAGTTTAGATTTTGATATTGTTTTTGTTTCAGAGGAGATGGCATCTTCATTTTTGGTTTGTGAGGAGAAAAACCTTTGCAACATTCTCTACATTGTTGAGAGATATAATCTGGAGAACACTTGGTGATTTCATTCAGAGGTCACATTTGGTTCTATTGGAGATTATATATCAAACTTTCAAGATTTTATTGTATATCAGATTTGTAGATAATAGATTTGGAGAAGATTGAAGAGGGTTTACTTCTATTTCCTGATCATACCATTTCCATATTAGAATATTATAATGTTTCTTTAATGGTCATCTTAGTTAGTCTTTAGTTTATTAGGTAGTTTCTATTTTTGTCTTTAGTTCACAATTGTTTCTTTAGAAACATCCTCTTTGTAAATCTATATAAGGAGCTTTCATCTCCTTTGTTTTAATATAAAAAACATCGATTTACCATAACATGGTATCAAAGCCGATGGGAATTTTCCATAGTTACACCTATTGGCAAATTTAAGTGGTCATTGGTGAAGTTACATGCAATCATCATTCCCACCAGTATAGGTACACCGGTAGACTAAACAGAGTCTATGCACTAGTAGACTAAACAGAGGAGATGCACCAATAGACTAAACAGAGTACATAGTACCGGTCTTATAGTGCATACAGGGGATGAACCGGGTGTAAGATCAATACCAGACAAGTGCATAACAATCCACACCGGATTATGCGGAGCTATCTAATTTAAAACCAGATTATATGGAGCATCCACTGTTTAGAACTAGAGTTAGCTTTTTAACAAGAGCTAGTTTTATTTCGACGCATACGTTTCAAGGTAAACTCAAGATCATCTCGCAAATCTTTTTGCTGCATTATTTATCGATGAGTTTACAGCCTGGCAGTTCTATGAGTTAGGTTTTAATAAGATTGATTTCTTATAAATGCAGGTCATAAGGTACAAAAGAGTTGTTGATTATACAAAGCAGGAGAGAGATATTTTCTAAGAGAAGCTACGGTCACAGAGGTGAATGACATAAAGGATCAACAACCAGGCAGAACAGGAAGATCAACAGGTATGATCTAATCAGATAGAGAGTGTCAGTTAAGATCATTGTTTTTATACTGTTAAAGCATATTCAAATCCCTCTATCAAGGTGAACCCTAATAGGTTCTTTGTATAAATCCTTTAACCGGGTAGCATCTTAATTGATGTTGAAAGTCATTTAAAAAGGCAGCTCCTAACAGAGACAAGATTTTAACCGATCTTCTACCAAATCCCTTTACCGGGTAGCACTCTTGCAAGTGCTTTGTAAGCTCCTAACAGGGCGTCTTTATTACTATAGTAGTGAAGTTGTGAGCTCTGTCTCACCGTGGTTTTTTTCATTCTAACAGAGGGTTTCCACGTATATATGATGTGTTGATTTGAGTATTTCTATTTCCGTTTGTGAATGGTTATTTACATTCTGTTTATTCTGCAAGAATCTTTATACAAGGTTTAATTGAAGATAGAAATAGTATTTACTGATTCAGCCCCCCCCCCCTCTCAATAACCAGTTAGTAATAACAACACCGCCCTAGGGGACGAGGGGACGTCAAAACAGGGAGCAGGTTTCCAGGCAAGGGGGACAGAGGGGCCTCAATTTGGGGACGGTGGGGGAACAGCGGCAGGGGACAGACGGGTTTATATACTATATACTATACATGTGGTACTTAAAATGCTAGTTATGAAAAGATGTATAACAATATAAGACATAAAAAGGTAAAACAATAAAATAGTAAATTAGAATTACTGAATACTTGAACATTGCATTGAACATTGAACATCAAAGTGGAACATTGAACAATAAATATTAAGATTTTAAATACTCGAACCAGCAAATGGAAGAGTTCTAACTTCTATTATATAAATTGTTGGCATTAGGAGATTAACCGGTAAGGAATGTAACCGGTCTATGGAAAACTGGTTTTGCCATTGATTGGCAAAGAGTGATTCTCAATTATGTCTAGGAAGGTCCACAATGTTATTCAATCAAAAACCTGTTAGCAAATTTAAGTTGTCATTGGTGAAGATAGATGCAAACACAATTCCCACCGGTATAAGGTACACCGGTAGATCACTCATATTACTTTATATGCACCAGTAGACTGAACAGAGGATATGCACTGGTAGACTGAACAGAGGATATGCACCAGTAGACCTAACCGAGTATAATAGTATCGGTCTTATAGTGCATACAGGGGATGAACCGGGTATAAGATTAATACCAGTCAAGCGCATAATAATCCACACCAGATTATACGAAGCATCCACCATCTAGAACTGTAGTTAGTTTTTTAACAAGAGTTAGTATTATTTCTACGCGGATGTTTCACGGTAAACCCAAAATCATCTCGCAAAGCTTTTTGCTGCATGATTTATGGTTGAGTCTACAGCCTGGAAGTTCTATGAGTTAGGTTTCGATAAGATTAATTTCTTATAAATATAGGCCATAGGACACAAGAAATAGAGTTGTTGAATATACAAAGCAAGAGAGAGATATCTTCTGAGAGAAGCTACGGTCACAGAGGTGAAAAGCAGAAAGGATCAACAGCCAGGCAGAACAGGAAGATCAACAGGTATGATCTAATCAGACAGAGAGTATCAATTAAGATCATTACTTTAATACTGTGAAAGCATATTTAAATCCCTCTATCAGGGTGAACCCTAGTAAGTTCTTTGTATAAATCCTTTAACCGGGTAGTATCTTAGTTGATGTTGAAAGTCCTTTAACAAGGCGGCTCCTAACAGAATCAAGATCTTAACAGATCTTCTACCAAAACCCTTTACCAGGTAGCATTCTTGCAAGTGCTTTGTAAGCTCCTAACAAGGCATCTTTATTACTCCAGTAGTGAAGTTGTGAGCTCTGTCTCACCATGGTTTTTTCCTTCTAGCCGAGGGTTTCCACGTACATATGCTGTGTTGATCTGAGTATTTCTATTTTTGTTCATGAATGCTTAATTTCATATTGTTTATTCTAAAAGAATTTGCATACAAGGTTTAAATTGAAGTAGAAATAGTATTTACTGATTCACCTCCCCCCCCCTCAGTAACCGGTTAAGAAAAACAAAACCAAGGACAGATCAATAGGTCAGGAATAGCTGACATTAATAAGCGCAGGAAGACCGGTGACATATAGTAATAATGCTCTAACTGATCATCAAAGCAACCAGTCACAAAGCATGATCAAACCTGTAACTGGCAACAGGAACCGAGGAAAGGGTGGAAAGGGTTCTACCGGTACAGCCAGTAAAAGGGATGGTGACAGGTTAAGGTTCTTACCTGTGCACAACCTAAGGATATTAACCGATTAGTGAAGATTTCATCACGACTGATGAACTGAGGAAAGTCACAGTCGACAAACAGTTGTCTGACTCTTTGACCGGGATTTGTTGCACAAAATCTGGTAGACTTTAAGTTATCAAGATGATTGGTGCAAGGCACGATTGATGATTTTAATGCCGAAGTTTGTGGCTTTAAGACATGAAGATATCTCTTGTGAAGGAAAGCTTTCGACACGCATTCATTGTTTCCTTCATAAAGTAGAAAAAGCATGGCATGCATCAAATGTTTTCTCAGTGAACTAAGACTCCACTGGGTGATAGATCTAAAGGTGATCTATAAACAGGTCATGCATGTAAAAAGGAGAAAGGGCGAGAAGTCTATATATTCCTCTGCCTGAGATGAATATAGTTTGCCTTCATTCTGCCAAGGAAAAGAGTGAACCTTTACGCTGAAAAAGCTACTAAGGTGAAGAGAGGAGAAGAAAGTAGAGTGTGCAAAGAAGCACAACAGCCAAGGAGAACATACTTGCAGTGACCGGTGATGATTCTCAGTTGAATAGAACAACAATCTTATCAGGCTCAACAAAGCCATCATCAAAAGATCAAACTCTCTATTGCTCTCTGATAATTGCAATAAGCAGAATCCCAGTATTTTGGGTAAACATTAATAGGTCCCTTGTATTAAATCCCTTAATCGAGTGACATCTGTTAAGGTGTTCTAAGTCCTCTAACCAAGCAGGTTCTAACAGGCCTTATTTCTTAAATCCCTTAACCGGGTCGCATCTAACAGTGTGTTTTTAATCCTTTAACAAGGAAGGCTACTTACAGGGCACACTTCAAAAGAGTGCAAAATTTGTGAGGTTTACTCACACCATGGTTTTCTCTCGATTTGGGTTTCCACATGATAAATCTGGTGTTGTTTATTGCTTGATTGTGTGATAGCTATTTCTGTTCTAGAATCTATTCTGCTTACAGTTTTAGTTACATTATATCAGATTAGTTTTCAAATTTTAGTGGGTGTTGATTCACCCTTCCCCTCTCAACACTGGTTGGGACAATCAATTAGTATCAGAACCAAGTGCCTTTTCTAAGCTGCTTAACTACAACAGGAAAAAAGTCAAATGATGAGGAAGGACCAAAGTTTTCTAAGGAAAACTTCACTCTATGGTGTAGCAGAATGAAGCTATACATGAAAACCACCAAAGATCAATACTGGGCTCATGTAATTCATGATTACTCTGAACCCACTGGCACCTTGACACCTAATGAACAAAATATCAGCACAGAGCATACAGTTGCAATGGATATGATAGCAAGTACGCTACCTGATTATGTCTATACAAAGATTGAAAATCTGACAACTGTTCACAAGATGTGGAATAAGCTACAAACATTATATGATGGTGACCCACATGTTCAAAGAGCAAAGGTAGAAAGTCTCAGAGGCAAATATGATGATATGAGAATGAATAAAGGAGAATATATTGAGCAATACAGCAACAGAATCAAAGAAGTGGTGAACTCCATCAAAAGCGCTGGAGGAACACTAAGTGAGGAAGATGTGATAAGCAAAATACTAAGAATGTTGAGGCCTCAATATGCTATCAAGATCTCAGTCATATAGGAGCTCAGATCAATGACCATGGCTCAAGTCACTCTTGACTCCTAATCAGTAAGTTGACTGTATTTGAATTGAGCAATTTTGATAACAGCTTACCCATGCAAGAAACTGCTTTTAAATCTTCTGTTAATACATCTTCCACCAAGAAAGGAAGAGAAACCGGTAATAGTTCTACCGGTAAGACTGGAAGTTTTGTTGAAAATCTGCTCTCTGAAGAGATGGAGCAAGATGAGTTTGAAGCACTCGTCGCAAGCAGATTTTGAAGAGGAAAAGGCAAGTATAACAGTAAGCTTCCACTAAAATGCTTCTCGTGCAATAAGATAGCACACATTGCTGCACGATATCCAGACAATGAAAATAAAGAGAAGAGGAACCAATTCAAGAGCAAAGCAAAGGAGTGCTACCTTGCGGAAGGACTCGCGGTCAATGAATCTGAAGACTCTTAAGATGAAGAAATTGCCTTTGTTGCAATAAAAGAAGAAAGCCAAGTGATGAGTGAAATGGCACTTATCTCAAGATCTCATCAGAATGATGACTAGATCATTGACAGTGGATGCACTCACCACATGACTGGTGATAAGAACAAGTTCATCAGCCTAAAGCTCAATGATGGTGGATCGGTAACCTTTGGTAATAATGCTCCCTGTGCTATCAAATGTAAAGGCTCAATTCCGTTAGGCAATGAAGCCGTATGTGAGGATATGTACTGGGTAGAAGGACTCAAGTACAATCTAATGAGTGTTGCTCAATTAAATAACAAGGGATACATGTTGGAGTTCGGGC
Source organism: Chamaecyparis obtusa (assembly GCA_027943335.1). Lineage (NCBI taxonomy): Eukaryota > Viridiplantae > Streptophyta > Pinopsida > Cupressales > Cupressaceae > Chamaecyparis > Chamaecyparis obtusa. The sequence continues at coordinate 1,615,046 of BSBK01001960.1, forward strand.
AAGGTTCTTGTGTTGTCAGGAACCAATCAAGAGCTCATGTTGCTACCGGTAGACAGAGTAAAGGGAACCTGTTCTATCTGGACTCGATGGAGGGAGCTTGGCTCATAGCATCAGTAAAAGGAGAAACAAACAAAATTTGTCTTGTAACCAAAGAGGACACCAGTTGGTCATGGCATAAGAGGCTCTGCCACATAAACTTTGACAATATTGTCAAAGTGAGCAAGAAGAAGTCAGTCAGAGGGCTTCCTGAGATTACAAAACCTGACAGAGGTATTCGTAAGGATTGACAGTTAGGAAAATTGACAAGAACAAGTTTTAGCAGTAAATCCTATTCTGTTGAAAACGTTATGGATCTCGCACACACAGATTTGTGTGGAACTATGAGAACAAAGAGCTACTATGGAGACAGGTATTTCATGCTTTTTGTAGATGATTTCTCAAGAATGATGTGGACACTTTTTCTTAGAGAAAAATCAGAGGCCTTTCACATGTTAAAAATCTATAAGGCTCGAGTGGAGGAGACCGGTAAAAGCTTGAAGTGTCTGAGATCAGACAAAGGAGGTGAATACACCTCTCAAGAGTTCACTCACTACTGTGAGGAACAGGGAATAAAAAGGTAGTTGTCTGCACCAAGAACCCCGCAACAAAATGGAGTCGTTGAAAGAAGAAACAAGACTCTAATTGACTATGCTAGAACCCTAATGATTCAGAAGGATCTCCCTCATCACTTTTGGAGAGAAGCTATCAGCACTGTTGTGTATACACTAAACCGAGTTCAAGTTAAAAAAGGAACCGAAAGACTCCCTACGAATTATGGTTCGGTCACACACCCAGTGTAGGCCACTTCAGAATTTTTGGTAGTAAATGTTACATTAAAAGAGATATGTACTCTGGCAAGTTTGAGTCAAAGAGTGATGAAGGCATATTTCTGGGTTATTCTACCAAGAGTAAAGCCTCTTGGTGTATGAATAAGAGGACAGGAAAAATAGTAGAAAGTATCAATGTGAAGATTGATGAATATTCAGAACCGAGAAGTAAAATCAATCATAATGAGTATGACATTCATCGGGATCAAAATGCTGAAAATCATCTGGCATTCAATAAAATGAGTGTTGCTGATGAAGGAGAAGAGAAGGTAATCAGACCCTTGGAGCAAGATGATGTACCTGAAAACATAAGACCAACTCTAGATGATGAACAGGAAATGGTTCATGACAATGCTGGAGAAATTGCTCAACCGGAAGATATAGACCAAGAACACCAACCGGTTCTGCCAAGGTATGTCACATATCAGTCCGCTAGTAACATTATAGGTGACAAACATGCTAATATTCTGACCAAGAGAAAGGCTAGAGAAAGTATTTTCTTACTTTCCAGCATAGAGCATAGAGCACATCCTTCCTTCAGGAGCCGAGAGGTTGTATTCTATATACGACAAAGCAATGCTGGCCATCATGCATGCCTTGACAAAGTTTCAGCAGTACCTTGTCGGAGCCAAGTTCGTTGTCTGTACAGATCACAACAGTCTCAAGCATTTTCTGGAACAGCGAGAGTTGAATGAGCGACAACAAAAATGGGTAAGTAAAGTCCAAGCTTTTGACTTTGACATTGAATATGTGAAAGGGAAAAATAATGTAGTGGCTGACGCATTGTCAAGAAAACCAGTCATCTGTTCCTTATCTCAAATATCAGCGGATTGGAAAGAACATTTGTTGGTCGAATACTCCAAGGACACGTTCGCATAACAACTCTTAGACAAAGAAATACAAGACGACAGGTATAAGGTGGTCGATGATATTATTTTCTACAAGGAAAGAATTTACCTTGTAATGTCCCCATTTTTCAGACTTCAGGACTAGCTTGGTTTGGTGACCCTCGCAAGCTAATCAGGCATTCAGAGGGGGTCAGATTGTGGAGTCAGTATTGGGACTCCATTCTGGAGGTTTAGTTTATCATATCTGCTCTTCGTTCAGGTCAATTTGGTTGACTTACTATTTTTAGTAAGTGGTATTTTGGGTATGGCCTGGATTAGCAGGGTGTCTGCACAAAGCGTCAGATGTTTCAAGATTGAGTCTCAGGGAATCTCTAGTTTGAGAGACTTACTATTTATAGTAAGTCTATTTTTAGCAGCTGGCTATTTTTGGCAGTCGGTTATTTCTGGCAGGGCAGTTGGTGTTTGAGGCTCTGGTGTCGGAAATGAGTTTATTTCAGTCAGCAAAATTCAAAGGCTTTTGGTTTTAAAAGTTATCGTTATTAAATTAAATTATTTTAATTTAATAACTTTAATACTTTATAACTTTAATGTTATAAAGTGAAGAGGTCATTTAAAAGCCTTTTTAATGAAAAAAGTGAAATTGTGCTTTTTCTGAAAAAGCTATATATTCTACTCGAAAAAGCACTTTCATTCATTCATTGTTGATTTGATAAAATTTATAAAGTCTCTTGGCTGTGAGAAACCGGCTAGGGTTTTGAGGACTGATTCCTCTTCTGGCCATTTGAGCCATCACAGATTGGTGGTGAATTTTGCAGCTGCTGATTCTGAATTAAATCCAGTGTTGATGTATACTGGGTTTATGAGAAGTTTGTTCTACAGACAAATCAATTTATTCATTCTGGGGTTTGATTTGTCTTCCTGCTGGAGTTCTGAAATTGTTTGGAGGAGTTCTGTGTTTCTTCATTTGGTAATTGCATTCGAATTTGCTGAGGTTGTTTTTATTGGGAAATCTACTGTTAATTAATTGCTGATGCTGCAATTAATAAATTGGCGTTCGGGTTTTATGGTGAAGTTATTTCTACAGGCGAATCATTTGTTCTTAAGGATTCTGAATTGTTTCATGGCTGAGGTTTAATAATTGATTGAGAGATTGGCAGAGATCTTGCAGATGCTGAATTAATTATATTGAGATTGAATTCACAAAATCTGGAAACCCACATTAATTACATGGCTACGTTTTTTAATTGGGAATTTGAGGAGCTTCATTGTTTGCTCGCGTGACTGGAAAACAGGGTCAGATTAATATTTCTACTGAAACCATCAACACAGCAAGCCAACCTCATGATATTACATCTCGCCGTGAATGTACAGGCTGGAGTTTAGGCGTTAGAGAATTGTGGTATGTTTTTATGAAAGGCATTACAAAATTACAAGCATTTTCGGATTGTCAGGTGCCTTTGAGTTTTTTATATTAATTGAAATGCTTATATATTCTGTTTGTAATGAGAAATGAGAATCAATTAAATTATTAAAGAATGTCATTTTGTCTTGGTTGGATTACTATGAATTTTGGTGAAGATTGATTATTAAATTGCAATTAAAAGATTTATTGAGCAAGTGCTACAAATATTTTAAATAAAATAAGTGGATTTGGAAGAAGCCAGTTTCGGTTCTTCACATACCTGGTGCCTGAATCCAAGTTGAAGAAAAAGGTTTTGAAAGAAATGCACGATTCACCTCTAGCCGAGCATCAAGGTTACTTGAAGACCTACCGACAGATTAGGGAAAGATTTTCTTGGAAGGGCCTAAAAAGTGATATATTACAGTACAACCGGGAATGTTCCATCTGCCAACAAAATAAATCCAAACACACTCTACCGGCGGGTTTTCTGCAGCCATTACCGATTCCAGAGAAGAAGTGGGATAGTATATCAATGGATTTCATCTCCGGGCTCCCTAAGGCACAGGGGAAGGATTGCATCTTTGTGGTAGTCGACAAACTAACCAAGTATGCACATTTCTTTACTTTTCCAACAAAGTTTTCCGCTTCATAGGTAGCAGACTTATTCTTCGAAGAGGTGTTCCGTCTGCATGGCCTCCCTCGAAACATAGTGAGCGACAGAGATAGCTACTTCCTCAATAATTTCTGGAAAGAATTGTTTCGACTAGCAGGGACAGAGTTGTCACCAAGCACCAGTTACCACCCACAAACCGACGAACAAACAGAGATTGTAAACAAATGGCTGGAAGGTTACCTCAGAAATTATGTTTCAGCACAACAGAGGGCATGGGTAAAATGGCTACACCTCGGAGAGTACTACTACAATACCAATTTCCACATGTCCATTGGAATGGAACCTTTCAAAGCTTTGTACGGGTATGAACCTCCTTCATTTGTGGATTTGGCTCTCGGTGACAGTCACACGCCGAAGGCCAAAGACTAGCTGCAGGAAGAAATAGATATTTTTAAGTCCCTAAAGGAAAATCTCCAGCACGCTCAGAATGAACAAAAAATGTACGCTGACAGGCACCGAATCGAGAGGAGTTTTGAAGTAGGGGATCTGGTATACCTCCGACTTCAACCAAACAGACAATCGTCTCTGAAGGCTTCCGAAAAGGAGAAGTTGAGACCGCGCTTCTACGGACCCTACCATGTGACAAGGAGAGTTGTCGAAGTTGCATACGAATTGGATCTGCCTGAGGGAAGCCGAATCCACAACGTCTTCCACGTTTTTTCTCTGAAGAAAGTCGTGGGCCAGCAAGTGACAGTCTCCACAGACCTGCCACCCCTCGACGATGGAGGAAAGTTAGTATTGGAACCTACGGAAATCATCAACAACCGGGAGAGAAGATTGAGGACACGCACTATCAAAGAATTTCTTGTGTGCTCGAAGGACCTTCCCCTTGAAGATGCCACCTGGGAAGGAGAAGAGATTCTGGAACACCCCAGCCTAAAATTGCTTGAGGACAAGCAATCTTTGGGACGGGAGGACTGTAATATCCCCATCATTAAATAACTATTAAAACTATTGTATTAGGGTTCGCAATTGATTTAGTTTATCTCGCGCCCATTCTTTCTTTTTGTTGGCGTAGTTTAGTTGTCGCCATCAGCTCTTTTGTGCACTATTGGGAGTTTTCCCCGACGGGTATTTATGCTCGACGTGTAGGTTAGATTTGATATGTTGAGAATTATATTTGATTTGTATTTGCGAATTCCTGTTGGGATTCTGTTGTTCGCCATTTCGGAGGTGAAAGACACTCCCTCTTTGGTTTGTGTGCACTTTCGGTGGGATTCAACCCTCACCCTATTCTGTTTGTTCTGCTTGTTTCGGATCTGGCAAATCCGAGGTTTCCGTCAATTAATTCAATAATATCTTTCAGGCAATATATTTGGCCTGTATAGAGTTTTGTGTTATTATCGGCGAAGAGGAAGGAGATATCATTCAATCTCTCGAAGGCTTATAGATCCTTCGTGCACATTCCAACTGTCCGTACAGCTTGTTTCTACATTGTACAACCTTCTACCCAGCACCATATGGCCACCCTATTCCACCGTACGGATCCCATCTAGCCACCGTACGACCTGCTTCTGCCTCGTACGGCCTTCTACCAAGCACCGTACGGCTACCTTGTTCCACCGTACGGGTCATATCCAACCACCATACGGCCATCTCCGTACACCCTTGAGGTCTTACCGTACGGCCTTGAAGTTTACCATACGGCCTTGAGATCTTACCATACGGCTCCTGCTGACCCACCATACGACCTCTGGTGCTCCAACGTACGGCCCCCCAGCATATGTTTCAACACCGTACGGCCTTCCTGGCATAGCCCGGCTTCTGTACGGACCTCCTACACATACTTCCTTGGCACCATCCCATTCGGTTGAGAGCTGGAAATGTATTATTCCGAGCAACTGAAGTTGGGAACATTATAATAACAATGATCTCAAATGAAAGATAGGCAAGGTGAACCTATCATCCTTTGATGGATCGGGATCAACTTCCGCACAGGCATGGGTCTAGAAGGCAGACATATTTCTAGCTTAGCCCAATGCCGGAGGATGAGGCAATCAAATTTGCACCACTACACCTGGAGGGGATCGCTCATGAATGGTGGCATCATGGAATGGTCACCCTCGGACATGATCAAATAACCTCCTACGTGGACTTCACGGAGAGACTCATAAACCAATTCGATGGGAAGAATCCAGAACTTAATTTTAAGGAGTTGGCACAACTGAAGCAATTTGAATCAATTGACAGTTATATTGCAGAATTTCAAAGACTGTCTGTGTTGGTAACAAATATCTCGAAAAGGCAGTCGATTGTGTTGTTCGTAGATGGATTGATGGAACCTCAAAAAGGTTGGGTGAAAGGTTTCAACCCCGTCACACTTACAGAAGCAATTAAGAAGGCTCATGGCATGGCATTGTCATCCTTTTCTTCCTCAAGGAATTATTCACATCCCAAGCCTCCCCTGGCGCCGAAGGAGAAAGATAACAAACCCCCACCAAAGAAGTCGTTGGATGAGGCCACCGGACTAGAGCTCAAAAGAAAAAAACTATGTTTTACCTATAAGGAGCCGTGGGAACCAAGTCACCGATGCTTAGGTAGAGGCAAAATCCATTACATTGAAGTAATGTCTGACAGCGAGGGGGAACAAGGGGAAACAGAGCTGGAGGGAAATGATCAGCAACTTACTCAGGAGGCAAACATAAATCGGGCAAAGAGGATTGCCACACTTGCTCGGCGTGGAGGTGTTATTGCGGCCCTTGCTGGCACTCCGAGGTGTATGGTATTTAGAGTACAAGGTACTCTCCAGGGACAACGGGTCGTGGTTATGCTCAACAGTGGGGCCACCCTCAACTTCATCAATTCGTTGCTCGTGAAATGAAGGGGTTTGCACACAGAGGCTCACCAAGGGTTTGAAGCCAAGGTTGTCGGAGGGAATCTCTTGTCATGTACCCATCTGGTTCCACAACTTAGCATTACTATGGGGAACCACACAGTGACAGATGACTTCTTTGTAGTGGACTTGGATGACATGGAAGTCATATTGGGTATCCAGTCGATGGAGACTATCGACGAGTATACACAAAGTGTCAAGAGGATGAGATTCTCCTTTTAAGTGGATGGCAAAAAGGTAGTTATGAGGGGGATGTCAAATGGTAGTCCGAGGGAGATCTCGTCTCAATGGATGGAGGCCATTTTTCAGACATGATGATGTGGTTTGGGCGGCACACTGCATGGTCTCAACTAAACCTTTGAAGAAGCAACCAACATACTACCTTGATGAGGATCTTCAGGTGGCATTGGACAAACACAGTTTGGTCTTCGCTAACATTCCACCTAGCATCCCTCCCTGTCGAGGCTTTGAGCATACCATCGAGTTAGAAGGAGCCAAGCCGGTCATCACCACCCCCTACCATCATCCTAAAAGATTTAAGGATGAGATTGAGAAGACAATCCAAGACCTTCTGGACAAGGGATGGATCAGACCCAACTCTAGCCCTTTCGCATCTTCGGTGGTATTAGTGAAGAAGAAAGATGGAACCCTCCGGATGTGTGTGAATTACTGTGCACTAAATAAGAAGACTATCAAGAATAGGTATCCTATTCCCAAGATCAACGAGTTGTTGGATGAGTTACACAGTGCAGTCTACTTTACCAAAATAGACCTCAAATTCGGGTATCACCAAATCTGCATGAGAGAGCAAGATGTGGAGAAAACAGATTTCCACTGCCATTATGGACATTATGAGTTCCTGGTCATGCCATTTGGACTAACCAACGCCACGGCCAAGTTCCAATCCTGCATGAACCACATCTTCAACAAGCAACTATGCAATTTTCTGTTGGTATTTTTCGATGACATCCTTATTTACAGTAAAACATGGGAAGAACATCTAAGGCATTTGGATGAAGTACTAGGAATTATGGAATCACGGTCATTGTTCGCCAAAAGATCAAAATGTGAGTTTGGGATGACGAAAATATTATATTTGGGGCACATCATCAGTGGGCGAGGAGTTCAAGTGCATCAGGAGAAGATTCAAGCCATCTTGGACTGGCCCCCTCCCAAAACACTCTCAGAGCTGCGTGGATTCTTGGGGTTGTGTAGTTACTACAGGAGGTTCGTGAAGGGGTTCTCTCAGCTTAGTGTGCCTTTGACAGACTTGACGAAGAAAGGATGCTTCTAGTGGAGTGAGCAAGCACAATGCACTTTTGACAAACTGAAGGAGGCTATGAGTTCCTGTCTTGTTCTCGCATTGCCAAACTTCACTTGACCTTTCATCCTTGAATGCGACGCATCAAGAGAAGCCATCGGCGCCGTGCTGATGCAAGTTTGCCACCCTATTGCATTCGAGTGTCAAAAGCTCTCAGGAGCCGAACGATTGTATTCCATCTACGAAAAAGCAATGCTCGCCATCCTACACGCACTCATGAAGTTTAGGCAGTACTTTGTCGGAGCCAAGTTCACCGTCCGAACCGACCACAATAGCCTGAGGTACTCTTGGAGCAGAACGAGTTGAACGAACGACAACAAAAGTGATTAAGGAAAATCCGGGAATTTGATTTTGATAATGAATTATGTGAAGGGAAAAAATAATGTTGTGGTTGACGCATTATCCAGAACGCCTGCCATATGCTCTCAATCTTAGATTTCAACAAATTGGAAGGCACCCCTATTGGTCAAATACTCCAAGAACTCATTCGCATGCCAACTGATGGACAATGAAATCCAAGATGACAGGTGCAGGGTAGTTGATGGCATCATCTACTACAAGGACAAAATTTCTTTGGTACCCGAGTCCAAGATGAAAAAGAGAATTTTAAAAGAGATGCACGACTCACCTCTGGCCAGGCATCCAGGGTACTTGAAGACTGACAGACAAATTAGGGAGAGGTTTTCGCGGAAGGGTCTCAAGAATGATGTCCTACAGTACGTTCGGGAATGTGCCACATGCCAGCAGAACAAATCCAAGCACACCCTACCTGCAAGACTGCTTCAACCATTGCCAATTCCAAAACAGAAGTAGGATAGCATCTTGATGGACTTCATTGCAGGGCTTCCAAAGGTGCAAGGGAAGGACTGTATCTTCGTCGTGGTCGACAGATTAACCAAATATGCTCGCTTCTTCGCTATTTCCACCGAGTATCAGGAAACACAAGTGACAGAGCTATTCTTCTGTGAAGTATTCCGCCTGCATGGTCTCCCCCGAAACATAGCAAGCGACAGAGATGGCCGCTTCCTCAGCATTTTTTGGATAGAACTTTTTCGGCTCACTGGACCAGAATTGTCACTTAGCACCAACTATCAACCACAGAGAGATGGAGTGACAGAAATTGTGAATAAGTGGTTGGAGGGGTATCCATGAAGCTATGTTTTAGCACAACAAAGGGCATGGATTAAGTGGTTGCACTTGGTTGAACACTACTACAATACCACATACCACATGTCCATCGGGATGGCACCATTTAAAGCATTATATGGTTATGAACCTCCATCATTTGTTGATATGGCATTGGGTGATAGTCGCACACCGAAGGCCAAGGAATGGCTACATGAGGGATTAGACATTTTAAGATCTCTCAAGCAAAATCTGCAAAGGGCCCAGAACCAGCAAAAGATGTATGCTAATAGGCACTGAGTTGAGAGAAATTTTGAGGTTGGTGACATGGTATACCTTCGACTTCAGCCATATAGGCAATCCTCTCTGAAGACATGTGGTAAGGAGAAGCTGAGACTGCGTTTCTACAGTCCCTACAAGGTGGTTCAGAGAGTAGGTGAAGTTGCCTACGAATTGGAGCTTCCCAAAGGGAGTCGGATTCATAATGTCTTTCACATGTTGTGTTTGAAGAAGGTCGTCAAACAACATGTCACGATGTCGAATGAATTGCCTCCCATTGACAAAGAAGGGAAACTAATCCTGGAGCCAGCCGAGATCATCAACGTCCGAGAGAAGAGGCTAAGGTCACGCACTGTCAAGGAGTTTTTGGTCAGATGGAAAGATCTTCCAGACAAGGATGTCACTTGGGAAGGGGAGCAAATTTTGATGCACCCAAGTCTAAAATTGTTGGAGGGCAAGCAATATTTTTGGCCGGGAGGACTATGATGTCCCCATCGTCATTAAATAAATTAATAATATTTTTATATATTTGGCCCCAATTAATTTAATTCTCTTGAGCCTTTTTTTATTTTTTGATCCGTAGGTGTTGTCATGTCGGCTTTATTTGTAAACCCTCGAGAAGTTTCTCCGAAAGGGTATTTATGACCGATTGTAGGTAGTTGTTTGTCATGACTTGTTATTTTATTGTATTAAAAATTCCTGTTGGAGTTTTGTTTTCGCCATTTCGGAGGTGGAAGATCCTCCCTATTTGGTTTGTTGCAGTTTTGGTGGGAGTAACTCCTCACCCTATTTTGCTCTTTCAGATCTGGCAAATCGGTGGCACTATTGTTGTTTGAATCAGTAATTACTTTTAGCACCATTGGTCTCTGACAATCAGCTTTGGTAATTGTTTATTTACTTGGTGCATGTGAAATCATTTATCCTACTATTAGGCAAATACTATAATCAGGTAACATAGGCCCAGAACCGTCTCAGGACTTCTCTTTCCCCACCATACGACAACCACTTTCACCATACAGCCTCCATCAATCTGTTGCACAGCCCAACTCATCCCCACCGTGCGGGTTACCACACTACCGTGCAGTCAAGACCATTCCACCGTATGGACTGCCATTTTACCGTATGGTCACAGTCACTGTATGGCCATTGACAGCACTAATGTGCGGATTGAAAATTTGGTTGTGCGGACTACAAATTTTCGGTATGGTTGAGATCTTCAATAAAGGGACATTATAGTTTTGTGTATTTTTGTGGACTCTTCGCAGGTGTTCCTGAGCCCTTCCAGTTTGTGTGTGGGTTGTTTTGCCTGCGCACGAAGGGTTTATGCTTGGGTTTGAGTGTCATTTTCGGTGTCACCCATGTGCATTTTTTGTGCTTAATGATCGACGGGTTTTCTTCTCTTAATGTCTCTGCAAAATCAACTGGGGATCATCTGCCATTTTTTCTTCAAACATTGTTTCTATGTTCGCCCTAGGGTTTCTTGTGACGAACGGTTTTTTTTTATGCTCTCCAGCTCGCATTTTGGACACGTATGTTTTTTGGAACCTCACAAGACTTGTTCTCCCGCAACGACACCTGTTTTCTCTGCATTTAGTGCAGACTTTTATTTTTCAACCCATGATGGCCCAACTTTTTCGTGGATTTATGGGTGTTCGTCTCTTGTGCGACAAAGGACTTTCTACTTCATGGGTTTTGTATAAACCCAAGTTGTTCTTGTTTTCGTAGCTTAGGCGAGGTCTTTGATTTTATGGGTTTCGTAATTTTTCCCATAAAAATTCAAGACAACTCTTTAATATTTTTTTGTCCATAAAAAAAAATATGATGGGTTTTTCCCCAAACAATTCTAGGCAAGTTTTATATTTTTTTGCCCTTAAAAAATTTGTCTAGTTTTGATTGATTTTTCACCTCAAAAATCGTGTCTGGATTTCTCCGATTTTTCTCCTTAAAAATCATTTCTAGGTTCTGTAATTCGTGAAATTGTTTGTTCGTGTGGGATTTTGTTTGTTATTTTTTTTTTAAAACGATCCTTTGTATACTTCAATTTTAGGGTTTTTTCAATTTTTTCCACAAAAATCGTGGCTTCTTCAAGTTTGTTTTGAGTCGCAGTGCTCATCTACAAAAGTTCTTGTTGAATAATCTTGCAGTCTATTGGGAGCGTAGTGCTCATCTACAAGAGTTTGGCGATTTTCCTCAAAATCATGGTTTCAATTTCATCTTGGTGTCTCTGGCTACAGAGAGTAATACCTTTGTTACCTAACATCACATTGGCTACTCTTGGTCATTGTCATTTTGCAGATCCAGGGAGGGCCTCAACAGCAGCAAAATGTTTTATGACTGCAAGACATGTATAGTCGTTTGCAGGGTAGTTAAACAATGACCATTAAGGGAGGGTATTAGAATATTATAATGTTTCTTTAATGGCCATCTTAGTTAGTCTTTAGTTTATTAGGTAGTTTCTATTTTTGTCTTTAGTTCATGATTGTTTCTTTTTGAAACATTGTCTTTTTAAATCCATATAAGAAGCTTTCATCTCCGCTGTTTTAATATAAAAAACATTGATTTACCATAACATTCCAGCCAGCCGTACCACTTCATGAAGGGCCACGTGAGGTTTCTAGGGTAGTTGTTAGGGTTTGTAAAAGCCGGTATCTACATTTATTGGAGTGCTTTGTTGCTGTTTGTCATTTCCAAAAGCGGCCGTCCATTTTGGAAGCATTTTGGCACCTTTTGAATGCATATTTCATGAGCAGCTCCAATGATTTCTTAGCTGCATTTTGTGGGTATGTGGGATTTTGATATGTTATGTGATTTCATGAACTGGTTGTCATTATATTTGAGAAATACTGAAAAATCAGATAATGAATTAAATCTGGAATTTCAGCAGTGTTATTTCTGAGTTTTGTTCATTCTTTTAAATTAGTAAAGGTGCAACAATATTGTCTTTTTATCTGCACTATTATTGTAATTGTTTATATTGCAAAAACAACTAAAACACAATCAAAAGTAAAAAACAGAGCACAAATATGGCTGAAAATTACATCCAATGAAAGAGTTATGTGTTGGAATCACTTAGAAGCGGGAAGGAGACATGCGAAGATGGATAGAGAATTGTGAGAAGCCGAGAAAGTCGTGCAATTTTAATGCAAACACTAAACCAGCATCTTCAAACAAAACTAGCTTTGACACCATGTTAAGATTAGCTAGAATCAAAATGCAAAATACAACCTTCAACAAGTAAAACTAAATTAGCACAATGGAAATGCCTATCATATACAAATGAGTGTGTGATTATACAGTGTCAATCTTACATATATAGGGAAGGATGAGGAGGTGAGGGAGCAAAGACTAACTACCCCTCCAAAGATGGAACACTTGTGACCTCACTTGACAAGTGTGTAATCAAGAGTCAAATATGCATGCACTAGGTGTCTCACAAAGTGAGGATACATATCTCAACCACATGAGGTGAAACCAAACTCTAAAATAGCCTACTAACTAGTTATATAATGACCTTATCTACGCTAACAAATAGTTAGTGATATGTTAATTTTAAAAAGGCATGATATATGGTTAGAATTGAGATTATGTACCATGCATGGAACTTTCATAGTCCAAGTGGAATTGAAAAAGCAATTGCACAACTTATATTTTACCTTCTGGGTGAATCTATAAATTGTATCTTTGCATTGTTAATATTTTCCAGATTCATCTAGGAATGATCAAACTATAGAGATCTTCCAAACACTAAGCACAAAATAAAATATAATATACACAAGCAAGGAGAGATAGTACCCGGATTTAGGTTCTGAATTGGTCTTCAAATCAGTGCCTTTAATCTCTCTAAGATGAAGGTGCCAGGTCAGCCCACATAGGGCTTCTACAATGCCACCAATCTGATCTTTACTTTGACCTAGAAACAGACCAAGGCCAATGTAAGATCTGCTCCAGAATTTGCACTTAATTCTGCTGCAATTAGGGCAGAGAAATCGCTGCCCCTTAGACTGAGAATTGTTGCTCCTTAATGGTGGATTCACTACCTTCTTAATGGTGTTCGTTGCTGCCCTTGAGGAATTCGCTGCTGCCCTAAGGAATTCGCTGCTGCCTAAGGAGTTTGCTGCTGCCCTCGAAGATTCTTGGGAGAGGAGAATAAGTTATGTTTTTGATATCTCCTCTCCCAACAAATCGATCCTCCTTTATATGAGGAAGGAGTGCCATTCCAAGGGGGGCCGACCAGAATAAGATAAATACCCAAGAGGGCCGACTTAGGGCCCAGTCAAAATAAACATTATAAAGTCGATTTCCCTATAAACAGTAAATATTCAATATCCAATATATTTAATATTATTATTTATATATATCGAAATATATGTATGCCATGTATTTAATATCTTATTTGATGTGAGAGATATTTGCCAACAAGGCCATAATATCAACACTCCCTCTTGGACTTGAGGCAAAGATCAACCCAATGATCTTCCTCTATCATCCTTGATAGAGATGCCAAAAACATAAACAACATGGATTCCATATCCAATAGAATCATAGATCTCATATCTATGATAGGTAGAACACATATGTTCTTACATCATTTCCAACCATAGATTTCATATCCATATGAAAATCATGGTAACAAGATGTTTACCAACCGGATGTGGATTTCCTAAATCCACGAGTCTCCGAGACTCAAAAAAATGGATTCCTAATCCAATGATGCCATAGATCTCTCCTCTATGATAATAGATCTCTATCTACAAGATATAATGAGAACACAACTGTTCCTCATAAACCATACATCTCATATTCATATGAAAAACATCATATCATATGATGCTTACCATCCAAATGTGGATCTCAAGATCCTCTGGTCTTCAAGAATATCAGTCCATGATATTCATGATAACATCAAGTCCATGATGCTTATCAACCATAAGTGATATCAAGTCTGTGATATCAGATATTTCCAATAAATTTGTGAATTTCCTAAATCCACTAGTCACCTTGACTCTTTTGAATATCAAATCCATGATATTCATGGTATCATCAAATCCATGATATATAACGACCAATCTGTGGATAACTAAATCCATGAGTCACCAAGACTCAAGAAATGTCAAGTCCATGACATCATACCAACATCAAGTCCATGATGTTAAGAGAATTGGTCTAACGAATATCAAGTCCATGATATTCACCAAGTGCTTGGAGTAATGGCCTATCGACATCAAGTCCATGATGTCCACCAATTACTCAGATGTGGATCCCTGATCCACAAGATATCAAATCCATGATATCTTCGAGTCTTGGTCTAACGAATATCAAATCCATGATATTCACCAAGTACTCGGACCAATGGCCTCTAGACATCAGATCCATGATGTCCACCATATGCTAAGAAGTGGATCCCTAATCCACCAAATATCAAATTAATGATATCCTCGAGCATCGGCCTAACAAATATCAAATCCATGATATTCACCAAGTACTCGGAGCAATGGCCTTCAGACATCAAATCCATGATGTCCACCATATGCTAAGAAGTGGATCCCTGATCCACCAAATATCAAATTAATGATATCCTCAAGCATTGGCCTAACGAATATCAAATCTATGATATTCACCAAGTACTCGGAGCAATGGCCTCCAAACATCAAATCCATGATGTCCACCATATGCTAAGAAGTGGATCCCTGATCCACCAGATATCAAATTAATGATATCCTCAAGCATTGGCCTAACGAATATCAAATCCATGATATTCACCAAGTGCTCGGAGTAAGAATATCAAGTCCATGATATTCTCCAAGTATCCAATTCATAAGAAAAAACTTAGTCATACGCATAGATGTAATCAAATGAATCAAACACAACCAAATGTATCTCATAATCAAAACCTCATCTCATGAATCCACATAAGTATAAGAGTAACCAATATGATCACAAGATTCAAGTTAAATGTAAAGTTTACACATAGAACCATATGTAATCTAGTCTCAGCTATAATCAGTAAATATAGACTCAGCTATGAAAGAAAGTATAATCCATTCATACACAATAGTTAAAGTATGCTTCACAAGCTAAAGCATACAAATGACGTATGCCCCATACAATCATATTAAGTAGTCAAATGCAGTTTTCTCATAGAACCAGCATAATTTATCCAGCATCTATAGACAAGCATGAGAGTTATCACATAAGTGATCACAGCAAGATGCAATAGTTTTATCTAAAACATATGTCCACAAAATATCCTCCCAGACATACAATAACCTTATCTCTAAGTTTCGTAATGTATGTTACCAAGAAATATGCCAATTGTACGATGTAACATATAAAACATATGCCAATTAATAATGTATGCACCCATGCATCAAACACTTAATCTAACAATCAACTGTGAATGTTCCCAGAACAGTGTTAGATATAATATATGTCAAAGTAAAGTATGTACCCACATAACAGAAATATATGTCAATGTAAATGTAAGGTATACTCCTCATACATGATATAAGCATAACAGATGCTAATGTAGTGTATGTTCCATATGCCAACCTGAAGTATGCATCCATTCATGCATAATGTACCTAATGAAATGTCAGTTACACCAATTAGCTAAAACAGATAATCAGTTATGCTAATAAGACATTCCTAACCAGCTGATCCAATCAGCTATGCAATCATATATCAAAACTAACCAGTTATGATGATCAAGCCAATGAGGTATAATCCTACCCATACATATGATCAACAGGACATAAAGAGTTCATAACAAAATTAGGTGTAAGTGAGCCCATAATTGAACTCCCTCTTAAACCATATACCCATAATTTAGCTACCCCAGGGTATATATTACTCAAGGAATCTATTCCCTCTGGATGATCCTATCTTCACCCTCTAACAAGGTTAAAACTCCCTTAATCAGTAAAGGAAGGATAATGCCAATAAGATCTTGTGATCTTGAATCCATGTATACATAGCCAATGTATGCTACCGTAATGAATAGGCCAATAAGGTAGAGTATGCTACAGTTCTCTCAAGAATAACTCACACAACAACTAGTATAATGTACACCAAATGGATAGATAGCTATGTAAGTTGCCACAGCTGCATATAGAAAAAATCCCTCTCAATATGCAGTAGATAGATACCAGATTAAATCAACGCTGATGTAAAACACAACCCAATGTTGTCAATGTACAAAAGTACTTCCTTCTTATAGACAGTCAATGATAGTCAAATGGTTATGTATGTCTCAAAAATGTAAAATATGTTAAGGCAACATAAGGTGTGCTTTCACACATAAATGTGATATATGAAATAATTATCCAGCTATACCAAAAATAATGTCTCAACTATATGACATATATAGACTCAGCCATAACAGTGAAGAAGGGTATGCTAACATAAGCCAAGTGTTATGCAAGGAGATGTGACCACACATAGAGGTAAAAGCCAAGTAGTTTCCTACATAGAAACATATACCAATGATCCAATCAACAATATGCCGTTAAGCTAAGTCAATCCAATAGGGAATGATCTTACTCCTTCTGAATCATACATGTCATGTACTTAATTCAAGTTGATCTACTACCCATATCTTCCCAGCCAATGATAATTAATAAGATTTCCCATAGAGGCAACCAATTGTAAATCAAAACCCTTATTACAATTTCAGACCAAACCCTACTTGCCATAAAGTTTCTTAGTTTTGAAAGAGTTAGTTTGTATTCCTAAATCTAAAAAGATCTTTCCTCTACCTAGGCTCTGATACCATGTTAATATTTTCCAGATTCATCTAGGAATGATCAAACTATAGAGGTCTTCCAAACACTAAGCACAGAATAAAATATAATATACACAAGCAAGAAGAGATAGTACCCGGATTTAGGTTCTGAATTGGTCTTCAAATCAGTGTCTTTAATCTCTCTAAGATGAAGGTGTTAGGTCAGCCCACTTAGGGCTTCTACAGTGCCACCAATCTGATCTTTACTTTGACCTAGAAACAGACCAAGGCCAATGTAAGATCTGCTCCAGAATTCGCACTTAATTCTGCTGCTATTAGGGCAGAGAAATCGCTGCCCCTTAGACTGAGAATTGTTGCTCCTTAATGGTGGATTCACTGCCTTCTTAATGGTGTTCGCTGATGCCCTAAGGAAATCGCTGCTGCCTAAGGAGTTCGCTGCTGCCCTAAGGAATTCGCTGCAGCCCTCAGTGATTCTTGGGAGAGGAGAATATGTTATGTTTTTTATATCTCCTCTCCCAACAAATTGATCCTCCTTTATATGAGGAAGGAGTGCCATTCCAAGGGGGGCTGACCAGAATAAGATAAATACCCAAGAGGGCCGACTTAGGGCCCAATCAAAATAAACAATATAAAGTCGATTTCCCTATAAACAATAAATATTAAATATCCAATATATTTAATATTATTATTTATATATATCAAAATATATGTATGCCATGTATTTAATATCTTATTTGATGTGAGAGATATTTGCCAACAAGGCCATAATATCAACATGCATACCCAACAATAACTTCCAAGTTGAGAAGGTGGCAATGGAGGTTGACCAACTCAAGCAGCTTTCATGCACTGGATTGTGCAACATGCACGATCAATGTTGTTACTCCAACATCTATGAGGCACCTTCACAGGTCTAAGGAAGATTATTCCAAACAATCTAGGAGACAGCGTGATGGTAAGTGTATGATAGAGAACTTACTAAAAATCAAAGGAACATTATAATTATGTTTCAAATGAAGATAATAAATCTTAATATTTGCAACTAGAGAAAGTATTTAATTTATATTTCTCTATATCTATCATAAAGTGGTCATGAATCTTTATGTAGTCTCAAAATTGGCAGAAAAGTAAAGTTGATTTTTTCATGACAGATTTTTTTTTATGTAATAATTTGAGAACATATTTAGAAATCCTGCAGTTTACTTTATTAATATGGTCAACTTCTGTTCAGTCATATTGTTAGCAACAAACTGCAATGTATAAAAGATTAATCTTATTGAGAAAACCCCCTATCTATTACTTAGATTCTTGTTTGTCAGTTTAATATCATCAATTCTGATCAATATGAAGCTTGGATCTTTTCCTCTCTGCATAAAATTAAAACATGTCACTTTGAAAGAGAAAAATCAATTATTATGACTCCTGATAAGTGAAAACATGCATAATATGTTGACAAAGTCCCTCAAGTAAGAAGTATAAATAGGATAATCGAATTGTATTCTTGCCACATTTATCTATCATCCATAAACTCCTTGCCTATCTCTGTCCAAAGTCATAAATAAGCCTATGGCTTGACAAATATTAGGCCCGTCATCAAAAGCAAATCATTCAATTCAACTTGTTCAGAATGAACTTGCGTCCCTACTAAGGATTCCAATATATAGCGAGAGAAACCAACAGCTAAATTTTCTAATAGTATTCTTTATCCTTCATTATGAGGAAGAAAATTAAATTTTTCATAGGGTAATCAAACTATGCTAAATATAAAATACCAGAAAATGAACTTCATATGATATCTGTTGACACGATCTTAGAATTTCATGATAGGTATATTTCAATCAAACCTTCTGCTTCAGCAACATCTGCTACATGTTTAAAGAATTCCAACCCTTTGATAAAGTTTTTCACTTTCCAGTCTCTGTGCAACCTCAGTTTGCCGTCTTCATTTAAAATATTCCATCCTGGGATCTAAATAAAACAGTAGAATACTTTTAGCTCCAGTTAAGATTACAATTATTCATGAACACAAATTGGCTGGCAGGAAAGAAAATTGAATATAGAACAAAATTATTATTTTACCTTTTGTAATAGCTCCTCTGCTACTTCCATGGACATGGGCTTCAAGTTCTTTGATTCACATGGCACACACTTTTTCTCTGCCAACTCTGCTTTACAAGTAACAAAAACAATTTCAGTGGAACAAAACTTGTAGAGGCTGTGTTTCTGTATAATTTATCTCAAGTTTTTACATTCAATAACATTTTAATATATACATAAAGTCCGGCTTTAAAAAAACCACTTCTTTATATCCAATGTCAAAACAAGAATACGGCATACGGGAATAATTTCAAATCCAATAAACAAATTAAATAACCAAATCATGTCATGCCACAAGTAAAACCAATAACACTTTTAACAAATCCAAGCCAACGTATGATGTGGAAGACACCTAGCATGCTTCAGTACATTATAAAAATTCACATATTAATGTACCAAAAAGCCTCAATTATGAAAACACATGTTAATTTACCTATGTGTAATGTCCCCAAATTTTGGCAAAATAAATTAATTATTTAAAAGTTGTCCAAAAAATTAAATATTAAAAGGATGAATTTATTTTTATTAATTCAATTAAAAGCAGTGTAACACGAGCACTAGGGGATGTTGGGACAGGTTTCCGGGACAGGGAAAAAAGGGCTTCAATTTGGGGATGGCGGGGGGAACGACAGTGGGGGGGCGGGGGGTGGGGGTGCTGTAATAAACTATACATATAGTACTTGAAATGCTAGTTATGAAATTATGTATAATAGTATGAGAACTAATAAATTATAATACTAAATACTTGAACATAGCAAAGTTGCAACATGAATATCAAAAATACCATAAAGATATTTACAATGAGTAGCATGATATCAAAACAAGTACAAAATCATGTACATACATTCATAAATATGCATATATAGTGTGTCTGTAACCTAAGTCACAAGGTTCGAGTTCGAGTTCGAGTTCGTGTTCGAACACAATAAAATTCGGATGAAGTTCGGCACTGGCAAAAAGTTCGAAAAAAAAATTCAAGAATAAATTCGCTTTATATAAATTTAAATTTTTTAAATATAAGTAAAATATATATATATATATATTTAAAAAATATAAAACTATAATATAAAGAAATAATATTAAAAATATATTAAGAATATTTTTTAACAATCTAAATATGTAATTTTATTATAAAAATAATAAAATAATATATTATCATATTAACATAATAATAATTGAAAAAATAATAATTAAATGTACATATTTTTAAAAATATAATAAAAATGATAATATGAACACAAAAAATAATATTATCTAAATAAAACACAATATAAATAGAATTAGATAATGATAATAACATTGAAAATTAAAAAACATACGACACGACACTACAAATATTTCATAGAAAACACAATATAAATAATAAATAACATTAATAAAATATAAAATAAAAATGCCGAGAGGCACGACATTGCAAATATTATTTGCAAATAAATTAACTGCGAATCATCTGTATATTATTCGCAAATAGTAAATACATTAACCTGCCTAATCTTCTGATCTGGAAGGAAGACATGGGCTTACGCAGCATCCCTTCCATCAGTGCCGGATCGAGACCCAGACCTTCGTGATCCAGACCCAGACTCCCGACGAAAATGCGTTTAACTCTCGACAAAAATGCGATTAATCTTCTAATACACACGATTAACTCCCGATGAAAATGCGGAAAAATATCTTCGTCCAAGGAACGAAAATAACACGAAAACCCCTAAAAATATTTTTCAGAAGACGGTGCGAATTTCAGGCGAATTTCAATGAATTTTTTATATAGTTTTCAAGTTCGCCAAATTTCGAACCTCATGGCCAAAATTCGGCGAACCCTGTAACATAGTGTGTAACAATGACCTTTACGATAGCCAATAAACCCCCTTTCTAGCACAAGTGCTGCAGCTGCAACTTTTGCTTGCAAAAACCCCCGGCTGCAAGATGGTGGTGCAAAGGCGGTGGTGGGGGGACTTGGGAACGCTAAGTCCCTGTCCCAAGGGACGTCCCTGACATGGGTGCATGGGGGTTTAAAGGGGCGATGCGTCCCCGTGTTACACTAATTAAAAGTGACTTCAATAAAATAACTATTAAAAGACTCTTAAATTAATAAAGTTCCCCAGCTTGTTTGAAAGTTACATTATGAGGTGGAAAGTTCTAGAAAGCTCATCAAATTGTTATAAAAGGGAGGGTTTGCAGTGCATTTAATATGTTGAGATGTTTAATGGATTTTGATATGCTGAAATTGTCCGATGCTTGGCATTAGCTAAAATTTCTAGAGACAAAAACCTTAGGAGCTTGGAAAAAGAGCTAGACGGAAACTTGGTTCTTCAAAGAGGTGGAGTCATGACGGGATCTACATCTGCGCTAGATTTGTGAAGTCACCTTTGGAGACAAATTTGTAAGAATTTGAATTGTTTCAAAGAAAATAATATTTGCTTGCATTTCTTATGTGGAGAATTGTAATGTCCCTGACATAATCAAATAATTAAATATTATGGCCCCAACATTTAATTGCAATACATTTCGGGCCCTTTTTTTAATTATTAGTATTTTATTTTGGTCGTATAAGCACGTTTTGTAATCCTTCGGGAAGTTTCCCGGAACCATTTATAAGGCCATGCTTGGCGTAGTTGTAGGTATGCGAATTTGATATTTTATTTGTGATTGCGAATTCCAAATGGAGTTCTGTTGTTTGTCATTTCGGAGGTGAAAGATCTACCCTACTTGGCATCCGTAGTTTCAGTGGGAATAAATCCTCACCCTATTATATTCTGCTCTTGTTAGGAATCATTGTAATCTGAAGTGCTATCATTATTGAATCCGAAATTCTACTTGTGTGTGAATCCACTCTTGTTATTACTGGCGACATTGAGCTAATCTACACTAAGCATTTGTGTATCCATGGCATAACTAACCACACAACTAATGGCGAACGCAGTAGTTAAAAGAGTACAGCAATTCCGTATGGACTGTGCTAGGAGGCTGCAACCATCACAGTACAACAATCATCATTGGTGTATGACATTTTCTTGACCACTGTACGGCAAACATCCTCAGCATTCGACAATTGTTTGACTATCGAAGAGTGCAGGAAGAGGTGTACGGATATTACCGTACGAGCAGCAGGTTGCTGAAGGCATCATCGTACGGTGACTATCTGTCACACGATAGAAGACTATACGTCTACAACACAACATTTGAGTACGACAAAGGGAAGTCTAAAACACCATACGGACTGTCTTGTGTCCATCGTACGAATAGTGTGGTGCCAACTTTGACGTTTAACGAAGTATTCTTGCCCTAAGACGAAGACCTTCCAATAGTTTGGCTCACATTGGCATCAGAACATTACAAGAATATGGTATTTTTTTCTTTTTGGTAAGATTCTACCATTTTGGGGGTAGAATCCCCATATTAAAATGAAAAATAAAAATTGAATATTACAATAGAATAAAACCAGGGCCGCATGAAATCCACCAATACCCTAAAGAAGCCCATTTCACAAAAAACACCAAACAATTCCTATAGAAGACGACCGCTTGATTGGGGTAAATTGAGAATCAATCACGTATGGTTTCTGGAACCCTGTGCTCCACTTTGGCTTTTTCCTAATCCTCGTTACCTCCACCATGAAGACAAAATGGGTAGATCTACGGCTTTGGGCAGCTTGTAAACCACCCGCATAGAACCCCAAAGTTTTGTGAGATCCACCTATACAAGATACCAAGTTGGTCTTTGTTTCTACCAATCCTGCCACTTTAAATCATAGGTAATGATATACGTCTCCTTGCATTAAATATATTCAATAAAGTATGTTTCTAGGTCAACTTTGAACATAGACAATGGTATCGTCCAAGGTTGAAAAGCTCAGACTCGGAAATAACTCGGCAGACCCAAAAATTTTGAAAAACTTGGAATCACCAAAAACTCGATGAATAAATAGACAATAAATCGGCACTTTTATCAAACATATGAAAATAATATCTTAAAATATTCTTAAAAAATACATATTATTCATAAAATTATATATATATATATATAACTATGAAACATTAAACAATGAAATAATATTGAATAATAAAAATATATAAAAGCATAAAATATTAAATATTATGTTAAAATATATAAATCTATTATTAATATATTTACCACATTATGAATATGTAATCTTATTTTATATATATTTATAACAATAAAATGATAACTAATAAATATAAAATATTAGTATATTACCTACGTAATATTATTATTTCAATATATATAGTAATATATGTGTCTAAACTATATATTGAAACTATAAACATATATTATAAGTTCATTTTTTACCTATTATTTTCTAAAAACCCTAATCCCAATTCCCATGCAAGTCGATGAAAGCAAGTAATA
This sequence comes from Chamaecyparis obtusa, assembly GCA_027943335.1. Classification (NCBI taxonomy): domain Eukaryota; kingdom Viridiplantae; phylum Streptophyta; class Pinopsida; order Cupressales; family Cupressaceae; genus Chamaecyparis; species Chamaecyparis obtusa. The sequence continues at coordinate 1,638,602 of BSBK01001960.1, forward strand.
TAATATAAGTGTTTTATAATCTACAGGAAGTATTGCTATCGACCAAATGTGAGCTCCGTAATGTTGTCGGGCATCGACCAGGAAGTAATGCCGATGAACAGGAAGTAGTGCCGTTCGGCGTCGTCGAGCTCTTCTTCGCACTTACTGTCGCCGCATGCAACCTTAGGGCATCGTCGAACAAAGGAAATAAAATGAACAATGGAAACTTTAAGTCTAAGGCAACGCTTTTTTAAACTTAATTTTTTTGACATTTTAAAAGCCGAATTTAATGTATAAATCTCGCGTGTTGTTGCGGGTTTTTGACATATATCGCGCTGCGCGATCTTCATTAAACCGGCGCTGAGTTTAACAGCAATAAAATCGCCCAGCATTTTTAGGTGTGATATATCACAATTCTAGCAATATATAGCAGAGATTTTCAACCCTAGTATCGTCCTTGTTCATTGTGAGGAGCTATGTCACAAAGTTCGGCGAATTTGATGCATGGAATTCGAAATCTAGCGAATTTTTTAAAATCCCATAAAATTCGGTTTAGTTCGCCCAAAAATTCGTACGGTAAACAGATTAGGGTGTTTTCAATAAACAACGCATTTGAGAAAGCGAGCTTCTTGGACGAGTTTCATTTCTCGTGCTAGAGATGCCGTGACAAAAAGGAGGGCTCTTCAGTTGGGATGAAACATTGAAGAATTTTAATTTTTGGGCTTTATGACGCACGAGTGTCGATAATATGGAGAGTATTCAATTGCTCGAAAGAGCATAAGAAATTATCGGCTCTTGATTCGAATTATTATAAGAAATTAATAATGAGGTTTCTTTTTATTAGTCCCTGCCTATATATAGGCAGGGAACTTATGTTCTCGTTTGCTCTTTTCAATTAATTCGTGCCGCTAGAAAATCGAAAACCTTAATGTCTACCATGAAGTATTTAAAAAATAAATTACCTTAGCAAAAAAACTAATTTCCGATTGGTCTAAACGAATTTTCCTGGGTGTTTAATTATTTTTCAGCATCTGAAAAATCAGAAAAATCGCATTGAAAGAAGAGAAAGGAGAGAGAAGAGGCGGTGGGGTGCGATCCAGCTCATGAGGCTAACGGCCTCAGCCTACGTGTCCAGACAAATGCGCCTACATAGACGTAAACAGCAAGGGCAATTTTATTTTCCAATACCAAAAAAACAAAAAATAAACTGCAAAGATAATCATGAATTAATTGGACTGTTAGCCCGTACATCAGCCACCTGCTTTTGTCATTAATTACTTTGCACAGTTCAATAAGCAACTTGCCACCTCTTCCAGGAACTTGCCGATTCTATCATGGTTTTGCAATGACTTTCCCACTCAACAATGGTGTGCGGGAATCAATTTATAGCCTGGCGAATGGATGCACAGTAGGGCACTGGCTAAATAGCCAAATATTTGCACCAGCCAATGCCATCACTGTCTGTTACTCCTCCATACTTCTCCTACCATTCGCTGCACCCATCTGACAAAATGGAGGTACGTGGAAACACAAACTAAAATTGGAGTTTTTATTCTAACCCTAACCTTGATCCCAACCAAAATCCAATTCTAACCCTACATCTATCCCAAAATCTAATTCTAAGACTAACAATTATCTAACCTAAATTAAGCCCTACCTTAAATTTGAACCTAATCCTAAATCAAACCTGATCTTAACCTTGACATTAACTTTAATCCTAATTGAACCCTAACCCTAATCAAACCATATCTTGACTATGAACCCTAATTTTAACATAACCTTAAACCCTAAACCAAACCTAAACTTAACATTATCCTTAATTAAACTTAATCGAACCTAATATTTTTCATACAAAGACAAACCAAGACCACTATAGAAATCAATTATATTAAACATTTTTTCACATAATCATCCTTATTCAAAATATTTCAATAACCCAAAACCTAATCCTAACCATGATCTTTATTCATGTTCACACGTTTCATTGTCAATGAAATCACTGACCAATGTACAATTGATTTCAAGTTTGAAAGCATCCTTCCACTTTCAAATATTGCTCCATTGTTCTGAATTTCAATAGGAAAATACATTTCTAACAACGATTAAAGCTTTTGAAGTATTAAATTGCTCTTCCTTCTTATCTTTCCTATAACATGGGTACATTTGCATCAACTATGTTGATTTCTGTAACCAATTTAAGAATCTTACTTATCATTTTATTGGCACGATGTTTACTTCAATACAAGATTACTACATAAACTGATTAAGCTCTCAAATTGTTCCTTGCTCGAATGTGTCCCAATTCTCACTATCTCCCTATTACTGATCCAAGGGATTTTAAAAGTTTAGCCTATGCCTTCATTGTACCTTTGTTGATGACTGCTTCAATGCTCTTTACCTATGGATTACTTGAACCAGGGCTCTACCTTTATTTTATGCTCTATGGTTATACTATTCTTTGAAAGATCTTGTAATACAACAAATATTTGATGTGTTACTTTGATATTTTGTATTTCCAATTTTCAGACAAAGGCATATGATTTTAGTATGTTTTTTTGGTTGGTTTTTGCCTTTCAATCTTTCACTAATTTCTAGGCCCTGTCTTTTGATGCAGAAATTTCTTTGCTCAAATAATTTTAAAAAAAGGTTTTTCTTTCTTTTCTCTCTTTATAGTAAGTAAAGAAAATTGTATTACAAATTGGGCAAGTTAAGTAGCTCACCTATACACACATGATATACGTGTGGGAAAGTAAACAACTAGTTAGACTCATTTAAGGAACTTAATGTTTTTTTTCTAACTAATTAACTTCTATGAATTTGTTCCTGTAAACATGCATTTTATGAAGCTCATTTCTATCTCTTGTCATATGTCTTCTATTTTAACTATTAATTAAACATTTTAACTTCTATCTCTTGTCCCACACCTTCTGTTTTAACTATTAATTTAACATTTTACATCATCTTTGCACCCTTCACTTCTTATGAATCACTACTATTTGATAACATTACTGCAAATTGAATTCTAAATACTTAAAAATGTCGTATTTACTTTTTCTTTTGTTTCACAGTGCATAGAGCTTATTTCATATGTCTACCTATTATGTTTATGCTATACACTGTGCGTGAGTTTGTTTACACCAAATTGTATTCCATGATTCCTATTTTATATTTCAACTATAGAAGGAAAGCACAAAAATAGAAAATAGATTAGTTTATTTATTGAATAAACACAAAGTCATTTATTTTATGAATGTATTTTTTTTTAGTAATAAGATCTATGCAAGTTCTTTCAAAGATAATTTAATTGAAATTTATTTGAAATTTTATATATTATGTTTCATTTAATTGACAATTATATTTTGGTGTGTAATGGGTATAGGAAGAAAACCTTAATTCTCCACTCAAAAAAACGTCAAATGCATTAGCCTTTCGGATGGCTGGAAAAAATTTAATTGTTTTTAATAAGTTAATTTTTTTCTATCAATCATAGAAAAGTATTTTTTTGTTTGATTAATGTTTTCAATCGGTTTCTTCCAATTAATAAACTCTGGAAAATTATTCTTCCTCAGTTTTTGCTATAATTTAAGGTAATATTTTGTATTAAATTATTTTTCCTTTTTTATTTGCTTTTTCCCATTAGTGAATGGCATTTTTGATAGGGTTCTTTTTCTTCAATATTTCAAATTAGGGAAAAATCCATTCCACAAAAGTGAGAAGTGGAGATTTAATTTATATATTTGAATATTTAATTTAATTTTTAATGAGGTAATTTACTATATTAATAGAAGTAAATAAAGCATCATGATATTTAACTTTTTATATTTTGAATACAAGAAGTAATTAGGTCATATTATATAATACATAGGTTAAAAATGTGTGATTCAAAATGTATGGAGATAATCATTTAAATGTTTATATTATTACTAATGTTGTTTGGCATTGTCTCTAACATGTTATGCATATTCTTTATGAATTATCTCTAACTATAGAATTTCCAGCATTACTTTTGAATCAGTTTCACTAAAAGATGGGCCTGAGTAAATGATCAAGAAATGCATCTATTTATCACACAAAAGGCACTCACATAGTCATTGTACAATAGCTAGAGGGAAACCAAATCCTATATCATGTTCGCTGACTAGGTTGCCTCCATTTCAAGACTTAATCATGTCTAATCCAATAAAAATTTATATAACATTTGTATTATGGATAATAGATGGAAATTACCACTAACACCGTCTGTACACACTAAAATAGGAAACACTTAATCATTTTAGAAGGGCATTTTATTTTGATTTTTTTAATACTTTTATCTTTCTTTCATTCCAGATTTTTTTATTCTAACCTAAGGACCAAGCACATTAACTAAAGGCAGGGACTATAGCTCACCCTAAGCTCTTGTTTTTCATTTGTTTTTATCGTTTGTTCTTTTATTTTTTTTATTGTTTCTGTTTTTAAAATAAAATTTGACATATTAAAATAATATTATTTTAAATACATTTAAGAAATTATTTATTAATATTCTGTTAATGAGTATATTTAGTCTTTGAATAAATTGATGTATATGGTTATTATAAAAAAAAATTACATGATAAACTTTTTATTAGTACATGAAATTAATAATAGAAAAATTAAATTGTAATTAATGTGTTAATTATTTACTATTGTCTAATAGTTAAAATATTCAATTTATATTATTAATTATTAATATACGTAATTAATTATATTTAGTATGTATAATATTTAAATTAAAAAAATTAAACATATTTATATTTTAATATCCTTAAATTTATATAAGACAAATTTAATGGCGATTTTTTTTTCGAATTTTTTTCTTTGGCCGAATTTCATTCGAACTTTGTTGTTGCCGAACTCGAACTCAAACCTTGTGACTTAGGTGAGGAGTGACTGTTATTTTGAAGATGCAACACATAACAAGAACCTAGTCCGACCCCCGTAGACCACCTCCAAAGATCCACAAGCACTCAACTTTGTAGATCTTCTCCAAAAATGCAAAAAAATCAGAACCGTGTTGATGTGAGTTTTTTTCCACTCCAACATATAGAATCAAACACTCAATGTTTCAGGATGAAACACTAAATATTCAATCCTCTCTTGATATAAAGTCATCTCTCATGCTAAGCTTGCAAAGTAAGATCATGAAATGACTTCAAGGTTCCTCCTATTGTGGACACTCAATGAAATAATGTGATTTGCTGGTAATCACTTAAGGGAACTTACGCTAGTTCATTCAAGACTTGTCATGCACTTCCAAAGATTCTACTTCACAATGTGCAATGAAAATATGGTTTGTTTTGGAGCCTGATACGTGAGATGTGGCACTTGGTTGCTTGGTAATCCAACATTCACCACATGTCCTAATACCTGTTGTTTCATTTGCTTGCCTACCTCCATCGCCTTGGCATATGCTTCATTTAGATTCGTTGGAGCAAGATGAGAGACTCTTGTAAACATGGACGTTTGAGAATCCAAGGCATTGTAGTACGTCGCTAATGCGCCTACATCCTAAACAATATAAGGAGCTTCCAATCGTGTATATGCTTTGTGAAAGCGATTATTGAATGAACTAATAAGCTCTTGATCTTGTATTCTAACATCTGCAAACTGTCTATACAAGTCCAATGGAGTGATGGGAATACCGAACATTCAAATGAATGTTGTCTTCAGTTGATCCCATCCACTTATAGATGAAGTTGGCAAACCTACAAACAAATAGAAAGCTTCTTCTCCTAAAGAGTGAGGGAAGAGCCTGCATGCCACATACTCATGCTAAATTCTCCTATTGCATAGTGCATCCTCAAAGATCTTAATGTGTTCTTCTTTCGTTTGATTGGGGTCATTCACATAGAACTTGGAGCAGAAGTGCTCTGGATTCTTAGGCAAATCATGATACTAATTAAAAGTGAGAGGCAAAGCATTTTTTTGAATCCATGGTGCTTGTTGCACCATTGCTACTTGAGTTGGCTGAACTACTTGAGCTTGAACTTGAGGAACTTGAACTGGACTGTTGTAGGAACTTGCCCAATTTAAAGTATTAGCTACCCAACAATTTCTTCCTTTCTTTGCAAATTACAACTCAATCAATTCTTTATCTTGATGTGGAGTTGATCTTAGTATCCTCTGACTTCTTTCTGATTGTACCCTTTTGAACCTTTCAAGAGAGAAAGATCCAATCCTCTTATCCATCTTTGGGTTCTAACTTTGATCTTCTTCAATTCTTGATTGAGCCAACCTTTGTGGCTTTGTTTCTCTCTCAATCTTTCTGTCTAGTTCTCTTTGTCTTTCCAACTTTCTTTGAATTCTCCTTTCAATGGTTCGTAATTTCCTTTCTTCCTGATTCAATACCTCACCAACATCCAAGTACTCTCTATTATCTTCTCTATCTTCCCAAGCGGCTATGCGCAATGTAGCTACAATATGATCTTCAAGTGTTCTCCAAGTTGCCTTAGGCTGCTTTGATCTAGGAAGAACCATCCTTTGTCATCAATTTTGTCTCTCACATTCCAACCTTTCTTGATTTTGTCTCTCAATCCTTTGAGCCTTTTCTTCTTCCTTTTATAGAGCATCAACAACCTACAAATACTCAAGAGTAAGCTCTCTTTTGATCCCAAGGAAGAGAATGGAATGTCAGGATGATGTCACTCTAATATGTTACCCAATTTTCCTTAGGGTGGTGTGGTCGGGAAAGTCCCATATTACATCATCCTCAATTTGTGACTACCCTTAAGTGAACTTTGAACAAGGCCCTCCTAGCGCAAATTTCTAGCTCCTCAAACTTTCCTCTACCTCCTTCAGCCACTTGCTTATTTTCTTTATTTTTGAATGGTTGTAGCTTCTCCTTTTAAAGGGATTGTGGCCTTGTTTTTCACCCACACAAGCAATGTGGGATAAAACATTTTACCTTCTAGAAGCTTGTAGAACTTTATTATATTATTTTCCCTTTATTTAATTAATTTTCATTTTTATTTTATCTCGCCAAGGGAAAATCAACCAGCTTAGGAAATCTATATTCCTTCAAATTTGCCTTGTCCCCATTTAAATAACCTTCTGTCCATAGAAGGGAGAATGGACCCTCATAGGGACTAATATAATCCCAAAATTTGATATTTTCACTTAACAAAAATGGCCCTCAAAGGGAAAAATGACCCATGTAAGGATACTTTCAACACTTAGAAATATTTTCAACTCCATACTCACCCTTGGGGAAAAAACGACCCATGTGTGGACAATTTCCACACTTCAAAAAATTTCACTTTCCCATTTCCTCCCAAGGGAAAAAGGACTTGGGACTGGATAACTTCCCTACTTAGAAAATTTTGCACCTTCATAGCCACCCTTGAGGGAAAAATGACCAAGGAATGGACAATTCCAACTTCACCCTCCAAAAATTGGCTAGTATAAACCAAGGGGAAATTTACCCCATGTTTGGACTCTTCACTCTTATCCTTTTGTCTCATAATTCCAGTTGGGGGAAAATCGACCCATGTCTGGATTATTTCTACACTTAGAAAAATTTTACCTTCCAAACTCTTCTCAAGGGGAAAAACGAACCCTGTCTGGACAACTTCCAAACTTAGAAAATTTTTACCTTCCAAACTCTTCTCAAGGGGAAAAGCGACCCCGGTCTAGACAACTTCCAGACTTAGAAAAAAATTCACTTTCCAAACTCAATCTTGGGGAAAAACAACCCCTATCTAGACAACTTCTAGACTTAGCAAAATTTTCACTTTCCAAACTCACTCTTAGGGAAAAAAACAACCACTGTCTAGACTATTTCAATACTTAGAAAATTTACACTAAAAAACCTATCCAGAATGGTGGAAATTCATAGTATGTTTGGATTTTGATCAAAATAAGTGGGAAAAATAATTATAAGTCCGGACTCCGGACTTTGATCAAAATAAGTGGGAAAAATCATTATAAGTCCGGACTTTGATCAAAATAAGTGGGAAATATCATTATAAGTCTGGATTTTGATCAAAATAAGTGGGAATATCATTATAAGTCCGAATTTTGATCAAAATAAGTGGAGAAAATCATTATAAGTCCAGATTTTGTGTATTTTTATAAAGGAAAATCGATTTTCCTTAAGATTTTGGCAATTTAAGTGTGGAAAATCAATTTCTATAAGGATTTTTAGGCCCTTATGCATGGAATATGCCTTTATATGAAATTTTGGACTAATTGACTAGCCAAAATTTAAATAGACTTAGGATTTTACATTCAATCCACTATAACCTGACCCCAAAGAGCTTCAATTTTAACATTCCCACTTTAAGATTGCAACTTGGCCACTTAATCTTCTTACCAACCCTCAATCCTTTAAACCTCAGAACTGCTAAATTTATTACAAACGCCTAACTAACCTAACGACTACAAGATAAAAGAGGGGGTCCCGATTTGTGATGGGGTGATGGTGTGAAAAGGTCACAAGAAACCGCAAGTCTCACCCCAATATCATTGATACCCATGCTTGAATGACATTTTTTTCTAGCTAAAAGCCCATCAAATGCAACACCACACTATCATCAAACACCATAGACAAACCCAACAATGTCACAATGGCCTCCAAACACACCCAACACTGCTCTTTCCTTGAAAAATGATGGAATGCCAAGCCCATGATTATGAACAAAGACAAAACTCAAATAACACACCATTCTGAAATGTTTGTATTTTGAGTAGACCTAAAATGAAATGCAGCGAAGGAACAACAAAAAACCTCATTGCCATAACGCGGTAAATATGAACACAGAACAAATCCTCATGCCAAATACATAAAGGAGCCTCTCTAGAATTCTGTAACATGCAATTAGACTCCTTGCAAATCCTTATTAATCTCCGCAAAATGCAAAAGAATAGTATCACACCATCTAAGAAGAATGAACAGAGCACCGAGGAAGCTATTCCTCAGACAATAGCTCTACTATGGGGTTTCTTGTCTTGTTGATTCCTCCCATTGAGTTGAGATAGAAGGAAAAATTCCTTCACCATATTCGGACAGAGATAGAGCACAGTCACCCAGCACCTACCATGTTTTGGCCCTCCAAAAATAACTTAACATTTTCCACAATCTCCGCAAGCTAAGCCCATATCTTCGAGCCCTCCAATGCCACTTCTATAGCCTGTGAATCCACTCCCTTATTTGCCAGCATGTTGGAAGCCTTGTTGGCATTCCGATACACATGAGAAAGACTATAATCTTCGAGTTGTTCCAACCAGAATTTAATCTTTGGGATCTAGCGTTCTAGCCTCCAATTGTTTATTTGCCTCTTAGCAATCGCATTTATACAAAAAAGGGAATCTCCTTCAATTGTCACTCTCTAGCATCCTTTCTGTACACAGAGTTTGATACCCTTGGCCATTGCTTCCATCTCTACTTCATTATTTGAGGCAGAGCCCAAATAACCATACAAAGCCCAAATGCAAGTCCCTATGTTATCCCTGATAATGCATCCTACCCTCGCTTCCCTAGGGTTCCCTCTAGCAACATCATCCATATTCAACTTATACCAACCTGTTGGAGGGGGCATCCATTGAGCCTCAGTCCGATCACTGTTGTTTTGGGGACCAATACCAATGGGAGCTTTAAGAGACGGCCAAGAATTTTGTATCATCTCATCCCATCTACAGAGGTATTTGATTTTTTTCCCAAAAAACTTTGAATTTACCACTTCATTCATTCCATTTTGGATGGATATAATTTTTTTTCCAATGAATTGGACTTACCATTGAAGCTACTATCGTTCCTTTCTTTCCAAATTTTCCATACTAACAGGGAAGGACCCACAATCCAAATGTCTCCCCAAAGGGATTTCCTACCACCTAAAGGCTAGCTTCTTAATAAATCCACTAGATAGGCTTGCCTTGGTGAGAACCAACCAATGGACATTAGAAGCCAATCCCAACAGGTAACTGCAAAGGGACACCACAACAACAGATGTTTTAGAGTTTCCTCATTTTCAAGGCACAAAGGGCATATACTTGGCCCAACAATACCATACGTCTTGAGTCTTTCACCTGTCAAGATTCTCTCATGAAGTGTCACCCAAAGAAAAGCCCCATCTCTTGGAGCCACGCTCCTATGCCAACACAAAATCACAGGCCACTTTGTATCAACCAACCACCTTCTTTGAATCTCATAACCCACCTTAGCACTATAAACACTAGACTTGGAAGCACAACAAACAATCTCATCCTCCTCCTAAGATAAATGAATCCTTCATTTAAGCAAGGAACCTTTGAACCTCGTAGCGTCCACAAGAGGGGGAAAATATTCTTCCACTGGCCTCCAAGCATTGACCTAATTGGAAAGGTCTACACATCACATAGTTTGCAACTCGATCAGCAAATTGTCCTTCCACCTCCTCCACCCAACCTCGTTCATCAAGGATACCAAACAGAGTTTCCTCTCCATCCCATGAATCTCTCCAGAACTCGGCCTTCTGTCCATACCCTATTTTCCAAGTGAGATGATTGATTATTATGGTCCTCTCACAAATGAAACGCCAAATGACCGATCCACCATTGGAATTGGCAATGGTAAATATTCTAGCCGGGTCATCCGAGTCCAGATATCTAATTCTCATAAGTCTACAACAAAGCTTCCTCGGGTTTTTGCACATTTTTGAAGACAGCTTAGCCCCCAAGGCTAAGTTTTGAAACTCCAATCTTCTCAAACCAGCACCTCCATCTTCTCTAGCTAGACAAATGTCTTCCCATTTGATTAATGGAATCTTTTTCTCTTCTCTAGCACCGGACCAAAGAAATTTCTTCAGCATTCCCTCCATATTAGCTATAGTTTTGTGAGTCAATCTGAAGCAAGACATTACATATATAGGAATTCTTGTTAGCATGGCCTTAATCATTACAATACACCCTGCCTGTGAGAGCCAATGATTTTTCCAAGACATAGCTTTAGCTTGACATTTGAGAAAGAGGTCTTCCAATAAAACTAATCTGTTGGAATGTACAAACAATGGGGCCCCCAAATATTTCCACGAAAGGATAGAGATTCGAAAGCCAAGAACTTTTGCAATTCTTTTCGGCAAGATCTTGTTAGTATTGAAAAAAAAAAATTCAGATTTTTCCTTACTCATCATTTGTCCAGATGCAACAACATCAATCTCCAATGTGAACTTGATCGCTTCAGCTTCTGCAATTGAGGCCTCTCCAAATAAGATAATATCATCAGCGAACTAGGAATGTATGATAGCTTCCAAATTGTCATCAACTGAAATCCCCTTCCATATAGAACGATCCCTCTGAGCCTTAGTTAGCCTACTTAATGATTCAGCCATAAGCACAAATAAGAATGGGGAAATTGGATCCCCTTGCATAATGCCATTTGCAGCTTCAAAAAAACCAAATAGCGCACCATTCACCACCATAGAGAACCTCGGAGCAATGATACATGCACGGACGATACCAATCCATTGATCAGAAAAACCAAATCCATGTAACACAGAAAGCGAAAATTCCGAGCACACCATATCATATGCCTTACTACCATCCAACTTTATTGCCATGCCTCTAATATAATTTGTTTTCATAATGTGAATTGTTTCAGAGGCAAGAATGATGTTGTCTACAATGTCTCTACCCGGAGTGAACCCATTATGTTCATCTAAGATCAAGTTATTGAGGACAAGCTTCAACCTATTAGCCAATGCATTAGTGATGATTTTATAGATGACATTGTAGAGGGAGATCAGCCTATAGTCTTCCATGGTCTCACAAACATCCTTCTTTGGAATCAGCACCGGCACTATATTATTCAGATCTCGAACAAATTTCTTTTTCCTCCAGACATCCTCCACCAGCTGATGTATGCCCTGTCCCATGAAATGCCAACATTTTTGGAAAAACATTGTTGGAAGGTTGTCGGGTCCTGGGGCCTTCGAAGGCTGAAATTGGAAGACCACCTTATGAATTTCCTCAATTGAGAAACCCTCGGTCAACATGGTGTTGTCCTCTGTACAAACCAACCGTGTGATATTCTCCAAGACTTGCTCCCAAACTCCTCTATTCGACACATTATTGCAACACAAAACAAATTGGAAATGGTGGACAGCCTCATCACCGATGGCCTTGGGGTCCATTAAAGTAACACCCGAACCATCCTTAATCTTACCAATGCAATTAGAGGCACTTCTAGATTTAACAGACGCATGGAAGAATTTTGAATTACGATCACCCTCCAACAACCAGTGCTCCCTGGACTTATCTTTCCAATATAACTCTTCCCTAGCGAGTAGTTCTGATAAATTGGCTTTTAGCTCTTTGTCAAGAACATCATCCTCTGGAAACAAACCATCCTTAATTATTTTCATTAAGGATATGCAGATCCGATTCCACCTTCAACTTCTCTTCAAATATATTTTTAAATTGTTCCCAGTTCCAAACCATCTTGTCCTTAATATAGTTCAATCTTAGTAAAAAACAAAAATTTACCGTGCCTGTGAAAAAATTACTCTCCTTCTACCAACCTTCCAGCTTAGCAATCAATGACTCATCCTTCCACCACATGGATTGAAACTTGAAATAACCTTTCGCCACTTTCTCAAGAAGACCAAAATTAAGCAAAATCAGAAAATGGTCTGACAAAGAGCATGGCATAATGAATGAAGAGAAAGAATAATTATTCTCCACCCAAAATCTCAAAAGGAAGAAGCGATAAAGTCTCTCTGCAATATTAGAAAAGCCTGATCTACAGTTGTTCCATGTGAACAAACCATTAGAGGGAACAACATCCAAGAGATGATTATGCACCACAAAGTCCGCAAAATCAGACATAATTCTGTTAGATTTAATAATGCCTCCCATTTTCGCCTTTGACTTAAGAATCGCATTAAAATCGCCTCCCAGAACAAAGCTACTATTTCCCGCCAACTTTAACTTATCACCCAAAGAGTTCCATAACGCTGTTTTGTCCTCGGTCCCTGTGGGTCCATAGACATTAAGAATAGAAAATTGCAACCCAGATAACCTGACATACACCTCTCCCATCAGCCAATTGTGCCCAGAATCAATCAGAGAAAAATTGCAAGTATTCGGATTCCATAATATACCAAGTCCTGCAGATTGTCCCCTAGCATCATGAAAGATACCTTCCCATTTTTTGCAATATTTCGAGAATTTGAGACCAACTTCTCTATTGAATTTAGTTTCTTGTAATAAAATAATGTCAGCTTCCGATCTCCATAAATGGTGCTTGACCAAGTGCTTCTTGTCAAGGGCAAAGAGGCCCCTAACATTCCATGATAAGAGAATATGGTGAATTTATTCTAAATATTATATTTTATTTGCCTGAGATGAGCAAATATTTTAATATTATCACCAATTATATAAAAAGTCTAGAAATATGTTTATATATGTCGTGACTTTGACTTAGCGGTCGTTGGAAATTCATGGTTGATTTATATTTGTAAATTGATTAAGGTTTAATCAAATGTTGGGCCATATTTGCGATAAAGTCATTCCTTTGGAAAGGAAGATAATGTTTTGTGGGCCGCATGGAAATATTATGGGCCGTAAGGAGCAAATATATGAATAAATATATGCATTTTTAATGTTTGGTGAATGAGAATTGTCGTGAACATATTTGCTGAGCAATATTGAATTATGTTGTCGCGAAGATAATTAACAGCAGGAGAATACATTTGGCCTGAATATCATTTTATAGTGCGGCTCTCTACTCTGACACCAATGGAAGAATAGACAAGCACGAATTACCATTCCATCACGACTCTAGCATGATTGGAATTAAAGGGACTATGGTCTGAGATATTCCTTTGTTGGGTCTCAAATCAGAAATCCTAAGTTGATATTTAATATTGCCAACCTCTCATTTTCTTCATAAACCGGCTACAAGAGAATTCCTTATGAAACCATCAAGGATGCATTTCTCCTAGTTCGCGGGACAAAAGGGTATTTGAAAGTCTCACATGGCACAACATACTTCGAGCATGCATGTGCATGTATTAAGCATTTGCTGTTTATAGTTATTGGACATCATTGCTGGGTGATATTATAATCAAATCTGGTTGTTGGATTCTTTGCTGGACGGGGACTGGAATTACAGCTGGATAAGATTGGGTAGTGATTGTTTCGGTATGTAACTAGTCCTTGCTTTAAAGCACTGGTCTGATCATTTGAGTATGATGAGCATTGTTAATGTGAGCTATGTCAGTTTAGGACATCTGATTTATAACATCAGACATTCTGGTTTGTAGCTACCTTTATAACATCAAGAAATCCGAATTGTTAAATTGTCCAATTGGTTGTTGTATTATAACACAAGTGTTTGATAAATTACCCTCTCAGTCATTTAAGTTGGGACTCTTCATCTATTGTTTGAAAAAAAACACTCTGAAACAAATAATACCGCTCGAATTCAGAGTGTTTGACAAAATGACAATACAATAAAATCAGTAAATTCAGGGATATTAAGGCTAAATAAGTAAGGGGATATCACAGTGGTATCAAAGCCTTGATTCTGCCAGCCTAAGGGTAGAAATTAGTTTGCTTCAGTTGCCGATTACATCAATGCCCAAATTAAGGATGGCAGATTATTACCTACTTTATTTCCTGCTTCACCAATTGGGAATTGCAGTGTTTAGATGATGTACATTCAAGGAAAACTGGGCACTCCCAAGGTTTCATCTCCATTACCAAGTACCAGTGAGTGGCCTCAGCCAAGGAAACCAATGATGCAATTATGAGAAGCCACCATAAGTATTGCACTCTTCCTAGACGATCTGTGACCTTTTCTTCACACAATTTATGGGTATACCAGATGAGGATGATGATGCTTTGGTATCTACAAGTTTATATCAGCAGCAAAGAAACAAAGAAAGAAGAATCAACAGATGGCATTGGGAAAAAAGAAGGGTTAAGGGTGCAAGAATGAGGAAATAAAAAGGAACCACTTATGCAGCTTACAAATGACTACAAAGAAATAAAACATTCAACATCATGTGGGAATCATATAGAGGTTGGAAACAAGTGCACCAATTCACAATCACCATGTGGAAGTTTGGTTCTAGAGGAGCTACAAAAGGATCAGCCACTAGGGGTTGTTTGTTTCATGACAAATAGACATGACTATGATTCTGATATTTGTGGCAGCAGTTAAACTTACAAGCTTCATCATGAGTTGGCAGCTAATTCACAAGAGGACACCAGTGTTGGAGTGTCTCCTAGTCTTGGTATTTAGGATTTGGATGTTAAAGGTGAAGCATGTGTGATAGATCCATGTCACAAACAATCACCTTAGATATATCAGACCTTGGAAGAAAGTCACAAGTTTCTTGGTCGAGAACATTGTTTATTGCCGATATGCTCTATCTAATCACAATGGTACAAAACTACAAAACTGAAACATGGATGGAACATAAACGGAACATAAATGAAACATAAGTGAACACCATATAATCAGCAGAACAAAGACAATTATAATTAATTTCCTTGTATTGCCATTCATATGTCTTCCCCCCAAGATACCTTTACAATACGATGCTGGACTCTCTTATAGAGAGCCAAAGGTTGGTTCGAGACCAACCGTTTCCAACTAATTACTATTAACAGAACAACTAACTACTACTAACAGAAATTGATTAAACATACTTTAACCAAACCCGACATCTAACATAATTTTTTGTTTATTGCACGCCTACATCATCCCCCCCCAAAACTTGTTGTCTTCCAGACGACATTACAAAATGGGAGAATACACCAACTAGTATGTCTACTGAGAAAGATGGGAGTAAGAAGGCGTCCCTGTGGTGGAGCCCGAGCTGCGCAGGGTTTTCAATTCCTTTTCTATCGCCAATTGCTTCTCCCTAGTTGCTTTGAGGAGTCGCAGAGCGTCCATCTTGTCCTTTTCAGTGGTGACCAATAAGCGTTCCTTTGTGGTCCTAATGGCTTGTTCCTCCTCCCGAGCCGCCTTCTCCTGTGCCAGTTCCTGTTTCAAAGCTTCCACTTCCATCCTCAGTTCTTTCTCCTGTTCCAGTGCAGCTGTATTTGCCTCATCAACCCTTTTGGTAGTCCACACCATTTTCTGAAGGTGGAGGAACGTGGTGTGGAAAGCATGCTCCATCTCTATTAGATAATCCCAAATCTTTCCCTGTGCCTTATGCTTATGCTCTCTTCCATCAATATATTGACCCACAGTGTGAGAAGTTGCCCAGTCCTCCAACATTTCCACCGATTCTTCCTCGGGCGATCCTTGGTCTACCATGCGTTGGGAGAACTCTGCCTCACATCCCCCCATCATGAATCCCATCAAAGTCTTTACTGCTTTAGTGATCATACCCATATTTGCATTTGCCGACCTATCCAACATCTGTTGTGTGGCTTCCTTTAGGTCATCTAGTCTGGCCATGAACTATGTTGCTGAATTTTGGAAGGAGTCCTCCTCTTCCTCTACCTCATTCTCCAGCTTCTCCCCTTCTTCTACAGTTTCCTCCATAGTTCATACTGGTGAATGGGGTATGTGTTCGTCTTCTGGTAGTGGTGAGGTGGTAGGCACAGCGGCCTCCATCTGGTATTTCGCCAACATGCTGTCTGTCTCATCCTCTACTTCCATAGTCTTTTCTTTTTCTGTACCTACTTCTGTGTTTATCACTTCCTGTGGCTGCATCCGCTCACCTTCTGGTTGAGTTTCTGGTGGGCTCTGAGGATTGTTTGTAATAGGTACTCCTGCTCTGCAGTTAGTTACGCTAATGACTTTTTGCTGCACAGGCTGTCCTTGGGAAGTACTCGGTGCCCAATGAGCCGTAGGGGAGATCTGGGGAGGGTTGAAGCTTATCCTCCTTTTAAGTCCCCAACCGGTTATGAAGGCTAGAGAAATTGGTGTCTCATCATGCTCCACTCTTTCTATCTCCTGTAGAGTTGTATGTGCACCTCTAAATTCTCCTTCATCCCCATCGAATGATGATGTGGTTCCTTTCTCTCCTTCACTTCCTTCTCCTTCCTCCTCATCCTGGCTTCCTTCCTAATCATCCTCCTCTGCTGAGATCTCCTCTTGTCTTGCTTTCTTCTTGGATGGTTCCCCTGTGCATGTGTCCATATGCATCCAGTAATACATAGCTGGTTTGTAGGGTTCCACCCTACTTGCTGCTACGAGTCCACCCCTTCTGTCTAGTGGCACTTGCGTCCTTACTGCCTCAAGGAACAAGGAAATCACGTGGTGTGGTATGTACATGGTTTTGTGCTTCAGCATCATGAACTCTCGTACTCTGTCTGAAAGGAGCCTACCCCAACTGTAAACCTTCCCATTCCTCAGTCCCTTCATTAGGAGTAACATCCAAATTGCTATATCCGAACCTCGGTTGGCTGCTGTAAGCTTGCTCTTTATTATATCCATCACGCATCTCCATTCTGGGGAAGATATGTATGCTTTCTTCAATCCCTTTCGGCTGCTGTTTTTCTCAATGTCCTGCCACTGCTCTTCTGTGAGCGTATCCCCACACACTTCCTCCAAAAGTTTTTTCCTTTCCCCTTCGGCCAACTTAGCTGATGGTTTTTTAACAGAGTCCCCGCGGCTGGGAATTCCGAATACCTTGGTGAATTCTTTAGCCTCATATGAAACTATCACTTTGTGCCCTAGATAGTCCACTACAGATTTGTGTTTATCTTCTTGGTACCCCTACACTAGTGCTCATAAGATGTGCTCAAATTCTTTTAATTCAAAAATTGGCATAAATATGATCTTATCTACCTGAGCCCTTCTTAGTGCATCCTTCAACGGGTGGTCTTCTGCGTGGGTCTCCCACCATGTTCTGCATTCGGTTCCTGTAACTCCTTTAAACCCCATCTCCTCCACTGCAACTCGAGTACCTGTATCCGCCATTGTAAGTGTCTTTTGGCTGGGCGGAGTTTGATTTTTATACTGGATATCAAAGTTACCCTTCTTGGGGTTGCCGAAGCTGCCCTTCACCATGTTAATATAGTCCACTCCAATTCCGTTTTGGGCCTGCGTATGTGTTTTTCTTCTTCCGCCTGATGCATACGTGTATGTTTCATACGTATATGCCTTGTGCATGTGTGCTGCTCCTCCCTTGCCATACATACGGTTTTACCTGCGTACGTCCTTTCACCTGGTACGCTAACCTCTGCGTACACTCCTCTTCCCCTTGCGTACGGCCTTCTTCCTTGCCGTGCGTACACTCCTCTTCCCCTTGCGTACAGCCTTCTTCCTTGCCGTGCGTACACCCCTGTGTCTGCCCGCGCATATGAACGCCCTCAGACTTCTCCCGCATACAGACGCCCTCGCCCTCAGACTTCACCTAAGTACGGAGCGTACGGACACCCTTGGTTTCTCCACGTGTACAGACACCTTCATACGCTGCGTACGGACGCCTTGCGTACTCACACCCCCTTGCCGACACCCTCTGCCTACGGCCACCCTCGTACGCTGCGTACGGACGCCCTCCCGTACGGACACCTTTGGCGTACTCACACCCTCTGCGTGCCCACACCTTCTGCGTACGGACACTCTCTGCGTACGGTCTGCCTCCATACGGTGCCTCCTCCCTGTGAGTGTTTGCTTCCTGTTCCTCCTTGCTCACCTGCACTTTATAATTTCTTCTATGTGTCCTATACTTCCTTTTATAATTTTTTAATACTCCCCCTTGCACATCTTTTGTGTACATGTTTTCTAAGTATATGACCTTTTCTTTCTTTTCCTTTAATTTTTGTCTCCTTTTCCTCTTCATAATCACTTTTCCTTCTTTTATTTTCACTAGAAAAAATTATTTTTTTAAACATACCTGGCTTTTCTTTCCTTTTTAAATCCTTTCTCCTTTTATCTTCCATTTTGATCTCTGACGCATATTCCCATATACATCTTCCTGGCGGGGTCTTATAGCATTCATTCTCACAACATGTTCCCAAGTACTTCAGATCAAATATCTTATCCACCAATGGTGCCGGTTTTATTCCTTTATAGCTCCCATCGATATATCTACCTCCATACTTCTGATACCAAATTACTTTTCCTTCGTCCAAGTGGACCTCAGGAACTCCGGCTGGGTTGGGAATTACTTTCCACAAGTTCTCTTTGTCATCCACGATGAGTAGGTCTTCTGTTTTCAGAATCATTTTCAAACAAGGTCCACAGGTAGTTTCATCCCAATCCCTTTCTTCTGTTTCCCAGGTGGCCCCCTTTTGTTGTTGTGCCGCTTCTACATCTTCATCAATATCATAGGCTATGTATCCTTCTCTTAGCCCTTCGTAGGGTGCCTTCCATTTCCAGTAGCCATTTATTCGAACCCACAAAGCAGGGGTCCCGAATAAAGCATTCGTCGGATGTTTATGTATCCTTGGCACTGCAATTCCTTGCACTAATTTCGGACCCAATCGTTCTTCCAGATCCCCCAAGGGCTTGGCCCATTCGAGGCCTTTGTGGTATGGTTCTTCAGTTACGACAGGGTCTTCTTCCACCTCCTGGCTTCTGCCCATTGTCCATTCACCTTCCACTACATACCCCAACATATTGATTGCAACTGGTTCTTTCTCCCTATACGCCTTTAGTTTTGATCCATTTACTGGATCCTTAATGGGATTATCATCCAGGGTTGATAATTTTAGCGTCCCATTGGCTCCTACCTCCCGCACTTTATAGGGACCTATCCAACAAACTCGAAACTTCCCTGGCTGAAGTTCGTTACGACCGTTGTATTTGAGCACTAACTGTCCTGGTTTGAACTCCATTTTCCGCAAATGTTTGTCATGCCAAAACTTCCTCCGCTTTTGTGCAATTTCCGTGGCCCATTGTGCCATCATGCACCGCTCATCTAGTTTTTGTAGTGCCACCAGTCTTTCCTTCATACTGTCTTCCTCTCCTAATCTATTCTGAACTACTATTCTGAGGCTGGGTATAGTGTATTCCACAGGCATCACTGCTTCTTGCCCGTACATCAGTTGGAATGGAGTATGTCCCGTGGTAGCTTTGTAGGCCATGCGGTAAGCCCATAGTACAGCAAGCAACCTTTCTTCCCAATCACCTTGTTCAACTCCACAAGTTTTGTATAGAATTGACACTAGAACTTTGTTTGTGGACTCTACTTGGCCATTTGCTCGAGGATAATAGGGACTTGATAGGGTATGAAAAATTCTAAATTCAGTAGTCATGTTCCGTATTACCTGGTTCACGAAGTGAACTCCTCTGTCACTGGTGATCTGTATGGGTATCCCAAACCCTGTTACTATCTGTTCATACAAGAATCTTACTGTGCTGAGTGCAGTGTTATCTGGTAGGGCTCTTGCTTCGGCCCATTTGGTGAGGCACTCCGTAGCCACCACTATGTACCAGCACCTTCGTGTACTTGTCGGGAGTGGTCCTACAAAATCCAATCCCCACCTCTCAAAGAGTTCTTGTGGCTGTGATGGAAAGAGAGGCATGAAGTCTCGTTTCAACGGTTTCCCGGTCCTCTGACATGTGTCACAGCTTAACACCCATTCCTTTGCATCAGCATGGAGTGTAGGCCACCATAATCCTGCCAGAAGTACTTTCTGTGCCGTGGCATCTGGTCCCATGTGCCCTCCTGCCAATCCTTCATGGGATTCTCTGAGGACTCCTGGTATTTCCTCCTCCATTACGCACCTTCTCAGTATCCCGTCCGGTCCCCTTTTGTACAAGAGTCCACTGATCAATTGAAACGTGGTGCTTTTTAGTGTTATTTTTCTTCTTTCAATTGGAGTCATATTATGAGCAAATGACCCTGTAGAAAGATATTGCCCAATCTTCTCATACCAGGATGGCAAGATGGCTATTTGGAATAGGTGTGCGTCCAGAAAATCATCTTCTACCCCACCTTGTGCCTTTTCTCCTGACGTAATCCTTGAGAGGTGATCAGCTACCATATGGCTTTTTCCTGGTCTCACTACAATCTTGAAAGTGAACTCCTGAAGTAGTATCAACCATCGGCTTACTCTCCCCTGGATTACTGGCTTATTGACTAAGTACATCAGGGCTTGGTGATCCACAAAGAATGTAAATGGTGTGGCTAGTAAATAGTGGCGAAATTTTTCAATAGCATATACCATCCCAAGTGCCTCCCTTTCTGTAGTATTGTAGTTTTTCTCCGCTTTTGACAACAACCTGCTTGCAAAATATATGGGGTGATCCAGCCCACTGGAGCCTAGTTGTGCCAAGGTTGCACCTATTGCAAAATTTGAAGCATCTACATGTACATGAAATTCTTTCTTCCAATCTGGATAAATCAAGATGGGTGCACTTACCAGTCTCGACTTGAGTTCTTTGAGGGCCTCCTCTTGCTCCTCCAACCATCTGAATGGTTCCCCTTTCCTGGTGAGTTTTTCCAGTGGTAGTGAGACTTTTGCAAAGCCTTTTATGAATCGCCTGTAGTACCCCACATGCCCCAAGAAGGACTTGACACCTGTAACATCTTTTGGTGTTTCCATCTCTACAATTACCCTCACTTTATCAGGATCAATTTTTAGTCCCTCCTTGTAGACTATATGTCCGAGTAATCTTCCTTGTGATACCAGGAATCTACACTTCTTCAGATTGAGAGCCAGCCTTGCTTTTCGACATCGTTCCATGCACTCTGTTCGTATTTTTAGATGGTTCTCCTTCCCACTATACACGGACCAATCATCCAGAAATGCTTTAAAGTTTCCAGTGGACATTCTGTCGAAGATGTGCAGTATAATCCTTTGGAAAGTAGCCGGTGCATTGCATAGTCCAAAAGGCATCCGGTTGTACGCATATACTCCATCCTCTACTACAAATGTGGTTTTCAATTTGTCTTCTTCAGCTATGCTTATTTGGTTGTACCCTGAAAACCCGTCCATGAACGAGTATATTTCATGCCCAGCCACTTCTTCCAAAATGTTATCCGTAAAAGGTATTGGGAAGGGATCCTTGACAGTTACAGCGTTTAGGCATCTGAAATCTACGCATATGCGTATCTAATTTGCTTCCTTCTTTAGGGATATAACTATGGGTGATACCCACTCACTGGTTTGGACGCGAAATATAATTCCTGCCTCGAGCATCTTTTCAATTTCTTCCTGTACTTTCTCCGCATAATTTTTGTTCATTCTATATGGGCGTTTCCTAACGGGTCTTGCCCCCGGTACTAATGGTATGTGGTGTATGCATAATTCTGGTGGTATCCCTTTTAAATCTTTATAAGTCCATGCAAATACATCCTTATACTCCAAGAATATTTTGAATGCAGCTACTTTCAATACAGGGTCCCAGTCGTCTCCTACTAGGATTATTTTTGGATCTTCCTCCTTTACCAAGTTTATCTCCTTCAGATTTGGTTCCTCGTACTTTACAACTTTCTCACCAAATTGATGTGCTGGTATTCTGTCCATGTTTGCCATGCCTTCATTGTACTCCCTGTATTCTTGTGGATAAGTTTCGTTTTCCTCTATTTCCAGGATTTCCAACACATTACACTCAGGTTGGAAGATCTCATAATCTTCCATCTGCCAATGGAACAACCCGTTTAGAGAGCTGGTCTCGTCCTATGAACAGTCTCCAAGTCGCAGAACCCCTTCCTCATCCGGTTCCATCTCGGCATCTTCCTTGTCGGATTCTGAATCAGATGCTGCTTCGTGGCTTACAGCCTGATTTTTCAAGTCAATGATATATTTTTTCCCTTCCTTTTCGATGGAGATAGTATTTCTCTTCCAATTGTGATCCGCTTTTGCCAGTATGAGCCACCCTCTTCCCAGCAATGCATCATAACCCTTTTTCTCCAATGGTATCACCATGAAGTCCAAAAGGAATTGTTGCGTCCCAATGACTACTTTTTGTCCCATCAAGGTTCCCATAGGTTTTATTCCGTATTGGTCTGCTCCTACCAAGTGGAATTTTGGTGGCCAAAGAGTTGGCTTGCCCAATGTCTTCCAAGTTTCCTCTGGCAAGACATTCACAGTTGACCCTCCATCTGGTAAGCTTGTACCCAGTTGGTAAGCTTGTACCCTAGAATCTCCATTTCAACCACGGCTGGCATTCTCCCGACCCCTACTAATAACAACGTGGGCTCCTTCATTTGTTCTCCGACCTCCCTGTCTTTCTCTTCTCCAGGCCTTACTTTCTTCCCCATGTCGTTGTCAATTTGTGTGATGGCTACTCTAAGCTGTGGCATAGTTTGCAATAGATCGGCCACCCGGACTGGGACTATGGCTTGTAGCATTTGTTCCATGATATTTGCTTGGAATACCAAACGTTCCATTCTTATGGCCTTATTCTTCTTTTGTTCTTCTCTCATTGCCTGCTCCACCGCCTCTTGTGCTTCTTTCAACCTCTCTTTTTCCATACATGGTTCTGGGTATGTTAGCTTTCTTACATGAGATCTGGTAATGGCCATGACAGGCTGTGGTTGTGCCACATCCAACATGTTGACCGACTTTTGTCTCGGGCAATTGGTATCCTCATGGTTGCCTGGCCCACACCATTTGCAAAGAAGGCCTCCCTGTCCGCCTACACTTTGGCAATTGCGCACGAAATGTCCCCACTCGTTGCATCTCCTACACTGTATCATGGGCCTTCCTTTGACATCATATTGAATGGGGCTACGAGGGGTGTTATTGTTGCTGTTATTGTTGCTTCCTCGATGGTTATCCCTATACCTTCCTGGTGAAGCCTCCATGTTTATGTTTTTCGACGGTGTAGTCGGTGGTGTTGCCTGCTCTTGAGTATAGAGTACCTGGGCACATCTTGCTTTAAGGTTGTACGGGCATTCATTGGAGTGTCCTAGTACTTGGCATATATCGCAGAATGACTTCTTGGGGCAGTTGTTCTTAGTGTGTCCTTCGAATCTACATTCCGTACACCATATTTCTTTCCCTTCCCTTGGTTCTTCCTTCCCCATCTTCATTTCCTTCATCATTCTTGCCATATCCTTTCTCCATGCTTGTATTGTTCAGGCCTCTTCGCTGCTTTCATCGCTGCTCTCATCATCGCTGATGCGCCTCTTCCCTTTGGATGTTTTGTTTTCACTTTCGATGTCCATAGCCCTATCGTAGGCTTCCTTTAGGCTCGATGGTGGGACTACTTTCACCTGTTTCCGAAGGAATGAATGGAGGCCCTCAATAACCATCTTTTCTTTAGCCCATCGGCTGGTTCCTTGTCCATTTTGCCCATTAATTCCTTCAGTCGCCGGTAGAACGCCCTTACAGTCTCATGCTTCCCTTGCTTTGTGTTGTAGATTTCAGCCATCACCTCATCATCGTCCCGGAGGAGTCGGAATTCTTCTTCAAATGCTTTCTTCAGACTTTTCCATGTGGTTCTTGCACTCGATGGTAGGTCTGTGTACCAGTTGATAGCAATCCCCCGCAGGGTGGCAGGGAATGCTTTTAACCAGACGTCTTCATCCGCTATGCCATTGGCTTCCCATATCATGACACAGGTTCTACAGTGCTTGCCAGGATCATCTGCCCCATCTCCAGAGAATCTTGGGAGTTTCTGTTTATCTGGATTGTGCGCCATTTTGTTAATGCTCCCACCGGTCAATATGGTTGGTTTGCCAACTATGTGTCCTTGGTTGTTCTTTGCTCCTCTGGCCACGCCAATGTCTCCCTCCAAGATAGTTAGGCCCCTGAAGTTGCGTAACAAATCACCAACCTCACCGTCAACCTTCTCCTCCTCGTCACTGGAAGAGTTGAAGTATTTAATTGGCAATGGGTTTTGCTCCGCAATGTCACTTGGAGATTCAATCTCCTCGTCCCAAGGACTTCTATAAATTCTATTCCACCTTTGTGCAGAGTCCTCGTGTGGGTCGTCCAATCTTTGTGGTGTAACAAATTTTTGCGAACCGCTTATTGCCTGTTGTAGCCGCAACCGTCTTTCCAACTGCTCTTTTATACGCAGTGACCTTCTTACTGACTTCTCTAGGTTAGCCTCTTCTTCCTCCCACGTCTATCTTCTCCTATCTTTATTAAGGAGGTTTGGCATTAATTAATTGCTTTGTGGGGGGTACGGCGTCTGGATGTATCTCAGGGTTCTTCCTCCCTCCGATTCCTTTCTTCGTACTATTGCAGAACTTGTTGTCGTTGCTCCCTCCTCACACTTTCTCACTCCTCTTCGAGTTTCACCAATTCCCGAGCCAACAGCCTTGAGATACTTCCCAGGAGGTCGTACACTACGGAGTTGACACTAAGTTCGGCCCGTACTCTACTAGGCGAGATGTCACCCCGTTGTTCCGCCTCTCGTTCCACGTACTTGTCTACTGCCACTTCTCAAGACTGAATCAAATCTTGTGTGACTTGGTCTTCCCTTGTTACTTCATTATCCTCGGGATCGCTATTAGTTACTAGGGTTGACTGTACGAATTCACGACCCATTATGCTTCCATCTTGCTGCTCGTACTAGTCACCGTACTAGCCTTCCACTAGTCACGTACGAGTAGAGATGCCAACCGTACTAGTACCAGTTTCGTAATCTGACCAAACCGGTAGTCACCGTACTAGTCTCGTATTGTACTAGTCACGTACCAGCCTGAAGATGTCACGTACTGTACCAGTCACGTACTAGTCAAGGTACTAACCCTTTACCAATCAGACCTCCAGGTTTGTATTTGGCAGTGGCACCAAAATGTTTATTGCCGATATGCTCTATCTGATCACAATGGTACAAAACTACAAAACTAAAACATGGATGGAACATAAACGGAACATAAATGAAACATAAGTGAGCACCATATAATCAGCAGAACAAAGACAATTATAATTAATTTCCTCGTATTGCCATTCATATGTCTTCCCCCCAAGATACCTTTACAATACGATGCTGGACTCTCTTATAGAGAGCCAAAGGTTGGTTTGAGAACAACCGTTTCCAACTAATTACTATTAATAGAACAACTAACTACTACTAACAGAAATTGATTAAACATACTTTAACCAAACCCAACATCTAACTTTATTTATTGTTTATTGCACACCTACAAACATGGAGGTCGAGTTATCTAGCATGAGTGATCACATTAATGTTTTTGAAGATGCCACCCAATCAGCAAATGAAGATGACTTTGTAATGTTCCCAAATTTTGATAAAATAAATTAATTAAATTAATTATTCTAAAGTTGTCCAAATAAATTAAAATTAAAAGGATGATTTTATTTTAATTAATTTAATTAAAAAGTGACTAAAATAAAGCTATATTATAAAGTCGCTTTATTTAATAAAACTCTCCAGCTTGTTCAAGAAGCGACTTCATGAAGGAAATTTTAGAAGGTTCACCAAAATTGTTATAAAAGGAGGGTTTTGCAGTGCATTTGACATGTTCAAATGTTTATGAAAATTGATGTTGGATTCAATTCCTTCTTGGAGGAGTGGAGCTTCTAAGGACAAAAACCCTTGCAAAATAGAGAATTGGATGGAAACCCAAATTCTCTATTGGGAGGTGGAGCTACTATAGGTTTCACTATTGAGCTTAATTTCAAATTTGTGAAGTCTTTATTCGAAGACAAATTTAAAGTTATCAGATATCTGCAGGTGGAGGTAATTCGGTATCCCATTGAAGAATAAAGATATTAACTTTGGAGTATTTCATATATTTGATGTACCTGCGATAGAATAATATTTCTGGAAATATCTTTCACTTGAGCATTTCATCGGGCTTGTTTATAAGCATGAAGTCTTAAATTGTTGTGGATCTTCTTATTGCTATGAATAAAATAATTAGGCAAATAACTATAGTCTCTGGTGCAGGATAAAGTGTTATTACCTTACCGGTTACTGAGAGGGGGGGGGGGTGAATCAGTAAATACTAAATCTCTTAGGTTTAAAACTTGTAAATAGATTCTTGAATGCAAATCAAAAATTTAATAGTCATTCACAAGCATAAACCGAACCACACAGATCTACTCAAGTATTTATACAAGGAAACCTTCGGTTAGAGAGAAAAAAACCACGGTGAGACAGAGCTCACAACTTCACTAGTTCTAGATGAAGGTGCCCTGTTAGGAGCATACAAAGCACTGGTTAAGGTGCTACCCGGTTAAGGGATTTTTACAAATGATCGGTTAGGATCTAAGCCCTATTAAGAGCTACCTGGTTACAGGACTTTGAACATCAACAAAGATGTCACCCTATTAAGGGATTTTTACAACGAACCGATTAGGTTCACCCTATTAGAGGGATTTGTATATGATGTAACACCTTTTTAAAAGTAGTGATCTATAACAACACTGATTGTCTGATTAGATCATACCTGTAGATCTCTTCCCCTGTTTGCCTGGTTGTTGATCTTCCTTTCTTACTTCACCTTTGTGCCTGTAGCACTCCTCAGAAGATATCTTTCCTCTGCTCTGTGCAATCTCCAACTATTTGCAACAACCACATACTTTGTGTCCTATGACTAATATTTATACAAGAGTGATCCTCTTGACTCACAGAACCGCCAGGGAGTAAATTTGACCATAAAATATGCAACGCAAGAAGCTGTGCGTTGTGATCTAGAGTTTATCATGAGATCATTCGTAGAATTTAAAGCTAACTCCTGTCAAAAGGTTAACTTTACATCAGGGTAATGGATGTCTCGCATAATCAGGTTCTTAACTAAAACTGTTCCACAAAATCTGGATCGGATTTATCTATCAGTTAGATTGGTACCGGTTTGTCGTTGTATGCTAAATAAGACCGATACTAAGTACTTGGTTCAGTCTACCGGTTTATCTAACTACTTGGTTAACCGGTGCATATACTATGTGCTTCATCTACCTGTGTCATCTAAGTAATGTGAGTGACCGGTGATCTTTGACCGCTGTGAATGGGTTTGATGAAATACACTAATGACAACTTAAATTGCTAACATTAAGAGTATTACTTGGCATGCAATATAACATTATTGTGACTCACGTAAGATATTTTTTATTGGGCAAATATTAATGCATATGTTATAGTCAAGGCCGATAATTAAAAGAGAGGGATGGTGAAGATATTAAAATGGCATAGCACAGCACCTATCTTCCTAATGTTTTAGAAGATGATATTATGCCTGCTAAATATTATTCCTGTTGCCGTGAATACTTCTTCTTGAGCACTCGATCTTTCTAAAACATTTTGTGGGTTTCCTATGTTTTCGTGAAACATATCGTGGTTATTGTTTGGACAGGAATTCCTTCTGAGAAAGACTTGATATTTCTATTGCTAGATGATTTCTCTTATTTTTTATCACACAAGGTTCCTGTGAGTGAAGGGTCGTTTGCAGTAGTCTTCAACATTGATTCTTGGACTTCTCTTTTATCACAACACATCAGGTATGGGCAAAAAGTTTGTGATGGAAGCCAGCCACGCCAGTAGTAGGAATCAATTCTTGCATCAGATGACTGTGTGACAGATTTTTGGGAAATTCATCTTCACACAGTGTCTTGCGTCATAAGTACTAGTGACTGGTAATGCTGCTCCTATTCTGAGAAAAGATATTGATACATTTGTGATTAACGGCAATATTCCTTTGGCCTCCTTGTTTGGTGCTGGGGCAGTTCAGTTAATTTGCAACAATGGCATTTTCTCCTTTCAAAGAGAGGTCAGATTATTTGTAATTGTTAATCCCTGAGTCTTTGTTGTCCTTGATGGAAAAAATCTTAACTAGGATTTGAAAATGACATTGATAGTAAATTGCATTTTCAAATTTGAGTAAGCTCATTTATTCTTGGCTACATGGATTACATGGATTTGACAAATTGTTGCATTTTCAATTTTGGCATCATTCTCAGTTTGACAATAACATCCTTATATGATCAGTAATGGTTGCGGAATGAATTCACAATTTACATTGTATAGTATGGCTCACAATATGTTAGCATCAAAGTTATTGTTCTTTGAAATGTTCATCTCATTAAGGGATTTGTTTTATATATACAAGAAAAAGGTTGTATGGTGTTAATTTATAAATCACAAGGTTGTTGACCATGGCACTAAAAAGTTATAAGTGCTAAAACTTTATGGTCGGTCCCTAGACACTTTCCCATTTTTGCAAAGATGTAAAAATGCCACATTAATATGGCAGTTAATGTGCATTTATTGAATAAGTTGCAAGCACCATGTTTGGTGCTTCGAGCACCACATATGATACTCATTTGTTTTTCGTTAACTATTGAGTTAACCCCAGCTCTTTCGAGCTAGGGCATCACAACCATAGTTGGCCGGATTTTGCAAAGAATCACAGTGAGTTATGCAGCAGCATTTGGGTGTTAGTTGGTTGAGAATGGCAGTTTGAGAGGGAAGATGGAACCGTAGAAGGAACTGATTTGAGTTTGCAGAGATTCTCAGACTTAATTAGGTGTACACGGTCGCTAATCTTTTCATTTTGAATTCATCTGCTGGTTGTTAGTTGGCACATATAGTTCTCTTGCTTTTGTCTTGTGTTTATATCTTTCTGAAATAGTCTAATGCGTTGTCAATGTCATTTGTATCATAACTGTCATTTCGTAAAGTTCATCATGCACATATCTTTCAGTTCATCATGCATGATCTATTATTCATTTACGAATTGCAACTTTTTTCTGGGTCATATTAATTTTTGTTTCAAGCCCAGTAAGGGCATTTATGCTTGCAATACTTTCATACAACCTATTCTAGGGTTTATATGTTAATTATCTGTTACCCATGTCGGGTATGTCATTCCATTTCACAGTTATTCATTTATGTGATATTGCATCCCACATTATTTGAAAGGCACTGTTGCATGGAGTATTGGGGACATTATGTATGATGCATTGCTTGTCTTCGTATGCACAATCATATTGGTTATTATTGACATCATTTAAGGGCTCTGTGTATTTTTTTTTGTTATAGTTTGGGTTATTATATGGGTTTTGACACCATCTTTAGATGAATTCATTTGAGAAGGTTATGATATTACACTGTCAAACAGCATTAAAGCTTATGTGGCACTCATGATACAAGTTTTCGAATGGGTTGACTAAGGTTGTGATTTATTTTATGAGCGTTGAAAGATTATATCATTCATAAACGACATACATGTATAGTATAGTATGGTATTTCAGTTTTAATCAAAACAGTTAAGTTGAGACCAAGCATTTACTCTGTTATCGAATGTTGATGATAGAAAAACATTTGTAAAGATTAATGAACATAGGTTCATTTCAGCATATATATATATATATATATATATATATATGCAGGAATAGAAACATGTTATTAAGAGATACTTATTAATATATTATGATGGTCATCATACACATTGATAATCAGTTTTGGCAATAGTTGTATTCGGTTTCCTTCATTCAGTTTGAATTCAGTTTATAGTATGAAGGCTTTTTATTTACAGAAGTAAAATGATTCAAATGTACAGAGAGAGATTATCATTTGGGTTTTTATTGATTAGATATTTGATAGTGTTGTGCACAATTAGTTGGTAGACAGGAAAGATTGATTGAATTTGAAATCTGTGATTAGACATTATGCACTAAGCATAATGACATGTGTTGTGCTCAATACTGTATAGTGTGTAGTTATAAGGGTCAAATAGCCATCAGATTTTTGATCTCTGTATGTAGAAAATTGTATCAGATTTGAAAAGCCATTAAGGCAGATTGTAATAAGGCCAGTGAGGCATATAGCCAGTGAAGCACAAAAGCCTAGTGAGGCATCAGTCCAATGAGGTGTTAAAATTGTCAGTGAGTGTGAAGAACCTTGGCTGGCTCTTTTGAATCCACTTAATTTGAAGTTTAAATATTTGCAAACACTTGTTCAAACTTACTTTTAATTTGCAATCTAAATTCAACTTCCACCAAAAATCAATTACTAAAACTAGAATAATAAGTACCACCACTTGAACATCATTTATTCTTATTTCATATCAAATAACATAACAGAATTTATTGCTTAAATAATCAGCCCCTGGCAAATTGTTATTGCTTGCAGGCGTAATAATCTCCAAGAGACAAATCGCAGCCACCAGAAGAAAGTAAGCCGCTGTCTTGAAATGCACCGTGACTGATCTGCATTTGACGTGCCTTGCTCAAACTGATAGCAGGGCCGTGATAAATCAAAACGGCACCTAGGAAGGAGCCGTGTCAACTGGAGTGAAGATGGCGTGATGTCTCACCTCTCACGCGATTTCTTGAATGCTCACGCAGCACTTGCATGAATGATACTTGGTCTCAAAATCAAATTCAATTCACTCCCTTGTTACACAGCTAGGAGATGATTCAATATCCCTTGACAAATTGGTAATTCACCAACAAATTTGTAACCAAAAACTGAATGAAGTATCACAGCGAATTTCCAATTACTTCAAACCTCAGCATGTAGACAATTCAATTTCTTTGAGAGCAAATCGATTTGCTTGTAAAATAAAACTCCACAAATCCAGTATACTTCAGCACTAGATTATAATCTCAAATAAAACTGCAAAATTCACCATCAATCTGTAATGGCTCAAATTGCCAAAAGAGGAATCAGTCCTTAAAACCCTAGCCAGGTAGTCTCTCTCACAACTTCAACAAAATCATAATTCAACAATAAATGATTTTCCTTTCACAAAGCATTGCTTTTATAATTCAAAAGTGTCTTCTCTCACACACTTTTCACTTAAAACACTTTTTATACTTAGGCACATATTGAATAATATAATTTATTAATTCATTTGGCTCCAAAAAAGGCCTTTTCACCAATATCATGAAATTATGACACGCAAGGTCCCTGTTTCTTGTGCCCAAGATTTAAAACTTTTCATCCTAGTTCCAATGAGCTATAACTCTAAGGTATCTAGCATGTAATACGAACAAAAATGGCAACCTTAGCAAATATAATTAAATAATAATAATAAACCACCCGTCTTGCGTAAACAACTGAAGAAGCATCCGAATCAAAATCTGTCTACACAAGATTGATCCCGATGATGAAAGATGATGAATGAACTTGATGGGGTGACTTACTAAAAATAGACGCTCTCTCCAAGATTCTTGGAGCCCAAACCGGAAGCCAAAAATGAAAACCGAGAGCATCATTCAACTCCTCTAACTCATCTGAGCTCATCGGAACTATCCATTGACTTACTATAAATAGTAAGTTCACACCAAAGACCCTCTAAACACCTCGCCAGACCACGAGGATCACAATAATGACCTGGCACCATCAGATCAATGACCTGCAAAAAAATGGGGACATTACAATGAGACAACATCAGTGAGATGTACAAATTGATTTAAAAGATAAGGCCAGTGAGGCTAAGTTCGAGTGGTTTTTTACCCAAAGGGTTTTCCACTCAAGACAATTCTTGTCTCTCTTTTATATGCGATGTGTACTTATTGATATCTGCATTATTTGATTTGAGTAGCTTTAAAGTTTAAAAGAGATAAAAGATTTTTCTTTTTTATTGACTACTGATTCACCCCCCCTCTCAGTAATCACTGTACTCCAACTGTAATTCTATACTTTATTGCAATTGAAATTGAGTAAACAAGCATTTGATAATACTGTTGCTATCTAAGTGCAAATTATTGTTTCCCTTCCTGGTCTGTATTAATGTGTAGAAAGTATATTGTCACTGATCATACATTTATGAGTGAGAAACTTCTGAAACCACATGTTCAAGCAAGTGGTTTATTTTAAGCATACCGTTTGACAAAAATTCTTAGAAAAACATTAAACTGTCGAGCAAATTGTTTGTTGAAATGACATGGAAAAGGCTGCCAACTATTTGATAAAATAACTCAGAGAAGAAAACTTAGCTATAAATCAATTGGGGTTCTTACAAACTCTGTTATTACTAACCGGTTACTGAGAGGGGGGGTTAATCAATAAATACTTGTTTCTATTACAATTCAACATCCTTCCAAGATAAGAAGAATATAAACAATCATTCATAAGCATAAATAGAAATACCCAGATCAACACAAGATGTATACGTGGAAACCCCCGGTTAGAAGGAAAAAACCACGGTGAGACAGAGCTCACAACTTCACTACTGCAGAATGAAGGTGCCCTGTTAGGAGCTTACAAAGCACTGGTGAAGGTGCTACCCGGTTAAGGGATTTGGTAGATCAGTTAAGATCTTAACTCTGTTAGGAGTTGCCTAGTTAGAGGACTTTCAACATCAACAAAGATGTTACCCAGTTAAAGGATTTTTACAAAGAACCGATTAGGGTTCACCCTAATAGAGGGATTTCAATTTGCTTTCACACCTTATAAAAGTAATGATCTTATATGACACTGATTGTCTGATTAGATCATACCTGTTGATCTCTTCCCCAGTTTGCCTGGCTGTTGAATCTTTTCTGCCTCTTTGCCTTTCACCTCTGGTGACTGTAATCTCTCTCATCTCTGCTCTCTCTATTCAGCAACTATCAACAACAACTTTTTCTTGCATCCTATGACTTGTATTTATACAAGAGTTCACCTTAATGAAACCCTTAACTCATAGAACCACCAGGCTAGAAACTCAACATAAAATCATGCAACTAGCAAAAAGCTTTGCGTTCCAATTTGGAGTTTACCTTGAAAACATCCGTAGAAATAAAGCTAACTCCACTTCTGAGTGGTGGATGCTCCGCATATTCCGGTTTTAATTCAACCTGCTCTGCAAAATCTGGTGTGGATCTTAATGCAATTTAGATCGGTATACACTTATACTCTGTTCATCCCTATATGCAACCAAAGACCAGTACAATGTTCTTAGTTTGGTCTACCCGTGTATTCCCTCTATTTAATCTACCGGTGCATACACTCTGTTTCCAGTCTACCGGTGCCTTTAAAGTAACGTGAGTGACCGGTGAACCTTTACCAATGGGAATGGTGTTTGAGATTTACACTACTGACAACTTAAATTGCTAACAATCTTCCCCTTTGTCATTGGTGGCAAAACCATGCTCAATACCATACTCACTTACTTATCACAATTTATACCCGGTTCTGTAGACTTCTCTTTTCTCTGTAGCACACTTCCCCTGTTAAAGTGCTTTAGCTCTTCTTCTGTTCCGGTTCTGTACTGTACACTTCAGTTCTGCTCTCTTCTGATTGCAGACTTCCCCTTGACTGCTGCTTCCTCCAAGGTCTTTAGCTCTTCTGTCTTGCTTCCCATTTCTTCTACTTCTTTTTCCCCTTTTTGCCTCCATAGGACATAGGGTTAAGCTTCACTTAGGATTTCACATTTCTAGCTTGGTGAAGATATCCTTATAGATATTCTTTGCAGAATGAAGAAACGGTGCCCATTGACCGGTTACATACTCAATGTTCTTTTGGGCTACTTTTAGAGAAACAATGATGTTCTCCATATCCTCCACAGTTTTATAATCAGGTTCATTGATCAGAATGTCTGTAGATGTTGCAGTTTTCTGCATGGAGTCAAATGTTGGGGCCAGAAATAACTGAAATCCAATAATGTCTTGGATTCTCTTATTCTCCTCTTCTGCAGTCTTTCTTAGAATTAGAGCCAGACTGGTCATTTCTCTGCTAAAATTTGTTGCAGACTTATTTTGGATGTCAAATTGAGAAGACAAGGCTCTAATGTCTTCTGAAGTCTTTGCTGACTTCTCTATTAGATCTTGCAAGAAAGTTTCAAAGTTGGAAGCTCTTGTCATCAAACTTCCTGCAACTTGGATCTGTTGTTGAAGAACTCTTAAATTGGATGACAGAGTTATCTTGATATCTTCAACTTGTTTGTGGACAATCTCTATTCTCTTCTTCTCATAGTGATCTATAGCTACAGATTCTGGATCTGTCAAGTCATCACAGATTGCTTGTGCCAAAACTTCCAGCTAATCTATCACAGGTTCATCTTCATCTATGTCAACATCAGGTATGAAGTTGCACAATATATTCTGGATAGTGGTCAGGACCATGTCTTGTTTCCTCTTGGTCAGCTCCTTTAGCTGTCTGGTTGACATTTTGTTGATGTCTACCACTGCATCGGTGGCCTTGCTCCTTTGGCTTCTTTATCCTCAGCAAATGATAATTTTCTTTTAGATGAGTAGGAACTTGGAATATCTGCTTGCTCCTTTTTCTTAGGCTTCTTTTCTGGTTGAGCTTGCTCAGTGTGTACAGGAATTTCTTGATCCTGTTCCTTATTTTCTTCATCTCCTTGTTCAGCTCCATCTCCCGGTTGCGCCTCTTCTTTAGCAGGTGCTTCTTCCAGAAGCTTCTTCTTCCGGTTGCACTTCAACTTCCGATGGGACATCCTGTTCTTGTTGAAGTTGTTATTCCGGTGGGCCTTCTTCCTGGTGCTGCTCTTCAGCTGTGTGTAATTCTCCCATAGGGATATCATTTCCCAATTCTTGTTCTACTGGGGGAACTACCTGTTCAACATTTATCTGTTCACTAGATGTGAAATCCTCTGCTTCAACATTTACCTTACCGGTTGCAGATTCTTCACGAGTAGTGAATTGAACCAGTGGTGCTTGACCTGTTTAGTTTGATCCTGTGCACCTAAATTCTCAAGTGTACTGAAGTTGTACTGCTGCCAAAAGTCTAAAGTCTCTTTATAGACTTGATTCGAATATCCATTTAGTATCTAAGAAACTCTATACTTGGTATCAAAGTTCATTGCCGCTTCCTCTAGTAGAAGCTTTATTCTTTCTTCACTGAGACCAGGTCTGACTTTTAACAGTGTTTCCCTATTTATTCTCGAGTTGGTTCCTAGACCGGTTCTCTATTTTGTCTTAAGCCTAGAATTGAGTTCCGGTGGAAACTTGGACCTGTAGTCCCTTGGAGTTTTATGAAAATCCATAAAAGTTTCCACTATAGCTATAATTACTACCTGTTTATCATCTTCTTCTAGTACATTGTACCACTTAGCAGCATTATCTACTTCTCCGAAGTCCATTACCTCATCAACAATATCATTGACAGACATAGGATGAGTGTTACCTTTGCTTGGAGAGATGAGAATAGTTGGATGTGCTGGATCGTTGCTCTTGTCATCGGTGATGTCGATGATGACCGGTTCTGTAGGATTCTTCTCTTTAACCGATGCTTCAGCTCCAAGCACTCATTTTCCTTTACCGGTGTCAGGGACCGGTGGAACTGTGGTTCTTTGTCGAGCTTCTTCTGCTTGCTGCTGGGTCTGAAGAAGTTTGGTCCATATGGCTACTCCTTCTTTATGAACCTTGTCATCTTCTCCTATCAGCATCTGACTAATCCTCCTCTTTGTCAGGAAATCTTGCCGATGTAGTTCAGCTTGTTTAGTCACTTCTTCTAGCGTGAGGTGGTTTTGAACCTCTAGTAGAGCTCGTATCCTCAGCTCCTTTTCTCTGTCCATTGAAGCTTTCCATCTAGCTTCAAGAATTTTTAGAAGATCATCAGGCATTGTCGAATGAAGTTCCGTAGGTTGCAAATTAAACTTATGGAGGCAGTACACTACTGCTTCTTAAATTTTCCTTCTATCTTCTACATTTGCCAAATCGTATCTTCTTTTGACACCACCCATTCCGCCATGTTCTTTCATTCCTGCCACAAATTCATCAATTGTGGGCTTGGCTCTTCTCAGTGGATCCTCCTTTACCAATTTACCTAATTTCCTCTTTCTGACGAGAGGAACTATTTCTTCAGTCTCTGTCTCCTCTTGTTCTTCCTCTTGGGTACTGTGTACCGATTGAGCTTTCTTCCTTTGAGCCTTGGGCTGCTCTGTCACCGGTTTCTTCTTTGGTGTGGGGTCCCTTTTGGTGTAGACATTTTTAATCGGTGCCCCCTTTTACAGATTCTCCTGGATCTCTTCATGGGTACCGAACCGGTGAGCAACGAGATCTAGACCCGCCTCAGTCAAGGCATCTACATATGCCTTAGCAGCCTTTATGGTGATTTTGTAGCCTAGCTCAAGAGCGTACATGGTTCTCGATTCCACGGCTTGAATTATGCAGTCATCAATGGTAACCAGAAAGCATACATCATCTTTGTATTTGTCAACAATAGTTGACGGCACCTTCTCTCTTGTATGCATTCATAGTTGAAATGCCTCAAAGTGTTCAGTCATTATTCTTCCTACCTGGTTTCCCAGTTGGTTGGCCATTTCACCGATTTGATGCATGACCGGTCTATCGGTTCCCCAAGTCACTTTTCCGATTCCTGGGAAGAAATTTAAATAGTAGAAGTACAGACATACCAGCAAGGTTCCATAGTTCAGGGATTTCTTCTTGACAACTCTGAGCTTCTTCATGTTTTCAAAGATTTGCCCTCGGAGCATCGCACAGATGTCATATTGAGCATTATCGTGCATTATCTAGTGTGAATTGCTCCACCCGGTATGCTGTTTAGATTGCTTAACTGGTAAACCTTGTAGCCAATCACAGCAAATGCAAAGAGGACTCCATCATCCTCAATGTCGGTCACAATCATAAGTCGACCATCAGATCTTGACTTTGTTAGTTTATTGACAACGGCATTGGAGATGGTCCTTAGGGTTAGTGCTTCCCCTTGGTCACTATATCTGGTCACTCTATGCAGATCTTCTTTTGTGATCGGATGGCATACACCTTTATTGAGCCAGAAACCCGGTTCATGAAAATGGCTGAGAACCATTCGAATGTAGTCTTCCCGGAAGATGGTCGGGTAGCACACTCCATTGATAAGTCCAAATCATACCAACTTTGCATACTTATCAGGAAGTCTCCCTTCTTGACATAACTCGAGGCACTCGCTTTGAATATAAGTTTCGCCCAATTCTTCCTATTTAGCGTGAATAAACGCCGTGACATCTTTGGTCAAGAGGACTCTGTTTGGCACGGACAATAGCGCACCAGCCATGTCATTTTCCCTGTTTTGAATCGCCGCAATATCATATGCAAGTCGGTCCACTTGATTTCCCTTGATCAGCTTCACGATAGAGGATGGTGATGCCATTCTTTGATAACCAGTTAACACAGAAAGTCACTTGATCGGTATTACAAACAGTAGCTCACAGTGATCAAAGCGCGAGAATATTACTTAGCACAAGAATTCGTTAATCACAAAGAAAGCAAAGTAAAGCTAATGAGTAAATCTCCTTTCGTTTATAGAGTTAGGGCATAACGGTAACTATTGTTAAACAGCTACAGCATTTATTGCCTTACCTAACCTTTCTTTCCGTTTTTGCTAACCAGTACTCCGGCTTTTTCAGTTGTGCTTGTCTCAGTTGATCAATGCTTCCTTGACTGGTTAATCCTTGTAGACTGAGTGAGTCTGACTCTCACCAGTCCTACCGGGAACAGTAGATGTGCTACCGATTCCCTCTAAGCCCTATAGGCTCAGTTTGCCGAAGAGATATCACCATTAGCAGATGATGATCTTTCCTTTGTTTTCTCCTCAACGGAGCTCTTTGATTCCTTTTTGAACCAAATCTGTTTAACTTCTTTCTTAGTCTTCTTCCCTTTGTTCTTCTCATTTGAAGACGAGATCTTCTCCACCGGTTTGACCGAACCCTTTCTTTTGTTCATTGACCGGTTCCTGCAATCTTTGGCTAGGTGTCCAACCTTGTTACAGGAGTAACAGATTATCCCCGTTGACTTCCATGGGTTCACCCTTCTATTGTCAGGTGAATTGTACCGGTAGTCATTGTGACTATGCATGCCACAGTTAGCACAGTTGGATAAGCTCCAGTTCTTGTTTCTCTTGGTGAATGCCGGTCTTGGGGATCTGAATGCCATTGTTTTTTATCTGCATTCATTAGCTTTGTGTCCAAACTTATTGCATGCATAGCAGTAGTCCTTGAAGCTTCCCCTGCTTCCACTAGACACAGTTGTGGGGCTTGACTAGCATTCATTGGTCTTGTGGCCATATTTGCAACAGTTTGTGCAATAACTGTTGTTTGGATTTACCGGTGCATTCCTACAGTCATTTGTTCTATGACTCGGTTTCCCACAATGATTGCAAGAGGTTTTGAAAATCTTCTTACCTTTCTGTGCCAGTGGCTTCTTCTTATCCTTCTTGCTTGTCTTAGCTCCGGAAGACTCACAGTCTCTTTGATGTCTTTTTCGGTGAATCCAAGACCGGTGTGATCTTTGTGCTTTCTTTGACCTTTAAGTTGCTCATCAAGCTTGACCGAGCTCTCGTTGTATCTTCTTAGGGTTTCATTTCTTTCTTCAAGTTCTTTCATCTGTTCCTTCAGTTGATACAACTCTAGTGCAAGTCTTTTGCATGCTTCATCCCTATCATGCCAACCCTTTTGCATGTTGGTGTTTTCTTGGGTGACAATTTGCATGTCTTCTTGGAGTTGCAGAATGACAAGATCATTTGCCCCCACAGCTTCCTCTGCCAGGTTCCTTGCTCTTTTGGAGGCTGTTAATGACTTGACTACTCTGTTTCTTTCATCTTAAGCTTTACTCTTTTTCTCAATCAGTTCAGTCATCCTTAGAGCATTATCTTCTTGCTCCCTCTTAAGGTTGGAGATCGGACCGATTAGGATCCGGTTCCTCTCCATGAGCTCAGAGACTGCTTCCTCAACTTCATCAGATCCACTCTGCCTAGAGAGTTCATCAGTAGTCTCATTGTCTCGTTCAACTGCAAAGCCAGCTCCTTCCTTTTTGCAAGTGATCTTCTCAGCCTATTCTCCAAAGAGGCAATGATGTCGTTGGCTTCCTCAAGCTGTTTCTGATATCTGAAACCCTCCATGATCTTTCTCTCAAGCAGTTAAGCTTTATATATTAGAGAACAAGGCTCTGATACCAATTGTTATTACTAACCGGTTACTAAGAGGGGGGGGTGAATCAGTAAATACTTGTTTCTATTACAATTCAACGCTTGTTTAATTATCCTTCCAAGATAAGCAGAATATAAACAATCATTCATAAGCAGAAATAACAACACACAGATCAACACAAGATGTATACGTGGAAACCCTCAGTTAGAAGGAAAAAACCACGGTGAGATAGAGCTCACAACTTCACTACTGCAGAATGAAGGCGCCCTGTTAGGAGCTTACAAAGCACTGGTGAAGGTGCTACCCGGTTAAGGGATTTGGTAGAAGATCGGTTAAGATCTTAACTCTGTTAAGAGTTGCTTGGTTAGAGGACTTTCAACATCAAAAAAGATGTTACCCGGTTAAAAGATTTTTACAAAGAACCAATTAGGGTTCACCCCGATAGAGGGATTTCAATTTGCTTTCACACCTTATATAAGCAATGATCTTATATGACACTGAATGTCTAATTAGATCATACCTGTTGATCTCTTCCCTGATTTGCCTGGCTGTTGAATCTTTTCTGCCTCTTTGCCTTTCACCTCTGGTGACTGTAATCTCTTTCTTCTCTGCTCTCTCTATTCAGCAACTATCAAAAACAACTTTTTCTTGTGTCCTATGACCTGTATTTATACAAGAGTTCACCTTAATGAAACCCTTAACTCATAAAACCGTCAGGCAGTAAACTCAACATAAAATCATGCAACTAGCAAAAAGCTTTGCGTTCCGATCTGGAGTTTACCTTGAAAACATCCATAGAAATAAAGCTAACTCTTGTTAAAAAGCTAACTCCACTTTTGAGCGGTGGATGCTCCGCATATTCCGGTTTTAACTCAAACTGCTCCACAGAATCCGGTGCAGATCTTAATGCAGTTTAGACCGGTATACACTTATACTCGGTTCATCTCTATATGCAACAAAAGACCGGTACAATGTTCTTAGTTCTGTCTACTAGTGTATTCCCTCTGTTTAATCTACCGGTGCATACACTCTGTTTCTAGTCTACCGGTGCCTTTAAAGTAACGTGAGTGACTGGTGAACCTTTACCGGTGGGAATGGTGTTTGAGATTTACACTGATGACAACTTAAATTGCTAACAAACTCTACATCATTTGCGCGTTGATGCTTATGCTAGTCCTGGTGACATGGAGTTCATAAAAATCAGCTATCTATTGCAGCTACATCCGAGGAGGAAATTTCTTTGGTTAGTGCCATTTTTGGAAATCATAGCAGCTGGTATTGAAGATGAAAATCAGTTCAAGAGTCCTCATGGATCAGCACCTAATGATGTTTGGGATGGATTTTTCTCTGAACAAAATTCTGTCCTAACTTCTTTTGAACAATTAGATATGGAGGTCGGCATTCATATCAATGATGGCATTGATACTAACCGCAGAAATAAATCAGATTTAGAGTTGCATAATGCAGATTATCAATCCATAAATGAAGATGTGTATTATGATGTCCAGGAAATTGAAGAACCCATTGCAGATAAAGGTAATGTGAGCAAGAGTTTCTTGGAGACTGACCTAGAGTTCATCATTGTTTAGCTATGTGAGCAAATGAATTCTCCTGATAGTTCTATGGTTTCTCCTTACACTGCCCCTCTTCTTTTACTTGGGGATATTATGTCATCATCTCATGTGTTGGGTGATTGGGATGATTTTATTTTTGGAATAAATGTTGCCTTAGTTCCAAATCAGCAAGAGGACAAAGAGGAAAGCGTGGAGGAAGACTTTGGAGAGAGTCAAATTCTTCAGGGTAATCCAATGTGGTTCATAAGCCAAATTTGGAGAATCAATTGAAAGTGAGTGAAGATAAGATTGTTGCACCGCTTTCTGATTTTGATACCACTCACAAGTTGATAGAAAACCATCTATGGAAGGGTCAACTTGAGAGGAGACAAAAGGGTGTTGAAGAATCTTCTCATCCAAATTTTCAAGCGATCAAAACAACAATGAATATAATGAAATCAGATTATTTAAATTAACTATCAGATCGTGATCATCTCCTTGCCCTTGTTGCGATCTATTATGAAGCATTGAAAAGAAAGGAAGTGGAAGCGTATAAGCTAATCTCCGAGCTTATGGACACCAAGAATTCCTGGGAGGCTACTCAAGTGGCTCTTCAAGAAGCTAATAATCAGAGGGAGAAGCATTGTGTGGAGTTGAGTCTAGTACATTCTACTTTAGCTCGATCAGAAAATCTGCCTCTTGTAGCAGCCCTTTCAGATGGACAACAAACTCATAAGAAGAATGAGAAGATTGAACAAGGGAGTGAAGAAACTGATGCACTTAATGATGAAATCCCAATGGAGACATGCTCATGTGAAGTTGGTGATAGTTACCATGAGATAAATACCCTGTCCAAATTAGCAAATGAGTGTGTTGCTGATCTCAAACCAG
Organism: Chamaecyparis obtusa; assembly: GCA_027943335.1. Taxonomy (NCBI): domain Eukaryota; kingdom Viridiplantae; phylum Streptophyta; class Pinopsida; order Cupressales; family Cupressaceae; genus Chamaecyparis; species Chamaecyparis obtusa. Next base: position 1,680,612 of record BSBK01001960.1, read on the forward strand.
CATTGGAAGACAAGGTGGCATACCCTAATGGCAATAATGAGGGGAAAGCGCATCAAGAGTTTGAAATCTTGAAATAGAAGAAAGATTCACAGGGATGTGCAACTTGCCGCCATGAGGGAAAAGCTTTGACAAGGAATGTGTTTTATTTCCAGCAGGTTACACCTCTTGGAGCAGCTCTTGAGGGTAAGTTCTCAACCGAGGAAGTTCACAAGCCTTAGCTTGTTTTGATATCATAGATAAATCCATTGAATACCTCATTTGGATTGTTCATTTTGATGAGGAACGAAATGGGCCTAGGGATGGAGTCTTAGCATCAAGTCTGCAAACACTTAGACAAGCACTTGGAGTGATAAAATTAGATTACTTGCAATTGCTTTCAAGTAGAGATCATGCTATCACATTTGCAAGGCAACTATATAGAGCATTTCCAAGGAGAGAGGCACAAGGAGTTACTTCAAGGACTTTTAAGATTGAACAAGTTAATGATGGAGGATATGATGCTAGAAGTAATGAAATACCCAAGGACAATAGTGGTTCCATTATCATTGAGGATATACATTAAGGTAATACAAGTGTAGAGCAGGATGAGTATGATTCAGCTGCGCTTAGTAGGCAAATTGTGCATGATGATGCATTTCACTGTGATTACATCGTGAGAGATGTACATTCTTTTTCATTCAGCCCACCTACTGATGACTTGATGCTTCGAATGATATATAAGACTAGGGTGGATGATTGGTATGAGGTTCTTCTTCCTATGGAGGAAGGAACCAAATTCTGTAGGCATTCCTGTTTGCTTCTCTAATATGGTCTCTATTTTGGGATACAGGATAGGGAGGCTTTGTTGTGGTAATTTGGCATTTCACCTATAGGCACTATAGGGTGGTATTTACTTGCAGTAGTTGATTGGAAGAGTTGGAGGGATTTGTATCATCCTTTCCCTGAAAGAGGTTGGCATAATGATGAGCTCCCATCATCATTTGACATTAGAGGTACTTGTGGCTTCAGCTAGGGTGAGCTTCTCAGTTGGATAGAGGATGTTCCCATTTATGATAGAAGCACAGGCAGGTTGACATGATTGATTATGCACGTGGGATAATTTGGGATCCTAGAATTCGCATGATTGGTGCACTATTTTTTAATGGATGATGATGAGTTGCTACACAACTTTGGGCATGGAGATGTTTACATCAAAGTAGTGCAGCAGGTTGGTAGAGCAGTGTTCTTGAGGTTGGTATGGGATCAAGGTATTTGGTTTTAGCATGCATATGCGGATTGCCTGAGAGCAAGCAATCACTATGAAGGGAAGACTGCAATGTCCCCAAATTTTGCTGAAATAAATTAGATTAACTAATTTAAAGTTGTCCAAACAAATTAAATATTTAAAGGATGAATTTGTTTTAATTAATTTAATTAAAAGTGACTTCAATAAAATAATTATTAAAAGTCAGATTAATAAAGTTCCCCAACTTGGCCTATTAATGGGCTATCAAGGGTTGATCCTTCTCAACAAAGAAGAGATGAGGTGGAGTGGGAAAACCCTAATGAAGGGTGGGTCAAAATAAATTTTGATGGAGCATCGAAAGGAAATACGGGGCCATTGGGGGCAGGATGTGTGCAAAGAGACCCTTCTGGCAATATTCTGGTCATTGAATCCAAAAAGCTCGAGGATGGCACGAATAATGAAGCAAAGGCTCAAGAAGCCTTTATGGTAGTTGAAATGGCGAAAAAGATATAAGTGGAACAATTACACTTAGAAGGAGATTCACAAATAATAGTGAACGCAATTGCTAGTGGTAGAAGCCATGTATGGAAAATTGACAAAATCAGTCAATTACACAGAAGAAATTGACAAGTTTTTGCAACTTCAAAATTTCACACATTTACAAAGAAGGCAACACATTGGTTGATTCTCTATCAAAAGAGGCAATATAAAGAACCCCATAGCTTTGATGAGGTGGCACTGACTCAGCAACTTGGCATGACAGCAAATGTGACACCACCGTGAGGATGAGGTGATGCTAATGTTGCACATTGACAGACCACTTCCTCCAAGTTGGCACTTGAAGGGACTTGAGTGGAGGGTGATGTGAGGATGATGCAACTTGGTGGCTGACGAGGTGGTGCATATGTCACCCGAGAACAACGGTGAAGGCTACGAAAGGACATGCAATAAATGAAGGAATGATGATCAAGGGATTTGCCAAGATCCAGAGTATAGTGAGTAAATGCTCACTCTGCTCGCAGTGGTTTGTTGAAAATATTGGAAGGAATGTCATTTCCTCATTTGTTTTTGTGATGATGTTTGGAAAGTGCTCTCTTAGTTGTGTTTGTGGCAGTGTTTGGGAAGTGCTCTCAACAGATGGAAGCCAACTTCAATCTCAAGGCAACCAAGCAACAGATTGCCTTTTGGGGAAAAATCTCCTGCGAATAGTTGAAGAATGTATTCACTACAAATGATCCTTTCTTTCTCATCATGGTGTAGGGATTGTTGGGCATCGACTTCTTGATTGCCAATTAGAAATTTTGCACCAATACGGACATATCGTCCATGTTTTGTGCATGGGGATTGGAGTTTGGTGACGTTGATGAAGTGAAAAGGGTGGTTACCAAGTGTGTGAGAGAGGAGTGGAAGCAAGGGCTTGATGCCCTACTTCAGTATGCAGAACCAAGAAGAGGTTTCAATACTAAGATAGGAGATTGGGTACGTGTCCCTGGGTACCCACAACATTTACATCCCTTTCTTCTTTGGCGGGCTAGTGTGAACAGAGAAGTGAAGAAGTTTGATGCTTGGAAGATGTGGACAGTGATATGTGATTACACCATTGAATGGGAAAAGGTCGTTCAATTAGGGCAAAATAGTGCTCAAATTCAGGTTGGCCAATTACTGGAGGGGGTTTGTCTCTGGAAATGAAGGTGAACTAGGTGGTGGTGATGGAGGCCAGAATACTGGTCAAAAGGGTCAAAGAAGAAATGCTTGAGGACAAGGACAAGCCAAAGGAAGGAGAAATACCACAGGTGTTGGATGATGTGGCGGGAGGAGAGCTAGACGACGCATCACAGATGGTGGAGGTGGTGGAAGCAAAGCACGACGCCAAAGGAGCAACAATGTTGAACGTGGGTGAAGGCATGGTGGTTCACAGAGTGTTGTACAAGTTGATACATACATGAATCTTCCCTAAGTGTGATCACTCCAAATTGATGTCATCATGAATTTTGTTTTGAAACTATAATTTTTTGTTTTTGAATGCCCTAGTCTCCATATGTTTGAACATTGAAATCGTTTGAATAGGGCAGTAGTTGGACATGTGGGTAGTACAAATTTTGCAATCTGCAATTGTTTATGATTGACTTTGAGATTTTGCTAGGATAGAGAAGCAAGGATAATTGCAATTTTCAGAAGTTGCAAATTTTGTTGTAGGTTTCATGGCAAACTGGGATGCCTGAATTTCACAATATGTTGATACTATGTAATACATTATTTTAATATTATTTAAAAATACCATTTACCGCCCCCCAAAAAAAAGTTCCTCAGCTTGTTTGAGAAGCTGCCTAATGAGGTGGAAAATTCTAGAAGGCTCATCAGATTGTTATAAAAGGGAGGATTTGTAGTGCATTTAATATGTTGAGATGTTTAATGGATTTTGACATGCTAAAATTGTCTGATGCTTGGCATTAGCTGAAATTTCTGGAAACGAAAACTTTCAAGAGTTTGGCAAAAGAGCTAGACGGAAACTTGGTTCTTCAAAGAGGTGGATTTGCAATGGGATCTACATCTGCGCTATATTTGTGAAGCCTCCTCTGGAGACAAATTTGTAAGAATTTGAATTGTTTTAGAGAAAATTATACTTTTTTGCATTTCTTATGTGGAGAATATGGGGAATTTATTTTAACTATTATATTTCATTTGCCTAAGAAGAGCAAATATTCTAATATTATCACCGATTATATAAAGAGTTTAAGGAAATATATTTATATCTGTCGTGACTTTGCATTAGCGGTTATTGGAAAATCACGGTTGATTTATATTTGCAAATTGATTAAGGTTTAATCAAATATTGGGCCATATTTGCGATAAATTCATTCCTTTGAAAAGGAAGATAATGTTTTGTGGGCCACATGGAAATATTATGTTTGTGCAGAAAAGTATGGAGTAAATATATGAAAAAATATATGCATTTCTAATGTTGGTGAGTGAGCATTGCCGTGAACATATTTTCTGAGTACTATTGAAATTATGCTGGCGTAAAGATAATTAAGGGCAGGACAATATATTTGGTGTGAATATCATTTTATGGTGCGGCCCTCTACTCTGATGCTGATGGAAGAATAAACAAGCATGGGATTTCCATTCCATCGCATGGCTCTGGCATGATTGGAGTTGAAGGATTGATCTGAGATATTCCTTTGCTGGGTCCCAAATCAGAAATCCTGAGTCTACATTTAATATTGCCAACCTCTCATTTTCTTCATAAACCAGCCACAAGAGAATTCCTTACGAAATCATTGAGGATGCATTTCTCCAAGTTTGCAGGACAAAAGGGCAGTTGAAAATCTCGCAGGGCACAACATACTTTGAGCATGCCTGCACATGTATTAAGCATTTTCTGTTTATACTTATAGTTATTGATGGACATCATTACTGGGCACTATTATTATCAAATCTGGTTATCACGTTCTTTGCTGGACGGGAACTGGAATTACAACTGGTTCAGATTTGGTAGTGATTGTTTGGTTATGTAACAAGTCCTTACTTTAATGCACTAGTCTGATCATTTGCGCATGATGAGTATTGTTAATATGAGCTATGCCAGTTTAGGACATCTGATTTATAACATCAGACATTCTGGTTTGTAGCTACCTTTAAAATATCAAGAAATCTGAATTGTCAAACTGTCCAATTGGTTGTTGTACTGTAACACAAGTGTTCGATAAATTACCCTCTCAATCATTTATTTTTCAGACTATTGATCTGTTGTTTGAAAACAAACACACCCTGAAACAAATAAGACAGCTCAAATTCAAAGTGTTTGACAAAATGTCAATACAATAAAATCAGTAAAATCAGGAATATTAAGGCTAAAAAAGTCAGGGGATATCACACTATGTACATTTCTGTTGTTAACAACACAACCAGAAGACAGGACTTAGAACATTACATCAGTTGCCAGTGTTAAATGATATATAACGTCACAGTATTTCCAATGCATAAAGGACAAGTAAAAATTTTAATTTTCTTACATGAATATTTATTTATAAGCATTTTAGCCCTTATTCAAAGTCCTTTAAAAACCTATAGTAACTTGTCTATGCATGTTGGTTTGTTTAGAGAAGTAAATAAATGTACTATAAAATCTGAATGTGATCTCTCCTTCAAGAGAAGAAAAACACATTCATGGTTCCCATTAAAAGCAAACTTGTAACTTTTTCATGTGAAATTAGCAACATCAGTGCAGAGTCAAGGAAAATTACCAAAACATGGAAGACCTTGTATCAAAAGGTAATCGAGCAGAGGACGATTTACATACCTTTATCTTGAGAAAGTCTAGTAACCATACGCAAAAACCTTCCAGCAGGTGATGTTTTATGACTAAGCATGTCATGACTGATATAAGGCGACCTTCCAACCGAAATCACATTGCCCAGATTTCTATGGGTCTGCACAATCCAAGCACAAAACTACATATCATAAAACAAATCAAGAAAGTTATTGTAATGTATAATGGCAAAAGCAACTGTAGACTATGCATAGATGGCTTCTCATAATCTTCCATCGTATATTTTACAATGTGTACCTTGTTATTGCTCTTTCTAAAAGACTACCTTCCAAATCAATTCAAAAAAAATGGATAAACAATATATAAGCATCGTCTCTGAAGAGTGCCAAAGAAAACAAGAAGCAACATTCTGTCTATGATGCTTTCAATGAGGCATAAAATCTTCCATTATATTTCATGCTTAGCATAGGAAAGTAGTCTCGACTCTCAATCAATCTAAAATAAAAGCTAAAGAAACAGCAGATTGATAATCCATTACTTGAGTTCGTAGCATAAGAAGAGAATATATTATGTTCCAGGAAAGAAAAGAATTTGAGAGGAATCTCACATAATCTAAGTTCTAACAGTTCATCATTCAGGACATTACAAGGCAAAGTGGTTACCAAGAAAAAAACAATTTGATCGTGGTGTAGGATACTGACTAGGTAATCATATAAATATGTAGACTACTTAACAACAGATACAGCTAAGCAATGAATGAATGAAACAGAGAAATATGCATTTTTGCACCTGCTACAACCATCATTGAAAGAAAATAGAAAATGTATTTCTGTTGCTATCAAAGTACAAATAGGAACATCATGATCAGATAATAATACAGAAAGACTTTTGGCTTGACCAACAAAATGAATAAAAGATGTCTCAGTTTCCATGGCTACATCAAAGACAAATGAGAGGTATAATGACTGAAAAAATATAATAAAAAAATCCAATTTTTTGTATAATATTTCCAGCCATCAAATAGTTTTATATCATATGCTTGTCTAATATTTTGTCTTTGTTAAGAAAATTTGACAAATTTGAACTGAATTGTTTGCACAAACTTTACATAGAAAGAACTAACACAACCCTTCCATGAAGTTCATAGTTACCAAGAGATGGGGGTACTTGAAGACTCCAAAGACTAGTACTCATACCAGTACAACTAATTTTCAAAATTAGGAGACGGGGGTACTTGGAGATGCCATTTTTTTTAAATATAATTTAATAATTTGCAGAAAATATCATGACAAAGAACTTTGAAAACAAGAAGACTGGCAAAGTTTGAATACACAAATGTCAAATGTCATTTTGTCAAAGGGCCTAAGAGTTCAAAACTAGCACTACATAATTCACATAAGATTATCATTGCATATTGAAATTCGAAAATATGATAGTTTGATGTTGATGCGCATGCCAAAGGATGTGAGATGCCTAGTTATGAGAAATTTTTTACTATTCTTCTTAGAATGGAGAAGGTTTGCATGGATATGTATGTCATAAGGTTTTCACACCATCGCCCCATTGCAAATGGGGACCCCCTCTTTTCACTCGTAGTTGTAGGGTTTTGGCAATTGAGATAACAATTCAAAGCTCAAAAGTTGTGCTCCACGGGGACGTGTCCCCTGGACTTTTAGACCTGCTCCCGTCCTCAGTAGGGTACAGGGATGCGGGGATGGATTTTTGCCGTCACCAATGGTGTTTCAAAATGGGCAAATTGGGTAATGTCCCCGAAACGCCACTTTGAGAGCAGCTGGGTACAGGTGTACAGCTAGAAGTCCCTGGGATGGCTGGGGGACGGCTAGAAGTCCCCTGCCCGTCTTAGAAACTTTTGGCCGTCCCCTATGGCCCAAGCCATTTTTGGACTACCAGTGTTAAAAAATAAGGCATTTTTAAATTTGAAAAAAAGGTTGGCTGGCCTAGAAGGACACTCAAACCACATTTAACAATCCCAAAACCTAATCTAAGCATAAAATAACGAAAAAGAAGAAAAAGTAATTCATTTTTATATTCGCAAAGGAGCAAAAAGAGGAGCAGCTGGTCAAAGAGTGAACAACAGTTGAAATGGGAGGTTAGGGCATCAAATCTACTTGATTTAGACTGTTAGACCTACCATCTATAGATTATGGACAATTATATATTATTACAAACTTTTAAATTTACTATTTAGTTATAGTATTTACATTTTAATATGTTATGTCATTTCCTGGTTGAAATTTGGAGCCTTTGGGCATTTTTGCTATACGTATGCCATATATTGACAATGAAAGCATTTGAATTTTGTTATTTTGCTTATCGATTTACATGTGAAATCTAAATTCAAGACTAATGTTATGTATTAAGCTTCTAAAATGTCTATGATGAATGCTTTATCAATGTTATGATATGCATATTTGAAACTTCTCTATATATAAAAATTCCCGTATGTTTTTAATAGTCGTCCCGCCGATTCCCTAAACCTTAGCATCATTTATACTTAGATGGAGGGAGAGACAACCTTCCATGGGTCATGGCTCTCCCTATAAAACATCACGTCAAACATAACTTAGGCTTAATTAATCATTTGGTAACATAATATGTTATACATTTATATTTTTTATATAACATAAGTTATACATATTTAATATATATATATATATATATATATATATATATATAATAATATTTGATATATTGAACCTATTTATATATTTCAGATTTATAATTGTATAATTATTATATCTGCTGTGCTTATATATTGTTGATAATATATTATTATATGTTGCTAATTATTATTGTATTAATAAATAATATATTGTTATCAATTGTTAATAACATATTGTTCTAATAGATATAATTAATTACTATTATGTTAATAATAGATTATATTATTTTATTTTATTTGTTCATTAATTTATTTTTTATATTTATTATTAAATACTATTTTAGAAATGGGGATGATATAATTAGGGTTCCAAATGGAGGGATATGGCAAACTACTAAGTCATACATAAGAGCCTCAAGATCCCTATGGAAATTGATTTTCTACTCTTAACATATGCAAAATCCTTATGAAAATCAATTTTCCCCTTAGAAATTGCACTTTGTCCCTACGAAAGTAGAATTTCCACCCCAAAACTGCACTTTATACCTGTGAAAATAGAATTTCCACTACAGAAATGATCGAAATCCCTATGAAGGGTGAGTTTCCACTCCAAAAATGATCAAAATCCCTATGAAAGGTGAATTTTTACTAAAGAAAATGCATTAGTCCTTGAAGAGGATGTTTTTCCACTCATGGGAAATATTTGCAATAAAAAAAACTAAGTGTTAAACCCACTAGTCCCTAACGGAGTTGAATTTCCCCTCCTGGACATAAGGAACAAGAACAAATTGCAAAGAAGTCCTTGTGCATATCGATTTCCCCTAGACTCTACACTAAGAAAAATTTTGAGGAGAATGTGGGGTAGAAAGTCCTTGTGGACAAGGATCTTCCCTTTGTCTTTGTGAGGGTGTTTTTTCCACTAAGAACAACACTTAGAATATTTTTGGGTGTGAAATGAGGAAAGTCCCTAAGGATGAAGAATTTCCACTTGGCCTTATACTCGTGAAATTTCCACTTTGTCCTTAAGAACCCATGTTTTCCACTTGGATAGTATGGACTTCAACTTGTCCCTACACCCATGAAATCTCCCTAGTCCCTGTGCAAGTTGATTTTCCCCTTGAGGGATAATGTGAGTTAATGAAGAAGTGATGGGTGAAAATGCAAATAATCCTTGAACCCATTGATTTTCCCCTTGAATTTTGGTTAAAAGCAATCAAGGATCAGTCCCTATACTGGTTGAATTTCCCTATTTGGGGATCATGGATATGGATCAAATGAATTTGTGAAGAAGCAACTTGTTCTTATACTAGTCGAATTTCCCTTGAAGGCAAGCTTGATGATGAAGTAAAATTCAATGAAATACAACGAAAATGAAGTGAAATTCAATATACACGAATCCCTTGAAGCAAAACTTTTATCCCACATTGACTGTGTGGGTGCAACTCAAAGTGAAAACCTCTTTAAAATCTCACCAACAGCAACAAATAAAATACAAGGAATTGAGCAAGGGCTTGGAGTGTAAAGGAGAATTAGAAAATTTGTGAAAGAGGTGAAGACAAGTAAAAGAGGAGCTGCTAAGAAGCACAAGTCTGAGAAAGAAAAATCGAATTCAGTCAAGAGCCAAATTGGCCTGCACCAAAGAGTGCCCATAGAAATTGCTATTAGCAAGGAGGCAATTTGAATACCACCAAGAAAGGGCAAAGGCGACTAAGAGAAGAGGTTTATAACTTTATATGCTCTAAATCTGAAGACCCCAGCAACTATGATTTTGCAAGAAAAAATCAGAGATTGCAAAAGACAAGTGACAAGGGTGTGTGGAGAACCAAATCTGTCATGTCCCTTTTTTAGTGACATGTTATTTTTCAGTGGATTTGCCTATCAGGGACTCTCGTAGGCAGATGGTTTTGGTGAGAGAGTCATCTTGGTGATTATTTGGAGAATGGATGGTCTTATTTGCTCTTGGAGAGATGATTTGGAGCCTATTTTTTATTATTATGTGTTATGCAGGGCCCACATGTTATAATTTTAAGTTGAGTTGCACTTTTTATTTTATAAAGTTATTTTAATATAAAAAAGTGCATTATAATGGGATTTTATAATGGATGTTTCTAGAAGTTCTTAGTAACTTCTTAGAAAAGTGAATAAATAGAGGGCTTGGCCTCTCATTTGGACATGCTTGATTTGAGGATTCAACTACATTTCCATTTTAGATCAATTTGTGGTCATCTTGATCTGCAAATTTTCACTAGATCTTTGGGAACGATAACTCCCTTGGATTTGCATAACTGAGGAGGTGAGATATCTTCTGAAGGGTTGCACATTGGAAGTGGTAATCAGCCATTTCATGCTGGACTCATCTGAGTATTCAATTTGAGAGTTTGATATTGATTGCATAAGGGTTTGAATTTCATCAATTCATTGGAGAATCATTTTGACAAGGGTTTGGAGGCAATTCAGTTTTTTCTGTGGAGTTTATACCAGGGCCTGTTATACAACAAAGCCACATATTTTCATTCATATCTTCATACCCCATTGGAGTTCGATTTTATGCATTTGGGAGGTTATAATATAACCCCATGCGATTCTGTTCCTGGTATTTTCGGCAGCTATATTCATTGAAAAATAATTGTTACAGTGTCGTACATGTCCGTACTGTACGGCCAGGTACAGCAGTAGGGTACGGCTCAGTTTGGCATTCCTATTCAGTCTCAGTCAGCATATTCAGTCAGCGAATTTCGGAGCAGTTTGGCGTGGTCAACATCAGCATTCTGGTCAATAACATTGCATCAATTTCCAGGGTCCAAACTATTGTATTTGGTTATTGAAATAGCGATAAAGTCTGATATGTAATGATTGAAAGTAGTACAGTTTGTAACAGTCCAGCATATGTCATGTAATTCAGTCTCTGTTATAATCAGTCTTGAATGTTATATATCTCAGTTAGCTTGGCATTGGTATAAGGGTTGCATTTATAGTCACTGCTGTAACAGTCAATGCACAATTGGAAATCAGTCACTGTTATATATTGAAATCAGATATATGTAACTTGGAACATCATAGTTAATGTTCGGTTCATTGATAAGGACTATAGCATTCATATTTGCATTAATTTCAATAAGACATCATTTTGGGAAAGTCTTACATGATTGTTTGAATAAGATATTAAGATGTACGCCAACTATTTGACATAATGTCAATGGCTGTAGATGTTCTTATCAGCATATAGGTTGCATACCAACTGTTTGTTAAAATACCAGTTGGCTGTAGGTGTTCATTTCTCATGTTTAGATCATATATATGCACTGGTTATTGTCAAACTAAGTTGCACATTCGTGCTAGGACATTGTTTAGTCAATTTAGAGTCATTTGTAAGCATTCTCATTGATGCTAATTGAAGAAAAGAGTCTTTGTAGCAAACTGAATTGTTATATCAGTCATATGACCCTTGTATGTGAAGTGTTTGACAAAATTTTCCAAGGCCAAAATTAGAAGTTTTTCAATCAGATTTGAGCAGGGTCATTACAAAATCACAATTGCACTAAAATCTGAGACAACCCAAGTGCTTAAAAGGAGCTTTAAGTTGTCTTTTTCAGACTTTAGTCTGAAAACTCCAAAAAAAAGTTCGATTTTTGTAGAAACATCAGAATCAATTTCCAAGTCATTAATCCACATCAGCATTTATTGCCGGCTCTTGAATGGGAAAAATCTGAGCTCAAGGACAAAAAGGCTGAAATACATTAATTAAGTCTAAAGTTTCTCCAAGAGGGACGGTTTTCTTCAGAAAATCAGAAAAAATTCCTAGGTTGCTCATTCATATCAGAGGTTATTGCTAGGTTTGTAAGGATCATTTTCACTGGATCTTGAGGAAGAATCATCAAGGTCAGGTATGTTCCAGACCATGTCCTCAGAAAATCAGATTTGTGGCTTATGACAAAGGGATTTTGTTTTCACATGTGAACCTTTAAATACCTTCATACTCTTATCAAGTCACATGGTTAATGATGTAATTGCATGGAAATTAGATTGATTTCAAGAACTTTATAGACTTGTTGCACGGCTGTCCTCAGAAATCAGAATTAATGCATTAATGGTAAAATCTGATGCTTACATTTTGAAGCCTAAACAAGTCACCTAAGCCATGGTTTTAGTACCTTATGAGTCTGATTGCACCTGTTTGCAGACTTAGTCCTCAAAAAAAATTTAATTTCATGGCTTCAAGATTCTGATTTTTTCCAATTTGTGGCAGTAAAGGATCAATTTTGGTGATCTTAATGCAATAATCCTCAGACTTATATATCTCTCATTTGGTTCTAAGTTTCATTTGCAGCCTTCTAGGTGATTGTTTCAAGGTCATGGAATCCAAATTAAATGGTAAAATCGAGAGATTAAAGGTCTGAAGTTAATTTCTCAACCAGATTTTCTTACAAGAGCATTAACTTCATGCCTTCTTTTCTTTTGCAGGAGTGATTGCATGAGACGCTGATAAGCAAGGAGGACAAGGATGGAACAATCAAGGGAATCTTGAGTAAATCTGAAAGTCCCTATACAAGTAGATCTTCCACTCAGAGACTAAGGTGTGCAAAACAGGGACTAGGCTACAAGGACATTCATATGTCCCTAAGCAAGTCAACTTTCCACTTGATTAAATGCATGAAGAATAAGAACTATCTTATAGGGAGATCAACTTGTCCCTATTCACATCAATTTTCCGTAAGGATCAAACGGGATTCTATTCAAGGACAAGTTGTTAGGGACTCCAATTTGTCCCTATGAGGGATCAAGGCTAAAGGATTTTGAGCCAAGGAGGTAACGGAAAAAGGTATCAAGTATGTCCCAAACAATGGGAGAGGAAAACCTCACTATGCGAGGATGATAAAATTATGTCATCATCAAACATCCAAGGACATAAAAATTTACAAGTCTATGATCAACATGGAGAAAGTAATCATTCCAAGGAAATCAAGATATCAAGACTAAGTTCACGGACGAACTCAATGGGAAGGATCCCTATGCGGATGAAGATGACTACGAATCCTAAGCAATAAGGAGGGATTGGCCCAAGGATCAAGTCCGAAGATGAAGAATACAAAAAATTCCAAACAATGAAGGTGGAAATACAAAGGATTCAAGTATTACAAAGTCAAGACATCCAAGAGAAAGAATTCCAAGAACAATGAAGAATTCCTAAGGATAAGGAAGTGGAATTAAAATAAAGATTGCAAGAGAAAGAGGCGTACAAATTCATAAGGATGAGTTGTTGGATGACTAAGCGTCTTCCTATTGGTTCTCCTACTTTTGAAATTTCTCATTGGCCCAAAGATTGGTGCCTTATTATCATTGGATGAGGATTTAATGTTTGTGACAACCCTCATTAGGGTTTTCTATCAATTAATCTTGGTTGTTGATTTCAAATTGGTCCTAGCCATTCATTGTATTTGGGGCTCCTATATAAACCCCACTCCTCTTGTTTGTAAAGGGAGAGACTTATTGAGATTGTTGCAATAATATTGCCAAATTGTTCTTAATTCAATATTGGTCTTCATGGTGAATTGTTTGTATCATTTGGAGTATTGTATGGTTTCTACATTTCTTCACTTAACTTAGGATTTACTTATGTTGTTTAGAAATAGTGTTTAGTTGAATGGAAGATATTTTGGATGCATCTTTGGTGAACTTGTTTAGACCAAATCACTAGCTGCTTGTTGATTGTGAGTTTTCCTTGTGTGGTCAAATGACATATTTATGAGCTTTACTTAAATCATTACCTACACATTGATATGCGTTGATGGATGGTGTCAATAGAATGGTAATAATTTGATCATCCACAATTACTCTTAGGAGATCACACTAGCTTGGTTGATGTCAATGAATAAATTGAGTCTAGTAGAGTCACAAAGGCATTCATCATCTCTTGAATTCTAAGATTAGATTAGATTCTCTAAATCTTTTTCCTTTTCAGTTTGTAATGATCCCTTTTGGGACCTTGATTTCTTCTAAAATTCTCAATTAGGGTATGAATTGCCCTTGGGGGATGGTAAACTATAATTTCTCATACTAGGTTTATGCTAGTTCCCAATAATATCATAGGACATTATGCATCTAAATCATATTTAGCAACAATACATACTTAAGTCGCAATACCTTAATCCTCTCCTAATCACTAACCCTAAGGCGAATGGTAGAATTACTATGCTTAGGTAGAAACAGTCTCCAAGAGGCTCCCTCATGAACAAAGCCCGTTTTGGGAATCTTCTCCTCACTGTGACCGGATTACTCTCCCATTCACAAACTCCCTATCCGCTTAGTTGTATTAGTGAGTAATTAAAGAATTAGCCAAGTATATATTATTATCTTATATATTATGAAATATTAATAAGCATATATAACATAACCAATGTATAATTCTATTTCACTCTTATTAACATATATTATTAATATACATTTATTTATTTATTTATATATAAAAAATCATTCTCATATTCCCAAATATATTAAATCTTCGTTAAATAATCCTATCATATACCTTCAATATAATATATATATATATATATATATATATATATAAATATATATATATATATTTTTATTTTTAATTATTAATATTAATTATGTATTATAAATATATTTCTTAATATATATACTAGCCACCACCTTATTATATATAATATATATAATATAAATATATTTCGTATAAATACATATTATTAACATAAACTTAAAAAAAGAGTAAACCTTACTTACCTTTTATATAGGAAGGAAGATTCCTTATTTTTTTACCCTTGTTTCTTTCTATGTGGGTAACTTGTTTTCATTCCATGATTTTCTCCTTATTTTTCGGTGGTTTCTTTCCATATAAATTTGCCTTTTTTGTTCCATGTTTTTTGGCTGCTTCGTGCATGTATTTTTACTTATTTTTAATGTTTTTATCTCCCCTTTGTTCACTGGTTACTTGCCATATTAATATACTTCCAAAGGGATATGTCCATTGGATAAGTTTTCTCTTTGTCTTTAATTAATTACTAACCGACCATTAGTATTGAACAGTATTTGTTTTATTTATATTTGTTAGTAATAATATTTATTACCAGGGATTACATGATTATTTATTGTATGAATATATATAATCAATATTTGATTATTAACTAGTAATATTATTAATTAGTAATATTATTTTGATGATTTATTAGTAACATTGAATTATTTATTAGAAATATTGATTATTATTATTTTTATTTATATAATTGTTTACTAATAATACTGATTGATATTATTGCATAAAATTAAATAAGAAATTAATTATTTGGTTATTTGTCAACATCTTTTAACCATTATTTATTATTAGACATTATTAACTAATCATATTTACTGTATTCATAATATCAAATATTGCTAACATTTTATAAAGTTATTAATAAATTGATTTATTTAATTGATATATTATATCATAGCATTTATCATATTGGTTTATTTATAACATCAATTTATACTATTGTCTCTATGACATAAAAATAAGGAATTGTATACTAAATTCAAAACGAGATATATATTTTGAGAAAATCATATGTGCGTTTATTATATATGTTACAGCTCATGACACAGTTGGTTTGGTTAGAAGTGGTTGAAGTGGTTGATATCCATTTAAAGAACAATGTACGTCCCTTTGTGATACCCAGTATATCACATCATTACAACTGAGTTAAGTCCGTGATAAGAATGAACCTTGGGGTTGTCTCATTTGATCACACAATCCATATACATTGTTTAGCATATGAGCTTCCTTATTCAAGAGGGACTTGGAAATTTGGTATTTCATTTGGAATACTAAGTATTCGATTCTGCATGTTGTAGTGGAATAAACTCACATCAACAGTGTCCCTATAAGATATTTCAAAAGGCTAGAGATAGTCTGTGGCTTCCATTATTTCCAACAATTGAATTGATGTTACACAAAGATCTCTTATTACCATTTGGATGACCTCTTTAAAAGAACAGAGGCTAGCAAATCATGACACTATAATAAAATTGAATAATTGTACATCATTGATGAGTCTTTCTAGAAAGGCAATCGAATAGATTGATCAGAAGATTATAGTGGCTATCATTATCATTACTAATAGTTAAGTAATAATGATTTTTAAAAAGTGATGGTAAAGGAAAAGAATCAGAGTTTTTTATAACACCTTATGCCCTGTGTTTTTTGGCTGGAGATATCAATTTTTGGTCAAGAGACTTCAGAGACGGCAGGAGATGGCGGCCAAAACCCTATGCATCGAGACGTCTTTGGTCTCTAAAACGCCTTTGTGTCCGAGACGCATCTCAGGGGTTGGGAGATGCATCTCTTGGTAATCAACTCTAAGGACAGTTTTAAATTATCTTAACATGTGAAAAACTTACAGGACTTAGATAACATTCATAACATCGAGCATACATTTTGCTTTGTTAAATATAATTTCACAACAAAACTAGAGAATATTTTACTTCTAAAATCTGCAACCAATAATCAATTTTGAAATACTACCCATTCACAATGGTATTTGATGCCATTGCTGCTACCAATAATGATTCCAGCAGTCTGTAATGGAGGTGCCCAGCTGAAAATGGCTACCAATTTTGGTTTAACTCTCTTGTGAGTGTGTAGGGGGTCTCCAATAATGAGTTGTGAGCTATTTCAGATCCGTCCAGCAGTACTGTAGGCGATATATCAACAAGGATGTACTCTCCTTTTAATCATGACTTGGGAAATTTGCATAATCTGGCTGTTAAAATAATGACAACCCACTTCTTTAGTCCTCACACCCTTATATCCCACACCATACTATTTTTGTGTCGAAATGCAAGTGCATTAATAGCAAATGTGAGGGTGACACCACAATCTAAGAGAAGTCCGACCTCTTTTTAATAAATGCTATTAACCTTTTTATGCCCTTCTCTACTCCCCATGACCTGATGTTTATGTACAAAAGCAATATTAATGGCGGAAACTGAAGTTTCTTAATCATTAAACACCATTAACAATATGATGTGTCCTCCTATTGATCCCCCATGCCTTACTTTCCCTTCTTTACTAGAAACTTTATGAAAGATATACATTTAAATGGTCACTAGGAAATTGCAACTCAGTGCATATGACCTCCAAAACCGCATCACAATATCTTCATACCTGGTTTAATATCCACTTCAGCTCACAAGAAGAAACAATCATGTCCAATCACCTGAGTATTGCGACCCCCTCTAAGTAAAAATACATCAAATGCAAATAGCTGCCATTGGGTTGCTGGAGATATGATGACTGAAAATACTTAATGCTGTTGGATGATTTTGTCAGTGATGTCAAAAGACTGGTGATCAAGTTTGTGTAAATATTAGAGAATTCAATTGAGGTGGTTGAGCTGTTTGAGGTGCTTCAGCTACTTGACCAGCTTCAATTGCTTGAGCTAGTTGCTTATATGTTTGGTTGAGCTAGTTGCTTGTATGCCTACTTATCATGAGTTGGGTGCTTAGGTGCCTACTTGTCATGAGCTGGCTGCCTGCCTATTTGTCTACTTGTCATCATCAGATTATAACCTATGCTTAGTCAGCCTTTTTGAAAAGTCTAAGGATCGATTTATAAGAAGATTTAAATATGGTAACATGTGGCGTGTTTTTCAGATTTTTACAACAGCTTCAGATTTGTGTGTCACGTTGCTGCTGGGTATCATCTTCTTGGAATTGTCTTTACTAGTAAAGACTACACATTTTTATTGGAAACATTTTTTTTAAAAACAACTCAAGTATGATGTTGAAGTATCTTTTAAAGGCTGCGGGGTATATCATTTTTTTTATTGCAGCTATGTGGATAGACGCTATTTTTTAGAAGGAATCCAAAGATCTGTTTTGTGTTGAAAGTAACAGTTTTCATAGAATATTTCAGCAGTGTTGTTTTGGGTATTAAGTACATGCCAATTTATTGTGAGTATGAACTGTTAAAAAACAGTTGGGTATCTTCTTGACTAAGGGTGTGCTGGTAACAAATGTTTTTTGTTGGTGTAACCAATTTCCTTAAAGCAGAACTTCAACAGTTACAAAGAGAATATAGCTGATGACTCAAGGAATTCTTTTTGGCATATAGTGTGATCTGAGGAAGTTTTTGGTGTGTGAAGAATGGAAGCGTAATTTTTGAAAAGTAGACAAAAAATTTGTGGGCTTTTTGAAAATTACCTAAAGCATGTTACTGAGTATTAAGGGGGCATTCCATATTTTCTAGGTTATTTAGAAGGTATGAAAATCTGAGTTTGAAGCTAAAGACATTGAAGAAAGGGTCATCCCGAGCCTATCAGAGTTAGTGACACGGGGTCTGATTTGCAGGACAGCAATCCTTTATGTGAGCCTGTTGTTGATGCCATGGATAGTGTGAGAGTGGAGGATGTTGTAGATACCACTATGGATTCTGACACCAGAGATGATGGTGTTATTTTTGAGGACTGTGAGGAGTATATGAACTCTGACAGCTCTCATGTTTATGACAGGAGTCGCAGTGTGGAGTCAGTATAGGAGACAGTAGTCTTTTCGTGTATTGAGGATGTGAGCATGGAGCTATCCAGTGATGACACTCATGATGGGAGTGTTACAGATGAGTCAGGTGACATAGATTCATGCCACAATGTAGGTGATTTGCGCGATGACATTGAGTCATGTATGCAGCCAAAGATAGCAGAGGGGTTTTAGATAGATGATGTTGATACTAGCATCACGGATACCTCTGATGTTGAGAGTGAAGATGTTGGGTGCTGCAATGTTTTTGGTTTTATATATCAAACTTTGGGTGTGGACTCAGTGTTGTCATCCAGTGGTGGTGGGTTCTAGGATCCTTTTCTACAGGGACTCACGGATGAGGATAGGGAAGCATTTGAGTACCAAGGCAGGGAGTATGTTTTACCTGGTCTCGCTGAGGGGAGTCTACACAGTATGTCCTTTTGTGCGGTAGATAGAGAGGAGCTACAGAGGCATGATTTCATTCAGATAGAGCAGGTTACACATCATGTCTCTCACAGCTCACAGATATCTTATTCAAATCAGCAGGCGCGAGCTGTTCACTTTGTGAACAAGCCTTTATTTGATGTGGATGTCACTATGTCTTATGACAATGCATTATTTGAGTTCAGCAATGATCCCTTTCAAATGATGAGTGAGGATGATGATGATGATTGGCATTCTTTCAGTACACTGGGTTATCAGACAAATTTTACAGAATGCCAGTCCATTTTTACTGAGCAGTTTACAGAGGTGTACACAATGAGGAGTGCTTTTAGTTTCACTTTTCATCCTCATGTTCAAGATATCTACCAGTTGCAGAGTTCATCAATGCATCCGTTTGATAACTGGTATGATAGTTTAGTTGGCACACAGACTGGGGGCAAGTCCAGTTTGTCAGTTGAGTTGCTTTTGTGTAAGTTACTCACAGTTGAGTTACTCCCATGTGATGATCTTGTCTCAGCATCATCAGTTCCAATGTTGAGTTCAATTTCCCAGACGCTGCAGTTGGTACTGTTGATGTTGGAATTATTTTTTCTGGAGTGTGGTGATGATAGGGACATTACTCCATTCTATCATTGGGATCCAAGTGGACTTTTGTGTTTTGTTTTCTGAGATTGCTTGGGGACAAGCAATTTCAGGGAAGGAGGACTATAATGTCCCCATTTTGATCAAGCATTGGAGTTAGTTGATTTAGCCTATTATTGGGTACTTGTAGGCTAATTCTAGTGTTTAGAGGACCCAGTTGTGGGTTTTGGCCCCGTTTTGAGGGACTTACTATTTATAGTAAGTCATCATATGGTTCTACTGAGCTCAGATGATTTAGAGGAGTTATATGATGCTTTCAGATTTTATTTCCAGCTTCCAGTTTGGACTCCAAGATTCTTGGAGAGAGCATCTAATTTTAGTAAGTCACCCCGTCAGGTTCATTCATCATCTTTCATCATCAGGATCACTCTTGTGCTGACAAATTTTTATTCTGATGCTTCCTCAGTCGTTTTCGCAATATGGGTGAATTATGTTTATTATTTAATTAAAACGGCTAAGGTTGTCATTTTTATTGGAAATCTATTTTGGGCATCTTAGTGTTATAGCTCGTTGGAACCGGGTTGAGAAGTTTTAAATCCTAAGCTCATAAAACAGGGACCCTATGTGTCAAAATATGGTTATTTTAATGAAAGGGTCTTTTTTTCATCATTAAAGTGGAAAGAAATATAATTTTTTATTATATTTCAAATGTGCAATCATAAAGCAAGTGGCTTTTAAGTGAAAAGTATCATTGAGAAGCTATCGAAAATATTATATATATAACTTTATGAGAATTCGAACCTCATTCTTGACTTATGCAATTTTTATAAAGTTTTTGGTTGTGGTCAAGTTGGCAAGGGTTTGAGGACTAATTCCTCACTTCTGCAATTTGATGTTGGCATTAAGGGATGGTAACTGGTAAGCTTGCTACCGGTACATGGCAATTAAGTATTGTCATTGATTGGCAAAAGAGGAAAGAGGAAAGAGGTGTTTGACATCTCAATCTAAGGTCTAAGGATCTAAGGAGGACACTAGTGTTGGATCTATGAATTTTGTGTGTAAATAGACTGGTTTGAAAACCAGTGACACTATGCAAGAAAGAAGAGACTATATCTGCTCATCAAGGGCAACCGGTCACTAAAAAAAATGCATCTACAACCGAGGAAAGGATACAACCGGTGTCAACTACGCAACCGAGGAAAGGATGCAACCGGTATAGACAAAGGAAGGAAAGCTAACAAGGCAAAGCTCTTACCTGTTCACAACATAAGGATCTTACCGATCAAGTGAAGACTTCGTTATGATAAGATGAACCGGGGAAGTCATAGTCAACTATCTATTAACCAACTCTTTGACCAAAATTTACTGCACTAAATTCGGAAGACTTTGAGTTAACAAAATGATCGGTATGAGGCGCGTTTCAAGGTTTTAAAGCCGGAGTTTGTGGCTTTAAAACATGGAGTTATATCTTATGAAGGAAAGTTGTTTGACACGCATCTATTGTTTTCTTTCATAAAGCAGATAAAGCAAGAGCATACATCGGATGTTTCCTCAGTGAACTAATACTCCACTGGGTGATGAATCTGAAAGAGATCTATAAACAGGTCGTGCATGAGAAAAGTAATTAGGCCAAGGACTCTATATATTCCTCTGCCTCTCAAGAATATAGTTTGCCCTCATTCTGCCAAACCAAAGAGTGAACCTGTATGTTGAAAAAGCTAAGGAGAATAGAAAGGAGAAGAGAAAAGAGTGTGCAGAGAAGCACAAACAGAAAAGGAGAACATACCAGTAGTGCCCGTTGATGTTTTTAAGTTGAGTATAACAGAGATCTTATCAGGCTATGCAAAGCCATTTGTAAAAAGTCAATCCTTTTATTGTTTTCTAACAATTACAATAGCTAAATCCTAGTATTTTGGATGGACATTAACAGGTCCCTTATACTAAATCCCTTAACCGGGTGACATCTTTTTAGGTGTTCTAAGTCCTCTAACCAGGCAGGCACTAACCGGCCTTATTGTATCAAATCCCTTAACCAGGTCGCATCTAACAGTGCGTTGTAATCCTTTAACAAGGAAGGCTCCTAGCAAGGTGCACTTCAAAATAGGAAAGGTGACATGATTACCAATTAAGGTTTAGCCATCAATGCCAAACGGGGAGATTGTTCGCATTAAGGGATGGTAACCGGTAAGCTTGCTACCGGTACATGGCAATTAAGTATTGTCATTGATTGGCAAAAGAGGAAAGAGGAAAGAGGTGTTTGACATCTCAATCTAAGGTCTAAAGATCTAAGGAGGACACCAGTGTTGGATCTGTGAATTCTGTGTGTAAAGAGATTGGTTTGGAAACCAATGACACTATGCAAGAAAGAAGACTATATCTACTCATCAAGAGCAACCGGTCACTAAGCAAAATGCATCTACAACCGAGGAAAGGATACAACCGATGTCGACTACGCAAACGAGGAAAGAATGCAACCGGTATAGACAAAGGAAGGAAAGGTGACAAGTCAAAGCTCTTACCTGTTCACAACATAAGGATCTTACAGATCAAGTGAAGACTTCGTTATGATAAGATGAACCGAGGAAGTCATAGTCAACTATCTGTTAACCAACTCTTTGAATGGAATTTACTGCACTAAATCCGGAAGACTTTGAGTTAACAAGATGATCGGTATGAGGCGCATTTGAAGGTTTTAAAGCTGGAGTTTGTGGCTTTAAAACATGGAGTTATCTCTTGCGAAGGAAAGGTGTTTGACACGCATCTATTGTTTTCTTTCATAAAGCAGATAAAGCAAGAGCATGCATCGGATGTTTCCTCAGTGAACTAATACTCCACTGGGTGATGAATCCGAAGGAGATCTGTAAACAGGTCGTGCATGAGAAAAGTAATTAGGGAAAGGACTCTATATATTCCTCTGCCTGTCAAGAATATATAGTTTGCCCTCATTCTGCCAAAGCAAAGAGTGAACTTGTACGCTGAAAAAGCTAAGGTGAATAGAAAGGAGAAGAGAGAAGAGCGTGCAGAGAAGCACAAACAGAAAAGGAGAACATACCAGCAACGACCGGTGATGTTTCTCAATTGAGTATAATAGAGATCTTATCAGGCTATGCAAAGTCATTTGTAAAAGGTCAATCCTTCTATTGTTTTCTAACAATTACAATAGCTAAATCACAGTATTTTGGGTGGACATTAACAGGTCCCTTGTACTAAATTCCTTAACCGGGTGACATCTTTTTAGGTGTTCTAAGTCCTCTAACCAGGCAAACACTAACCAGCCTTATTGTATCAAATCCCTTAACCAAGTCGCATCTAACAATGCGTTGTAATCCTTTAACAGGGAAGGCTCCTAACAGGGCGCTCTTCAGAAGAGTGCAGAATTTGTGAGATTTCCTCACACCGTGGTTTTTACCCGATTTGGGTTTCCACGTGATAAATCTGATGTTTCTTTATGGTTGATTGCTTGATGCTATTCTTATGCTTGAATTTGTTTTTCTTACAGTTATAAGTATACTCCATCAGATTTATTTTATAGGTTTTTATAGGTGTTGATTCACCCCTCCCCTCTCAACACCGGTTGGGATTGTCATTTGAATCATAATTAATTGGTGGTGAATTTTGCTACTGAATTCTGGAAATCTAATTCTGATTTTGTGGATGCAAATTTGGTACTGTTGTATACCAAATTTGAGGAGAATTGTTAATTTGTTGTTGTTCTTGAGGTATTCATAGTCCTAGTTCGATTATCTTCAGAAGATTATATTGATGCTAGAAGGTTGTTATATCTTCTAGTCTGGTTACAAATTGTTAGCAAGGATATGATATTTTCCAAAGGAGCTGCGTTTCAAATTAGAGAACCAAATAATTAATTATTGGCTACGAATTACACCTAGAGGCTGCATTTTGTCTTCTAGCAACTGTACATTCAAGTTAAGTGACTGCTTTGCATTGGAGAGAGCTGCGTAAGCATTTGGGAGGTCTGTGTTTCATCATTGTGGGCCTGCGTTCCATATTCTCAAGGCTGCTTTCAGACTTTTGAGTCTTCTGTTCCTTTTGGTGGCTGCATTTTCTCCCAAGTTGGCCACGTTTTGCAATTAAGGTGCCAATTTGATATGTGGTTTTGTAATTGGCAAATTTGTAAATTTAATCCATTCTGGTGAGCTCGGAAGTTTAGAATTAATTCATATTAAACATTTTTCAATTCTGGAAATATTTTTGAAGTCAAATATTATCAAATCAAAAATCAAAACATTGCAAGCAAATTCAAAAATAAATATTACTTTCAGCAAAGAGCCAGGCAGGTCCTTAACGGTGGTATCAGAGATTGCATCCTGCCATCTTGTGTGGTTTGCAAATCTTGAGTTCCCACATTTGATTTGTGAGTGATCAGCACTCTGGTTTTATTTTAGTCATGGATAAATACAAAAAACCAGGTAAATATGGGAACCAGTCTAGTAGTGTGTCATGTTACAGGAAACAATCAAGTGCCTTGGAAAATGAAATGGAGAAATTCAGGCAAACACAAGAAAGGCTAAAAGCCCAACTTGCAGATCTGGCCACTGTTGATAGGACAGCTAGTTTCATAGTTTCCATCTTTAGAAATTCTCCCTCACGAAGACTACAGGAAGAGAAACGAGATGTTCTCGCAGGTGAAACATCTA
Source organism: Chamaecyparis obtusa (assembly GCA_027943335.1). NCBI lineage: Eukaryota > Viridiplantae > Streptophyta > Pinopsida > Cupressales > Cupressaceae > Chamaecyparis > Chamaecyparis obtusa. The sequence goes on from BSBK01001960.1 coordinate 1,704,929, forward strand.
GAAATCTTCATGATGAGTTTTCAACAGCCACTGATCATTGCGGAGATGGTCTTGTTCTTAGGACAGCCATTAGTCCTATTTGCACACATGATGTTGGAGGCTTCTTACAGGGACATGTGGATGTGCTTGTCTTGTTGGCAGATAGTGGTACTGAGTTTCAGCATCCCAAGCCTATCAGAGTTAGTGACACAGGGTCTGATTTGCAGGATAGCAGTCCTTTATTTGAGCCTGTTGTTGATGCCATGGATAGTGTGAGAGTGGAGGATGTTGTAGATACCACTATGGATTCTGACACCAGAGATGATGGTGTTATTTTTGAGGACTGTGAGGAGTATATGAACTCTAACAACTCTGATGTTTATGACAGGAGTCGCTGTGTGGAGTCAGTGCAGGAGACAGTAGTCTTTTCATGTATTGAGGATGTGAGCATGTTGCTATCCAGTTATGACACTCATGATGGGAGTGTTACAGATGAGTCAGGTGACATAGATTCACGCCACAATGTAGGTGATTCACGTGATGACATTGAGTCATGTATGCAGCCAAAGATAGCAAAGGGGTTTCAGATAGATGATGTTGATACTAGCATCACGGATACCTCTGATGTTGAGAGTGAAGATGTTGGGTGCTGCAGTGTTTCTAGTTTTTTATATCATATTTTGGGTGTGGACTCAGCGTTGTCATCCGGTGGTGGTGGGTTCCAGGATTCTTTTCTACAAGGACTCATGGATGAGGATAGGGAAGCATTTGAGTACCAAGGCAAGGAGTATGTTTTACCTGGTCTCGCTGAGGGGAGTCTACGCACTGTCATTTTGTGCGGTAGATAGAGAGGAGCTACAGAGGAATGATTTCATTCAGATAGAGCAGGTTACACATCATGTCTCTCACTATAAAGAGCTTAAGTGGCTCTGTGTTGAAGGTAATTCAATTCTTTGAAATAGTTTGCACTTTTTAAGGATTTTCTACATTTTTTAGTTTTTTTGAAATTTTCTCAAAATAAAATTACATCAATTTAAACAATCCAATTATCACCAATGCTGACAACTTGCAATTTTTAAATTAAGTTACAAAGATTTAATAAATATTAAAGCACCTGGCAAGTAGATGTAACCTAAATTAGAGATGAATATCCTCCTGGTGTACACACGCAACCAGGGAAAGAAGAACGCAGCCCAAACAATGATGTTGCTGCCACAAAGAATGAAGTTGCAGTTGTGTTGGGACTCCACGCAGCCTTTAGGGAAGTCATGAGCCTTCCTCCTGCCCAAACGCAGCTCTAGAATGGAAGACATGGCCTCCACAAACAGTACGCCACCCTCCTTGTGATATACGCAGCCTTAAGACACTTGTATGCAGCTCGTACAGACAGATATGCAGCTTCTTAGGAGATACAACAGCCTCCCTTGCACACAACTAACATCCAATGAAGGAAATCGAACCCAGTTGTAAGTAACAGATGAATTTAATTTACTCTTGCACCAAATTGGTATACATCAGCACCAATTTGCAGCCATGAAATATCAGAATTTCTTCCACATAAACAATTGCACAATTCACCACCACAAAAAAGATTCAAAGTGCAGCAGAGAAGAATCAGTCCTCAAACCCTTGTTGAAAGCTCTCAACAAAATACTTCATTAAAAAAAGATATCTTCAAGAATGAATTCCTTTTTGCCCAAAACATTGCTTTTATAATAAAAGATTTCTTCTCTCACACACTTTTCACTTACAAAATATTTGGCTTATGTGCACATTTGAAATATAATAAACTATTATATTTCTCTTCACTTTAATCCTGAAAATGACCCTTTTATTAAAATAATGCTATTCTGACACATAGGGTCCATGTTTTATGAGCTCAGGATTTAAAACTTCTCAACCCGGTTCCAACGAGCTATAACACTAAGAACTCAGTGATGTCTGTGGTGCTCGGTCGACGTGCTTGCTCGGTGATGCTTGGCATGGTCGGTTGTGTCACTGGTGCTCGGTTGTTTCTCTGACACTCGGTAGTTCTGGTTTACCGACTGGAGTTCTTGGTGATTTGGTTGGCCGACTTGGTGTATTTATTGTTGGTAGCTGTTGTTGTATTCTCCTATGTAGATCTTGAGGCCGACATGGAGAATTAAATAATTGTAAGCCTATTTGAGAGCCGACTGTTATTGCATTTAATATTTGTTTTTAGTAGAAGCCAACTTGGCTTAGGAGTTAATTGTTTCTCCCAGCCGACTTGTGGCTGAAGATTAGTATTTAAGGAGTGTTTGGGTAGTTGTTTAGGACATGATCAGATTGGGAAGATAGAAGATAGACTTGGATCCTGCAAGATCTTGAAGATCAGATTGATTTCTGATAGATTGTAATAGCAGAGCTAGTGGTTTGCATGCTTGGAGACAAGGAGATTTCTTGGAGGCTTGCGAACTCAAGTTCAAATCTGCCTTAGGGTTTCCATCAGTTGCTGATTTGTTTCAGAACTGGATTAGCTAGGGTTGGGGATTCGATCTTTGTTGATCTTGCAGAACTGTTTCTTGATTGTAATTGGCCATAACTCGGAAGGCCTTACAGCCGGGCATGTTAATGAAAATTTGAGTTTGAAGCAAATCTTGTTGTGTATTCCGTTGTGTTGATAGTTGGCTGCAAGGTTGGACTGTCCTTAATTGGATCCACCATCCTTGACTGGGTCGGGTTCTCCGACATAGACTAGACGAAGGTGAATACATGGTCGAGTTAAAAATATTGTTTCAAAGCAAATTCAAATTGCTTCAGGACAACAATTAGATTGCGGCCGAAATTTATAGTACGAAGTAGGGGAAGCATGAGAGTGTGAGAACGTACAGCCGGCAACTCAAGGAGTTGCTTGAAAAGATGGAGAATCAACCAATAGATGACCTAAAGAAGCACTGAATCGTGGAGGGGTTGAAATCCTCTTTAAGAAGGAAAATGAAAATTGTTCCTTCGACGTCGTACGAGGATGCGTACAACCGAGCCATGGACATTGAAAGAAAAAGAAAAACATTGAGGAAGAAGAAGAGCAGGTCGTCAGATGATGATGATTCCTCTAAAGGAAGTAGTAGTGATGAAGAGTCTAGTAAGAAGGTGCAAGCGCTCCAGAAGGATATGCATCATATGATGAAGGAATTTAAAGCTATGAAGGGGAGCAACCGCAAGAGCGGGGGAGAATTATGGTGCACAGATTGCAAAGAAGAGGGCCATACAAAAGGCACATGCCCTAAAAAGGCCTTCTGCGACATTTGTCAAGTGATAGGACACTCCACCAAGGAGTGCCCATACATCATGAAAATAAGTACACAAGTGCTCTTCGCACAAGAACAGTCGTCGAAGTCCGCAGTAACAGGCACCTCTCAACAACAAACCAACACAACGGAATCATTCGACGAATAACAAAATAACCGATGGGGAGGAAGAAGCAATAACAATAATAACATTAGCCGAAGTCGGATACAATACGATGCTAAGGGTCGGCCAATGATTCAATATCAAGCTTGCAATCAATGGGGACACTTCGCTTAGGATTTCCAAAAGGAGGACACCTGTCAACACTTGTGCCAATGGTGTGGTCCTGGCGACCATGAGGATGCAAACTGTCCCAAGCTAGGTGTTAACCTATTGAACATTAAGAGGTCAGGTGAAGAAGAAGGGGTACGGGCAATCACCAGAGCACAAGCAAAGAAAGCAACGTACCCAGACCCCCGTACGGAAAAGGAGAGAGTACGAGAAGCAAAGCGTGACATTGAAAGGGAGATGATGGCAGAGAGAAGGGAAACACATGACGCTGCAAGCACTTTGCTGGGCACGAAAGCTTAACAGAATATCATGAGACAAGTGTTGCAGATGGAAGTGTCGATGAAAATCAAGGGCCTCTTGGAAACTATGCCGCAACTAAGGACAGCCATCATGAGCACCGTAAAGGTACCTACCCGTACAGCAAACCATGTGGAAGTCCCCGTGAGCCCTTCTGCGAACCCTATGCTACTAGCAATAAATAGTGGACGACACCCCGTGGTGGTAGAGATAGGTCCCTTGGGAACCATCCTTACGGACACCATTGTGGACAGAGGATCGATGGTGAACATGCTACCGGAGGAGAATAGGAAGTTGGGAAAGTCGACGTTGTGGCCACAAACGTTCAGTCAGGTAGGCACGAACCACCACGGCATCAAGCCAATCGGGAATCTAATGGCACAATGAGTAACTATCGGTACACAGCCCTTTATTCTTGATTTTGTAGTGACCCCCTTGAAAAAGAAAGGTTACAATGCTATCCTGGAGAGGGGGTGGCTCATCACTGCAAAGATGAATCGTAACTAGAAGCACAACATGCTGTCCATGGAGAGTGGAGGGAGGAAATATGCGATTGACCTAAGAACTCAGATGGTGAGCAAGGAGTTGGCATCCTCTTCGGAGTCGAAGTCGGAAGGAGAGATGACTGGAGGGGATGAAGGAAAACATAGGATGGAGCTGAATAAGGAAGGTGTTCTAGAATTAGAAGGTTGCTTTGAAGATGATGTAGATTCCATGAACAGGCTCTTCCATTGGCAAATGGAGGAGTACGAGTTGTTCCATTGTAACATGTTGCAGATTGAAGAGGAGTTTGGAGAGAAGGATATGTTTCCTCGTGAGTTTGGGGAATATAACGAAGGAGAAGCCCGAGTCAATGAGACTCCTGCACATCAGTTTGATAAAGATAAACCTATACAATATGAGGAGACCAAGCTAAAGGAAACAAACTTGGGAGATGAAGCAAACCCCAAAAACATATTGGTGGGGGATGATTGGAACCCAATATTGAAGGCCGCAACCTTCAAAATATTTATGGAGTATAAGACGTTTTCACTTGGACCTACAAGGATTTGAAGGGAGTGCCTCCAAAACTATGTGCATTGCATTTCACTTGTACCTGGAGCCCAGTTGGTACGGAAGAGATCGTACTGAATGAACAAAAACTATGTCGCGAGGGTGAATGAGGAGATAGAGCGAATGCTTGAAGAAAGCATTATTTTTCGGGTTCAGACCAGCAAATGGGTATCACCCATTGTGATTTCACTAAAGATGGAGGCCAACCAGATCCGTATTTGTGTGGACTCCCAATGCTTGAATGTGGTCACTATTAAGTACCCATTCCCTATATTGTTCACAAATAGCATTCTGAAGAAAGTAGCAGCACACGAGATGTACTTCTTCATAGACAGCTTCTCAGGGTACAACCAAATTTCCATTGTTGAGGAGTACAAGCTGAAAACCACATTTTTGGTTGAGGACGGCATCTATGCCTACAACAGGATGCCCTTCGGATTATGAAACGCGTCGGCAACTTTTTAGAAAATCATCCTACACATTTTTTATAAGATGCCCGTTGGGAATTTTAAAGCATTCCTCGATGATTGGTCCATTTACAGTGGACAAGACACTCATTTGGTAGCCCTACGAGAATGTATGGAATGGTGTAGAAGAGCTTGGTTGACATTGAATCCCAAGAAGTGTAGATTTATGGTGCCTCTAGGGAAATTGTTGGGACACCGTGTGCAAAGTCGGGTTGAAGATAGACCCAAATAAGGTGAGGATAATTGTGGAAATGGAACTCCCTACGAATGTTACCGGAGTCAAATCTTTCCTCGGCCACATCGGGTACTATTGGAGGTTCATCAAGAACTTTGCACAAATCTCGTAACCCCAGGACAAATTGACGTGGAAGGGCGAGTCGTACACGTGGGAGATCACACAAGATGAAGCCTTCAAGGAATTGAAGACAAGATTGGTGGGTGCACCTATCTTGGCATATCCAAACTGGGATAAAGAGTTCCACGTCCATGTGGATGCCTCCAACTACGCAATCGGTGTTACATTGGCCCAGGTGGGCAAGCACAGGATGGACCATCCAATCTAATTTGCAAGTAGATTGTTATCCAAAGAGGAGAAGAATTACAGTACGACAAAGAGGGAGGCTCTCACGATGGTCTACGTCGTACAAAAGTTTTGTCATTACCTACTGGCAACCCCGTTCACATTTTATGTGGACCATCAGGCACTCATGCACTTGGTAAACAAACCGAATATTCAAGGAAGGGTCAGTAGGTGGCTACTCCTGTACAGGAGTTCACCTTCACAATCATTGTGCGACTAGGGAAAATCCACGTGATTGCTAACCAGTTATCACGAATTAAGTCTGGAGAGCCGCCAAAAGGAGTGAATGATAATTTTTCGGATGCTCACCTGTTTCAAATTGCGGCACTACCGTCCTGGTACACCAACATCGGGGAATCCCTCTCAACCTCATAGTTCCCGAGAGACATGTCGTTGGGCGAAAGGAGAAAGCTCGTCTTGAGAAGCAGGACATTCTAGTTGATAAATCGACTATTGTATAAAATGGGGCCCAACCAGGTGTTGAGGAGATGTGTGAAGGAAGAAGAGGTTCCAGGAGTGCCGAGGGAGGCACATGAAGGTCCTGCAGGAGGGCATATGGGACCAGACACCACCGCACAAAAGGTGTTGCTAACATGGTTGTGGTGGCCCACATTGTATAATGATGCACGAGAATGGGTCATGGGGAGTGACACCTACGAGAGAGCAGGAAAACCATTGAAGAGGGACTTTATGCCCCTAAACCCCCCGCATGCCCAAGAATTGTTTGAGCAATGGGGATTAGATTTCATTGGACCATTGAAGGCGAGTTGTGCACAGAGATGTCAGTGCATTGTAGTGGCGACAGAGTACTTAACAAAGTGGGTGGAAGCACGAGCCTTACATAATAAATCCGCCTTGAGCATGGCCAAGTTTATCTACGAACAAATCATCACTCGGTACAACATCCCCATCCAACTGACAATCGATCGAGGAGGGCACTTTGTAAACCATGTCATCAAACTGCTCACAACAGAATTTAAAATTCTCCACTGCCTGTCAAGCCCTTATTATCTGAGAGCAAACGGGCAAGCAGAAGCCACCACAAGATATTAGTCTCAGTTATCTACATGTCATGCAGAGTTGAGCAAGAGGACTGGGAGGAGAGGCTTTTGTCGGTGTTGTGGGCCTACAGAACGACCTACAAAGTTACAACAGGCCAGACACCTTTCTAGTTGATGTACGGTCAAGAAGATATTGTACTAGCAAAGTTCATTGTACCAAGTCTCTGGATAGCTATCGAGAACAAGCTGGGTGACATGGAAAGCTTGAGAGAGGGATTGTATGCCTTGAATAAGTTGGACGAGCAGAGGATGATGGCTCAATGGGCCATGAAGGCAACCCAGCAACGTCATAAACTCTAGCATGATAAACACATTAGACAAATGAGGTTTAATCCAAGCCAACCGGTGTTGAAGCATAATGGGTAGAATGAGAAAACCAGGCAAGTTCAAGGTGAGATGGTTGGGTCCCTATAAAGTTCGTGAAGTCGGAGAGAACCAAGCAATAAAGCTATGGACTCTAGATGGTCAGGAGGTTCCACAGGCACTGAAAGGGTCAAAGTTGAAGTTGTACCACGAGAGAAAACAGAGGGATGACCCAATTCAAACGGATGACCAAGGTACGTAATTAAATTTGTTTTTAAAAAAAGTGAAAAAAAAACAAAAAAAAGAACTCACCATACGGTGAGTGTGTCGTACGATGGTCACCGTACGGTGAGAGCACCGTATGGGTGGCTACCATACAGGAACCATCCCACAGAAAAAATATTGTACGATGGTAAGACTAAAACGAAGAAAAAAACCGCACAAGTTTGAAAAATTACCGTATGACGTTGCATTGAAAGGAGATCGTACCAAAGCATTTTGAGGGAACAATATGGTGATGCTGGAGGAATAGAAAGAGCTTCGTACGGCAGCAAAGGAGGCATACCTGAACCCACACAAGCAATAAGAGCACACATGACCATATGGCATCAAGACACAGGGGACCACTGTATGGCTTAGCAAGTGGAAATCCATACATAAGAACCCGCTAAAAAGAGATTGAAGTCCCTACGTCGAAAGCAAAGAAAGTCATCGGGAAAACAAAATGAAAGGACAGGATTGTACAGAAGACACACAAATTGAGAAACCACGAGTACGGCAGCAAGGGAAGGGTATTCTTTGTATTGTGTTTGAAAAGCGAGGGAAGAAACCACAAGGAAAGTATCCATACAACAGCGAATGGGAGAAAAGTCATAGTGTCCCAGAAGAAGCAAAGTGGTACCACACATACCATAAAGGTAGAAAACGAGCATGGGCCTTTCATTTCAGGACGGATCAGCTACAAGGTTGTTCGGTATAGGGTTTATATTATATTTAATTGGTTTCATAAGGCAACAAAAGCTAATTGATGGACACACAAAAAGGCAATTGGAGATGTCAGTTAAGATAGTTACCTGGCACAATTGCATCACCTTCAGCCATGGACAAATGAACAAAAACATTGCCTTCAAGAGTAAGGGTTGTAGGTAAAATGGACTCTGGGAAGAATACCAAGGGAAAGAAAACACAGCCAAGAATTTAGACTCAAATGTCGAGGGATGAGGTGATGGTAGACACAATCACCTTTGAGGGTTTAAATGGCATGGACTGTAGAAAGTGGTGGTTGGAGAACCCACACAACAACCCTATAAAAGAATGTCTCAAGTGCGCACAAGTTCAGTGGGCCATCTAGATGCCAGTCTTTTGTATCAAAGATTTTGAGTTACCCCTGAGAGCTATGGTTGGCACCTACGATAGACACAGGCGGCAATCCATGTTTGAATACCAACGACACCAAATTAACAGTTTCATTTGCAACCCGTGAATTCACTCAAGACTTTGGTATTCATGGAACGCAGGGAAAGAAGATAGATAAAGTACAGAAGATGACAGTTGAGCAGAAAGACACTCTCTTATGGATGATGTGTCAAGATGACTTGACATCAGCTGAATGGGACACTCACGCATGCGAGTAGAGGGGCATGGTGTGAAGTCATTTCTTGCGCAGGGTGAGTGGAGGTGTCTGTTGGATGTCTTGAAGAGTTGAATGGCAGGAGCTAGTCGCGCGCCTAATATTGTCGTAGCTCAGATAGCTTTGATGAATGGGTCGAGGAATGGCGTCATATACGACTGGGCCTTCATATTAGCAGACAAGATGGAGGATTTCATGACCTTACTACACAGGACTTTCTACATGTTGCATCATGCCATTAGTCTCTTCCTCAAGACTATATGGACACAGGTGTCTCCCCACCTATCTGAGTTGGCGTCACAGGGTTGTGTACACCCCTCCCAACCACCTATTTTTTATTGGATGCACTTAGACATTTTGGGAGTTGGCGCTGATGTTCAGTTAAAAAAGAAACGCAAGAAGCAAGTAGTTGTGTCAAAGACGGAATCAGAGACAGATAGCAAGGAGGGTGACAAAGGCAGCCAGGAGTCTAAGGATATTTCAAGGGCCAGCGAAGGGAGTTTTCGAATGGTGAGCCGAGGAGAGAGTCACCCAACCAAGGGAGAGGCATTGGACTCGAAGGTCGAAATTGGGGACGTTCCTGGGGACACACCCTCAAGTAGCACATCTTCACAAGGGAGAGTTCTTTTGCTCCAGCACTCCTATCTAGGGCCATCCAGTTGGGCTTGCCTACTACGTAGGGTGTGATGGTAGCAGTTGTTCCCATACCCGGATTTGGGCAATTGAGGGTCCTAGTTACTCTCACACCTCTCAGTGGGAATACGACAATTGTGTCCCCACCAGCCGTCATTTCATAGTAACTTTATTATATAAAGTATCTTTGCCCATGACTAGGATGGGATGGGCTAAGCCATCTTCTTCGGATGATAGTGTTGTTGTATGGATGAAACCGGAAGATGGATGGTGGAAAGCTAACTTTGATAGATCTCCAAAGGGCAACACAGGCCCATCAGGAGCTAGGTTTATCATTCGGGATTGGGAAGGTGTAATGTCCCTAGTCAGGACCTTACATAAATTTCTCATTTAAGCTTTTAGGAGAACTAATTTTCTGTATCTCTTTTCTTAATCATAGATGAAATATTCATATTTCATCAATAATAGATATGTTTATTTATAATTAATTTTCTTGCTAATTCATATCTTGATATATCATATTTAATTTATAAGCTATTATTATTTAATGATATATTATATTTTGATTATTATTTATCTTTAATATTTTATATGGTATTAAACAACCAATTAATATATAACATTAATGAATAATATTGGTTATGTAATGTTCCTTCTTATTCTCCTTATAATTTCCTGCAAAATCGATATTAGTACAAGATATTAAACAATATTTATGACTCATACTCTATTTTAAATTAGTAAGGGGGGAATTTGGTTCTTAAGGCTGCCTCTAGGTCGGGCTTCACAGAATTCCCGATTCTTGGCTTGAGGGATATAAGATCCACTCTAAGCAACCAGGCTATCGACACGTCATCCCATAGAGCACTGCCCATAAGTACCTCTTGGAAGCAATACATGCATTCCAAGCCTACGCATATGCATATGACTGGTATCAGTATATATACTGCCTATAAGATTATAACAATCTCAGCTTTGGCAACAGGATTATACCAATCTCGAATTGCCATCAATTATAGATTGGCAACGGGGTTATATCAACCTCGAATCGTCATCCATCTCAAATAGGCAACGGGGCTATACCAACCTCGAATTGCCATTAATCACAAATAGGCAACGGAGCTATACCAACCTCGAATTGCCATTAATCACAAATGGGCAACAGGGATATATCAACCTCGAATTGCCATTACTTTGATCTCTATATAGCTCAAGACGAATATAAGATTCATATGTATGGCTACTAGAGGGAAAATGAATATAAAATTAATTATCAACAATTGTATAACATCAATTTCATTATCTACATAAGGAATGTCAAAATAGTATATTCATTGATACAAATCAGAAATGTTACCAAAATATATATATATATAATATTCAATAAATAAATAATTAATTTGTATTTTAAATGACATACCACAATATTGAATTTTCTTTGAAAGTCTTTTATCTTTCACCCTCCTTTATATTATTTTTTCCTCCCTTGAGTTCCTCCTACATTTCCTCCTTTATTTTCTCCTATCTTTTCTCCTTCATTTTCTCCTAGCTTTTCTCCTTAATTTTCTCCTATATTATTTTCTTTCAAACTTTCCATATTATTTCTTCGTGTCCTTTCTTTTTTTCCCGTGATTGTTTTCTTATACATTTTTTTCCAAAAGTCATGTCTTTTGGATTATATTATGTTATTTTGTTATTTTCTCCTTCATTTATATTTACTATATGAATAATATATTATAAATAATAAGAGATTATACTCATAGTGTGATTGCTTATTTATTATTTATTATATTTAATAATTTATTAATATTATTATATTGATTCATCAATATATTATATTATATATTATATTTATTTATCATATTTTTATTATTATTTTAATAATGTTTTATATTAATAATATATTAGTATGCTTATATATTATTTTATTATTTTAATAATAGATTATATTATATCATTTTATTTATTAAATTTTCTCTTATTATTTTATAAAATATTAATTTCAATTTCAAAATGGGGACATCACAGTCCACCCTTCTCAAAATTGCTTGTCCTCAAGCAATTCGAACCATTGTTGTGAGTGGTGTCTTTCTATGTCTATATCCCATCCAATGACCCCTAAACTTGATTTTTCATAGCACTTTCCTTCCCTTCTGATAGATGTTTCTCAACTCCAAGAATGTCCTTTATCAAATCTTGACACTCACCAAGAATGTCATTGATCAATCCTCATGGATAATTTAAACCTATCTTCCTAATTCTATCAAATCCTTAGGGGAAGTCTACCAGATCAGGTTCCCTAACCCTCCTGAGGATCTCCAGGGTTCTGAATGATATAAGATCAATTCTAGAACCATCCTCGATTATTTCACCGTCTTCTCTGGAGCGCATACCCCAAGGTTTCATCTTGGAAGAGATATCCTCTATCCAAGGCATCTCATCTTGGGAGAGATATCGTCTACCCAAGGCTTTTCATCTTGGAAGAGATATCCTCTATCCAAGGCTTCTCATCTTGGGAGAGATATCCTCTACCCAAGGTTTTTCGCATATGCATAAGTTGATTCATCCAAATATTCTGGCATTATGGTGATTATATCAATCTTAGTCAAGTCATTCTTATGGAGATTATATCAATCTCTCATACTATGGAGATTATCTCACTGCCCAGCATAGCTTGTATCTCATCATTTATGAAGATAGAATTCATATTTCCATAGTACTATCCATATTGCAAATCAATACCAAATTGTATGGTTGTGTAATTATAATTCTACCTTATTACTTTTACCTTGCAGGTTGGCAGGATCATGCTTTGATACCACTGTAATGTCCCTAGTCGGGGCCTTACGTAAATTTCTCATTTAAGCTTTTAGGAGAACTAATTTTCTGTATCTCTTTTCTTAATCATAGATGAAATATTCATATTTCATCAATAATAGATATGTTTATTTATAGTTAATTTTCTTGCTAATTCATATCTTGATATATCATATTTAATTTATAAGCTATTATTATTTAATGATATATTATATTTTGATTATTATTTATCTTTAATATTTTATATGGTATTAAACAACCAATCAATATATAACATTAATGAATAATATTGGTTATGTAATGTTCCTTCTTATTCTCCTTATAATTTCCTACAAAACCGATATTAGTACAAGATATTATACAATATTTATGACTCATACTCTATTTTAAGTTAGTAAGGGGGGAATTTGGTTCGTAAGGCTGCCTCTAGGTCGGGCTTCACAGAATTCCCGATTCTTGACTTGAGGGATAAAAGATCCACTCTAAGCAACTGGGCTATCGACACGTCATCCCATAGAGCACTGCCCATAAGTACCTCTTGGAAGCAATACATGCATTCCAAGCCTACGCATATGCATATGACTGGTATCAGTATATATATTGCCTATGAGATTATAACAATCTCAGCTTTGGCAACGGGATTATACCAATCTCAAATTGCAATCAATTATAGATTGGCAACGGGGCTATATCAACCTCGAATCGCCATCCATCTCAAATAGGCAACAGGGCTATACCAATCTCGAATTGCCATTAATCACAAATAGGCAACGGGGCTATACCAACCTCGAATTGCCATTAATCACAAATGGGCAACGGGGCTATATCAACCTCGAATTGCCATTACTTTGATCTCTATATAGCTCGGGATGAATATAAGATTCATATGTACGGCTACTAGAGGGAAAATGAATATAAAATTAATTATCAACAATTGTATAACATTGATTTCATTATCTACATAAGGAATGTCAAAATAGTATATTCATTAATATAAATCAGAAATGTTATCAAAATATATATATAATTAAAATATATATATATATAATATTCAATAAATAAATAATTAATTTGTATTTTAAATGACATACCACGATATTGAATTTTCCTTGAAAGTCGTCTATCTTTCACTCTCCTTTATATTATTTTTTCCTCCCTTGAGTTCCTCCTACATTTCGTCCTTTATTTTCTCCTATCTTTTCTCCTTCATTTTCTCCTTCATTTTCTCCTAGCTTTTCTCATTAATTTTCTCGTATATTATTTTCTTTTAAACTTTCCATATTATTTCTTTGTGTCCTTTCTTTTTTTCCCGTGATTGTTTTCTTATACATTTTTTTCCAAAAGTCATGTCTTTTGGATTATATTATGTTATTTTGTTTATTTATATTTACTATATGAATAATATATTATAAATAATAAGAGATTATACTCATAGTGTGATTGCTTATTTATTATTTATTATATTTAATAATTTATTAATATTATTATATTAATTCATCAATATATTATATTATATATTATATTTATATATCATATTTTTATTATTATTTTAATAATGTTTTATATTAATAATATATTAGTATGCTTATATATTATTTTATTATTTTAATAATAGATTATATTATATCATTTTATTTATTAAATTTTCTCTTATTATTTTATAAAATATTAATTTCTATTTCAAAATAGGGACATCACAGAAGGTAACTTGATTGCATGTGGTGGAAAAAGGTTGGCTAATGGAACCAATAATGTAGCAGAAGCTGAAGCAACCTTACTAGTTGTCAACCTTACTGCATTTGGAAGGGAATTCATAGATCATTTTAAATGCAATTATCAAAAGATCCACACAAGCTTGGCACCTTCAAAACTATATAGATCTGATTAACGAAGATTTGGCCCATATGGAGGAATTAAAAATTTCACATGTTAGAAGACAAGGGAACAAGGAGGCGGACACACTTTCTAATTGGGCTCTTTCCCTTAAAATGGAGGAAATAAAAATAAAAGATTTTAGGAATTTAAAGCTTGAAGATGTTATTTAAAAAGGAATTTTAATAAGTTAAATAATTATTGAAAAGGTGGTGGGCAGAGTGGCGGCTCTGTACGATTGAGAGCATTTAATGAGGAGCTAAGCCCGAAAAGACAGTAGGAGTGTCGAACGGGCATGGATTTAAATGGGATAATTTTCCAAAAACTCGCCATTAATTCATTTCTTACTTTCGTAGACTATGCTGGTTTTGGGGTTTCTTTTTTGGTCTAGTGCGGATGGAAACGTCCTTTTCCTTGCAAGCAACAAAACCCATTTCTTGGGCTGGTTACAAGGTGCGGACTCAATGGGTTGTTCAATTTTGAGGATCCAAAATTGGTTTAGAATGTTTTAATGCTGTTGGGGAGCATGTTTAATCAACTAAAGAATCGTCATAGAACGAACACTGACATTTATTAAATGATCATGGCATGGGGTCTGCAATTGGGGATGTCAGTGGAGGTTGTAAGGAAAGTTATGTTATCAATAGTGCCCGTGGATTGTTTGGGCGACTTGGACCCTCTTCTGGAGCGAGTGGTCCCAGGCTTGGGAATGAACTTCGTGGATGATCCTGCACATGTGGAGATGGTTGAGGGAACTAAGTTTACTCCCTTTGTTTGGAGATTTGAGGCTGGAAAAAGGAGGCGAAGGTTTAAGGAAGCAAGGTTGGGATGGAGAGCACTGCTACTTGTGCTAGCTATAAGGCAGTTGGACGAAGAAATTGCAATTTTGGAACAAGTTGAGCAGTTGAATGCTGCAGAAGTCCCTAGAAGACATAGGTCTCCAAAAAGAAGGCGCATCAACGAAGGAGCAGATGAAGGTGAAAAAGAGGATGCAGATGAAGGTTGATAAGCTTCAATCGTGTCGGTTGACGAGAAACAATGCCTCTCGTGTTTAGTGTTTTGTTTTGTTGTAATTTTGAATGCCCAGTTTTGTTCTGTAACTGAAAATGTAAATGTGGTTCGGGACTGGGTTGATGACCACCCTGCAAATTCGGTGTTAATGTTTGTGTAATGGTAGGTTGTTTCTTGACAGCAGGGTAAGGGTTAGGGCTTTTTTTTGGGTGATGATTCACAATGAACTTCTTTGTAAAGTTTTGTTGGGGGTTGTGGTGATGGGCTGAGTGGGGGTTTTTCTGAGACAATTTAACTTATCTTTATGATGTACTTATTGTTTACATTATTAATAAAATCTTACTCTATTACCAAAAAAAATTATAAAGTATCTTTATAATTTATTTCAAAAGTCACCTTATTTTATTGAAGTAACTTTATAATTATTTCATAAAGTCACTTTATTATTATTAAGTTACTTTATAATAAAGTAACTTAAATTTATTTAAATAAAACATGAAAGTTAACATTATATTAACTTTAATTTAAATATTTATTCATAATCACTCTCGGCCACTAAAAACTATCAAAGCACGCAGCACTTGTGGGCCACTGGTGACACCTAAAAATAGCAGTACCTCCTAAAAAGTAAGAAGTCAGCTATGAGCCCATGAAACGCCACCAATTAACATCTGATCATTTTGTTAAGTAAGATCACCAAGATGTGTTGAAGCATCCAATGCCTTACCATAAATAGTAAGGTCGATCCTCAACAGACAAGTCACTTAATATAAATAGTAAGTGTGCCCAAGATTCTACAATAGAAGCAGAATACATCGTACCAAAAGCTTGTGCTGCACATAGATTCTATGGATGAAACAAACATTGAAAGATGTTAAGATTGAGTATGAGCATCTCATCTCCATATTCTTGTGACAATACAAGTGCAATCAACACCTTGAAGAATTAGGCTATGCACTCCATGACAAAGCACAGTCCAATCAAATATCATTTATTAAGAGAGCGCATGGCTGATCAGCGAGTGAAGTTGGGGTACATTGCCACACAGCAACAAATTGTGGATATTTTTCACAAAGCATCTTCCAAAAAAGAGACTTTTGAGTACCTGAGGGAGAAGTTGGGAGTGATATCACTCTCATCTAGCCACTAAGTTCTTCAGAATAGCATGTGTTTAGGGGAAGCTTTTCATTGTCTTATCCTACAGCCTAGGAAAGTCTTCGCCATTGATGTCAAATGGGGAGTGGAGTAAAGGGGAGCATTTCAATCAAGAAGAGATGCATGTTCCTATTGCATTCACAAGATTATTTACTTGTGGGGTTGCCACCAATGACAAAGACAAGGTTGTTGGAAAATTATTGTCATTAACGTCAAAGGTCAAGCCAAGGAGATACTAGTGACATATATATGGAATTTAATGCAAAATTCAGATCAGATTTGGCGCTCAGATTGACGTATTGATTCGCATTTAAATTGAATAAATAATTTTTTATTTGTTCCTACATAGGCCAACCCATGTCTAGCATCCTCTTCCTTGAGATCAAATTGAAAAATAAAAAATAAATAAAATGAGACTAACCCCTCACTGAGCCACCCCATTGGTGGGATTTAAAATTGTAACTAAATAAATTTCCAAAGGGGTCAACTCCTCTTGATATTGGCGTCCAAATGTGTTAAGGTTTTTGTAAATTAAATTAATTTGTTTTATGCTCATGGCCGACCTCCTCGAAGTGTCACTACTCTTGGGTGAAAGGATGTATTTGTGAAGTATAAGAGAAGGAGAGGTAGAGAGGTGAAAGGCAAGAAATTTTTGAATATCTTTCCCATTTATAGAGCAGATCTAAAGGAGTAAGAATTAGAGTTTTGGAGCAGCTATATGACAAATTTATGAGCAAATTACTAAAGACTATATTGCAGAGTTGTGAGGCAGATTTATGAGCAACTTGTTGAAGATTACATTGCAGATTTGTGAGTATATATATTGCAGATTTTTGAGCAGATATTAAGGCAGATTTTTATGAAGTCATGAGCAGATTTCTGAAGGAGAATTAGAGCTGATCCAAGAAGTTTCATATAATAATCATATTATTTCTTTGAAGGTTGGTGTCTCCTAATTGAGGAGATAGGGAGATTGGTGCCTCTCATTAAAGGAGACTGGTGTCTCTTGCTGAGTCGGTGCTAAGTGGTGGGGATTGGTGTCTCCGGTGTGTTGGTACCTACTAATCATCAAGAGGGGATTTCCGTCTCATGTAGATTGGTGCCTACGAAATTTGTAAGGTTTTATACAAGCAATATTTTACAGAGGTTTCTCCCGTAAGAGTTTCCATGTATAATCTTGTGTCTCTTATGTGTGTGGACTTTTGTGTTGCATAATTGTTGCATCTTATGTTATATTGTGCAATTGATATGCTTATTGTATTAAGTTTGAAAAATTAAAAATTGTCCTATACTAATTCGGCCCCTAACCCCTAGTATAATTGTGTGTTTCTTCAAGAAGGCCAGAGTAAAGTCAACATGTGTTAGATAAGTTGTGAAGGCATAGTGTCAAAAACTAAAGATTGCCAAGCATTTTTCAGAATAAGAGTCCTAATCCCACAAGTTTCAGGGAATATTTCATAATGTTGTTTGGCCACTGCATAGTATACATCATAAATAGGATTACATCCAAATAATAATTAACAAGATTAACACATTAAAAGATGTTGTCATGCCCCGCCAAAAACATGAGTGCAGCCCATTTAAATTTGCCCAAGCAATCAAATCCATAAGAAAGGTGTCACCAAAAAGAAGATGGTAGCAATTCTATAAAATAATTTAATTAAAAGATTATCAAGACTGGCAGCAATTAGATGTGAAGGGTTGTAACTCTTTCAAGGACAATAGTGGTGATGAATAGTTGTGACTCCCTCACATGTGAGATGTAAAAGGAAGATCATTTCATTGTGGAGAGGAATAAATCTAGTAATCAATCATCAATCAACAATTTGTGACGAAATATTATATCTTTCCTAGTGAACTCTAGCCAAAGAGGACAAAAACCCTGCAAGATAAGGTAAGAGTTTTAAGAACAAAACCCCTTAAATTCTTTTAGAGATCTAAGGATCAAAACCTTATTTCTCGTTATCAAGTTTTGAACAAAAACCCAAACCTTGACTCCAAGGAAAAATTGAGAGATCTGAAGGCAAAAACCCTTATTTCTCATTATCAAGTTTCGGACGAAAACCCAAGATTTGACCAGCAATTCATGGTTTTATTTAATTTTTATTATAAACATAAAGGCAATTATCATTTAGAAATTGAAATATTACCGTTACCGAATACTTGACCTTAGGCCTAGGTGCAGGTGTGGATTCAACGAGCATCTAGGTTCAGTCCAGGTGCGGCCCTGAGTTTGCCAAGGGCACCACTCAAGTGCTTGAGCAATACCTTGGGCAAAACCCAAGACATGCCTGGGAAAACCCAGGCATACCAGAAGTCAAAGTGTCCCAAAAAAAAGTCAAAAAACAACAAAAATAATAATATTTCTAAACACCCTCCAATGCAGCATTTCGCCCTTATTTACTCTTATTTGATCTATGCCATTAATTTCACAAACACAAAACACCAAGAACAGCATTTTTTTCCTCCAAGCTCCCATTTTTGGTTGAAGGTCGCTTCATATTTTTCGAAGGTGAAGGCTATGATGGAGAAAGACACACACCAAAAGCCTAGGAATTGTTGGACAAAAGAGATTTAGCCATCAAACATAAGTAAATTTTTTTCAAGTTTTGAATAATATTTCAAGATTTTTCAAGATTTTTTTAAATTTTTCAAGTTATTTTTTTAAATTAGTAAGTTTTGAATATTTTTTAAACTTATTGTCCATATTAAGGGGTTATAATGCCAAAAAAAATTCATAATGTTTTCCATTTTAGGTTTATACATAATGGCTTAAACAAGAAGCTCTAATTCAATTGCCACGAGCCAATATGAAGAGAATTCTTCTAAATTTATGCAGCGTCACCTCTTTGGCGATATACAACAACAATTAAACAAATGTTCGGTGATGGGAGTTTTCTTTGGCAATGTAACCATTGCAACATAGCGTATATGAGCTCCTATTTTCGAGTGAAAGCTCGGGGACCAAATAAGAAAGGAATGCCAAATGATCTAATAATGTATTATATTAAAGAAGAAAAGGATGTGGACATTAGAAGTAACAAATCAAAGAGTAATGCACATCCTCTTGCTAAAAAAAGATTGAAGAGACCTCCTAGTGGCTTGACACAAGTAGTGGCCCACATCCTTTCATGTCAATGCCACCATCTTCTAAACCAAGAATCTTTCAGTTTCACAAAAAGAGGCCCATTGGACAAGGCCTTCAAAAATAAAATTAGAGAGGTCGCAAATCAGAGCATATCTCATTGCATTTATGGCAATATGCTTCTTTTCAACATTGTTAGATCACCTTATTGGTGGAAGATGGTGAATACCCTTGCAATACACCTCTTGATTATGTTTGTCTCGGATATGAAAAGGCGCTAACCACCTTATTGGAGAAGGAGAAAGCTTCAACAGAGACACCATTGGGAGTGATCAAGGATACATGGCCTGAAATAGGTTTGTCTGTAACTTCTGATGGATGGAAAGATTGCAAAAATAGACAATTAATTAATGTTGTAGCAGTGTCCCTTTAAGGGGCAATGTTTTTGAAGGCACTAGAATGTGAGGGGCAAGTAAAAGATGCAAGTTTCATTGCCAATATCCTTATAGAATCCATTGCAATGGTGGGCCCTAAAAATGTTAATCAAGTCATAATAGACAACGCTGAAAATTGTAGGGCAACTAGGTTTATAGTGGGGGCTACATATATACACATTTTTTGGACACCATGTGCAGTCCACTCACTCAATTAAATATTGCAAAAGATTGACACACAAATTGATAGGGCCAATCAAGCCAACACAAAGGTCGAGGAGACTCAAATGTTTGTGACTAATCATCATATGTCACAATCCATATTCAGGACCTTCTCCAACTTGGAGTTGTTTAACGTAATTTAAATTTTGTTTTTTTTTGTTATTTATATTTATAGCAAACAACACTGAAAATTGTAGGGCGGTTGGGTTTATAGTGGAGGCTACATATAGTCACATTTTTTGGATACCATGTACAGTCCACTCGCTCAATTTAATATTGCAAAGATTATCAAACAAATTGAATGAGTCAAAAATCCTACATGGAGGTCAAGGAAACTCAAATGTTTGTGACTAATCATCATATGTCACAATCCATATTCAGGACCTTCTCCAACTTAGAGTTGTTGAAGGTAATTTAATTTTTTTTTTTAATTTTTTAATAATTAGTTTTGATTGTTGACATGTCACGTGTATTTTTTTAGACCATGTTTGGTTGGTGAAACATGGCTTGCATCTCACACAATCATCTTAAGACGACTTGTAAAGGTGCAAAAGGCCTTGATTAAATGATCATCAACACCTTGTGGAGTGTATGGAGGCAATCAAGCACAAAAAGAGCCCAAAAAGTAAAAACATTGATCCTATATGATGAGTGGTAGACTCATGGAAAATATGTTTTGGATTTCACTAAACCCATCATGAGTAGATTAGGTATGTTGATACCAATTGCCCATGTTTGGATGAAATTTATGATGGCATTGGATGAAATTTATGATGGCATGGACTCCATAGTGGAGAAAATAAGAACAATAATAGAGGCCAAGGAACGTGACCCAACAAAAACTTTTTTTAAAAGTGTGCAATAAATTATCATTGACCGTTGGAACAAGATGACCACCCCCTTACATCTCTTAGCATTTGCTTTGTCACCAAAGTATTATAGCAAAGAGGTTCTCACATTTCCGAGGAGGGCGGCACCATATAGAGATGGGGAGGTTGCTACTGGCTATAAAGCTGCATTTGGAAAGATATTTTCAGATGATAAAATTTGAAATATTGTCTTGAGCAAGTTTGGCCAATTCATATCTTCAAAAAATCATGATGTTTCCACTCTTCATGACAAATTTAGGATAAGCGCTGATGAGTGGCGGTATCTGCATGGTCAAGGCTCCATTTTCTTGCAGCCTCTTGTAGTTAAAATTCTCTCCCAATTATGTATCTTTTTATTTTTTATTTTTATCGTTTTTCATTGAATGCTATTATATTAAAATATTTTTATTTTATAATTTATGTTTTAAGTTTTGATGCTTGAATAATAAAATTAAAAACTAAATGTTGTATGCAAACTTGTCATGTCCCCATCTGGAACCCTAGTCACAGCAATCAACAAGATTAAATACCTAAACCTAGGCAATGCATGACAAAGGGCTGACTAGGGCAGAAGAAAGTAAATGGCAAATGGCTAATAAAGAAACAATAAAAATTGCTCATGACTATTTAAGGGCCAACCTAGGGCAAAATAGAGTGGGTTGACCCTTGGAGCTTTGGCACCCTCCTTGATTTAAATTACAAAATAAATGTAAAATATTATTACTGTCTTAAAGGCTGACTACTGATCAAATTATGGGAAGTAACAATCAATGGGTGAAGAGGTGTGTCCCTTGCACATGGAGAGTTGTAACTCCTACCGTGAAGGGCGTAAAAGGAACAAGACCTCATCTGTGGAGATCATCAAAAGAAAATCAGGAAATAAATAAAATAAACATCTGAATGGATTATAAGAATCTGAGGAAGGATTATGAATAGACTTAGAAGAAAAGAGCAGGATTAGAAATTATTGCTCCCCCACCATGAAAGAACAAGCACGGCACTAAAAAAATTGTCTTAACCTAAGACTTCACAATTTTCCCACAAACGATATTACAACCCAGCGAATCAAAGCAATCGCAGCAGACTAATAAGGCAGTGGATACAATTCCTATTTAGAGCATACATAAGCAATAAGCAAAAGCAGCAATCAATAAGAGATGTCGATCTGAGGAAGGCATCCAATCAAAACTTTAGATATACTAGTAACTGTGTTATTACACCTATTAAGAGTATGAACTCTAAATGTCTATGCATTCAATCTGTAAATGCGGAAATTTAGTTGTTGATGTATTCATTCTGCATAAGTGTAGAAACAAATAATAGCACATCGAACCAGAAAGAAGAATCCTTGTGCATTCCTGAATAGATATGAATGTCCATATATATAATTTGCAGATTTTATCTCTAACAAGTAATATATCTATATGCTTGTAATAAACATGTCCAAGTAAATTTATACTTAATAGCAAATATCATACATCCACAATAATCAACCATTTTAGGGAAGGGGAGGAAATGCAAGGAGACGGAATGGTGAGGCCTCACTTGGTAAACCACCTCATGACATTGGTCAAGGACTACATGAGGTCAAGGGCAACAGAGATTCCACTCTTGGGCCTAGGGTCGAATTAAGAGCACCCTATTGCAATCATCCCTCCAAGCCTATATGGGTTAGTTATTGAGGTAACTAAGAAAAAGATCCTCATAGAGGAGAGAAGGATACCATGATGGAGGGTAATGGTGTACAAGCTATGCTAGGTACACCACCTCATGAGTATGGTTACAACCAAATGAGGCCAAGGGGGACAGAGTTTCTGCTCTTTGGCCTAGGGCTGAGGATAATTAGGGCACCTCATCATGTCCTTCCTATCTCAATGTGATCCCCAATCATAAGAGGAGAGAAGGATAGCATGATGGAGAGGAACAGTGTACAAGCTTTGCTAGGTAGGCCACCTAACGAGCACAATTACGACCACATGAGGCGAAAAAGTACAAACTTTCCGCTCTTGAGCCTATGGTTGAGCATAATTAGGGTACCTCGTCATGTCTTTCCTATCTCAACCCTCATTATGGTTGAGCCAATGAGAATTATGTGCTATAAGTATTTCTCCCTTACCCTAAAAATGGATAAATTACATGTATTATGATTATATTATTATCCAATCCGGTTGCAGGTTTCTCCAATACAAGCTTATCTTACCTTATTCTTAAGTAAGGATTATATCTCTAGCCATATTTTTTTCTTGGCTTCGTTTGGATTTGTGAATTTAGGGCAAAGTATAAGGTGATACCAAAAAGAGGACATTACAAAACTCAAGTTGCAAGTTCTTCAGCTGAGCGAAATTGGAGCACTTACTTCTTCATCCACTCAATCAAGAAAAATCGTTTGGGTGCAAAAAAAAGTAGATGATTTGGTCTACATACACTCCAATCTTTGCTACTGTCACATAAGAAACCTAAATACAGTGAGGGTGTGACAAAGAATTGGGACCTAGACCCTGATTGTGTTGATTTAGATGCTATAGTTGCACAGCTTGCCCCCAAGTCTCTATAGATGATCAATCGGAAGCTTGTGCACTTGACACAACTAGTGGGAATGGCAATCCAATGAATTATGGTTCAAATGAAGTTGAGCCAAATGTTCACCTTGATGCTTCTGATGAAGAATAATATGAATATTTAACATCGATTGAAATTTGAATATTCATCATGTAAAGACATTTTGAAATTTGAGTATTATCAAAATAATATTTATTGGCAATTATTGATTTATGAGTATTACTCATATATTTGTCAATTTTGTTCCTTTAATACAACAATATAGATATATGTTGTCATATCCATTCCAAAGGAAAAAAATTGGCGTATCGGCATACCCGTATCCATATCCTATACCTGCATACCCAAATAGGCAACTTATAAATGTTATTCTAAATGCAAACATAAGCAATTTTGTAGAAAGGGACATTACAAATGTCTTGATGTGCTTAGCTATCCTAGCCTCCAAGTACATAGCAAGAGCTTTGCAATGCATCAAAACAGCACCTTGATCCCTCATCTGTTACCATTCACTTCAAAAGTACAGTGGGCAATCCTACTTGTGCAGATCTTTTGCTAAGTAAACCCAACAACATACATGGAAAATCCATGTGTATCTAGACCTCCTGACCAAACATCAAACAACCCAATATCAGCATTGGCTGACTCGGTTGTCAAATCTTCAAATGTTTTTTCTTCCCTATGATAAATGGACTGCAGTCTTTGTCAAGTTTACAAGTAAAATACTAGTTCAAAACCCTAAACGAACCAATGGTTATAGCCAACTCGTTCAATTGACCTGTCACTAGTGTTGGAGTACAATATCACTGAGAGGGGGGGATGAATCAGTGATATAACAATTTAGTATCAATTTTAATCAAAGATTATAACACTTACTCAAATAGAATAAAGAGAGATAACAAGACAAATGAAACATGCACAAAAAAAATGACACAGATATGTCCTGAATGGAAACCCTCTTGGGGAATAAAACCACTCGAATTGCCTCACTGGCTTATGTGAAAATATCCTTTTACAATGTCTCATTGGCTATACATTTGTCTCACTGACAATGCTATCTCATTGATAGACTTTTCTATGCCTCACTGGCTTCTCTTCTCATTACAATTACTGATACATACAGTCAGAGAATCTGATTAAGCATAGTGATCATGATCCAATATCATACATTCTTGGATACAAATAATGCTTTGTATCAAACAATGAATCATACAGGATTGGGTCAACTATAAACTTAATCAAAGATTTCTGATCATATAACTGATGTGCACAAAAATAAGGTATTTTCATGTAGATCCAATAATTCTCTCTGTACATCAAATAAATCTCCTCTATGATGCTTATAAAGCATTCCATTCTGTTGAACTGAAAATGTAACTTTCATGTGAAATTTATTTGCAAAAACTGTCTCTGAATATATGTCCCAAATACTCATTCCCATTATTTATTTGTCTCTGAAATTTACTCAAGTCTAATAGGTAAATACAAAACCAACTGATTGCCATTTTCCTTTTTAAAGAAATCATTCAATTCTCTGATCAATTTTATATGACAGTCCTTAACAAAAACAGATTTACTTTCACTAATAAGTTCCTTCACAAATAAAATGTTTTATCTCTGTTTTGACAAATCAGAAAACTGTATCTTTCTAATCCATAATGATATGTGTTGTCTCTGTGTTCTTTGTTCATGAAATATCTCTGCTTTTAAGTCTCGGTCCACATGATAAGCACTTAACAAAACATTGACAAAACAAAAACTTCATCACTACAAGATTAGACTTAACAAATGTGTTAAGCGAGACCACAAAGTAGGGACACAAAGACACACAATAATCACAGTTCACAGACCTCAGGTTTAGACAACTGAGGAACAGACTCGACTCAAGGGTTTGAATAATGCTACTACTAACTCAAGAACCCTTGACTAGGGTTTCAAGATATTGAAACATTTACACTTTCAGAAAACTTCAAACTTATCCCTTATTCAAAAATGATTAAGACAGAGACTCTTAACAGATGATTAGGGTAACTAAGAAACATAAAGAATGATGCCATTGTTTCATGAAAACAACCCTACCTCAGGTTTGAAAAACTTAGACACAAATATAAATATGATTTAAACAAAACCCAAATCAGGAAAGTTTATATTCACAAACATATGAAATGATTTGATAATCTACTAACTATAATGCAGTGACCCGAGTAGAAGACTGCGACTAGAGTTAAAAATCAAAGGCTTAACAGAGACATAATCACAGCTAAGACAAAAAACAAACCAAGAAAGAAACCACCTGTAGAACCTCTTCTTTCTCAAAATCCCATGATTCTCTGCAAAAGTATCCTTTCAAACCGCTTTCCAAACTGCCTTCTCTATCTTTTAAAATCGTTTTGCAACCGGTTTGTCTATGCCAAGATCCCATTCAAACTCATAATGTCGTGCGCTAGCTCCTTCAAGCTAAGGTTTCAAAATGAAACCAAAACTATCGAACTAAGCATCATACAATATGTCAAAAAGAAACCTTTGTTGCTTTACATGCCGACTTTGATGGCATGTCAAATCAGTCATCTATCTTATTAAATGCTCACTTTAGTTGTGTTGTTCACAACACTTAACTGTAAAGTGCCAAGACTTTACCATTGCCTTAGTCACTTTAGTGACTTATTTAAATACATTTTTAATTCAAATACAAAGCCTTTGCAATGATACAATAGTAGATATAGGAACCATATGATTCTGAAAGAAGTATTATGTCTTGTTCAAAAACATTGAGTTTAAACTTAGCCTTTTTGAATATGATAATGAACCAAATTGATTTTTGTCCTTCAAACCTGATTGTCAAAAACATATACTCAAGGAGGTGTGAAATTGACAAGACAATGCCACTGATCATGTAAGCACAAAATGAACATTAATGTAATGTCACTGATCATTTATGAGAATCAACCGCATAACTGATTGTCAATCCAAATTGCAAACTGAATCATGAATATACTAAACAAATGCAATGAATATGATAATCAACTGAATGTCCCATCAAAGTGTCCCATGTATGCTGATCAACTGAATGTGAAGTGTATGGAGTCATGGACTAAAGACCTAATCATCAAAGGACCTTATCACCAAAGCGTATGTCACCTTACAACTGAATATGAAGGTGTATGTCACCTTACGACTGAATACAAGGCAATCCTATGAATAATGAACTGTGTCATGTGAAATGAGGCAACTAAGAGCAGATAACTGAATACATCTAAATAAGTAATAATGTAAACTGTATTAGCCACATCATTATGCATTCACTGATCATTGTACCTTTCTTAAACTGTTAGTGCTTTTAGCATCAAGGACAACATTGAGAGGAGCAACAACTAGTTGGGGCACTTCTCACTTTATTAGTCATCTTGCACAGAGGCCATGCTAATCTTCTCTACTTGGTTCCAAATGTATTGGATGTATCCTAGCCTGGCCTTTTTGCAACTTCTAAAAGTAAGACAATAAAGAGATAAATAAAGGAAATACACCGGCTTTAACAAGATGAAGGAATATACAGTCATGCAACAGTTGATATTGATGATGTATATCCTAACTTCAAATCAAAAGGTTCCAGGATGGCTGCTTCATCATACGGTAGGCTCTCTAGCACAACACTGAGGTGTGAGGCAAACGTCATCAAAACCTCCCTGTTAGAGGCGTGGATAGACGCAGATCATTCTAACCAGTGTTTTTTAACTCCTTTACAACCACCTTAAGACATACAATTCAGTGTGCCAGGGACAGCAGCACAACATGTTCTATGGCACAAGGGCTTAATAATAAGCAGGAAGGTATTGTAGACATACATAAAATGCACTATAAAAGCATGTAAAAGTGGCCCACAATATTAGATGAAATGGATGTTAATCTTTTGGTCAAAAAGCATGTCAATGTATACTAAGGACTCGAATAGGATCCCGGTTTTATTTCTGATCAAGCATTACCCTACCTCAAGAGGGTTGCCAAGCCCAGGGAAACATTTTCAGAGCATACCGACCTGCCCAAGTTTTCTATCTTGGTCAAGATCAATCCAGTCCCTCTTCTTATAGTTTATTGAGAATTTGATGTCCTAATCCGTATAAATTTATGTCTGCAATTTCATGATGCTATATATGGTATCTATTGTCAGCTGTACATAATTATATAATATATATGAAATTTTGATATACAAATTACACTTCTTAGTTGGGCTTGTGAATAAGTTAATCTTAATCTTTTCAGACCTCACTCTGTTCGAAGATAAAACGGGGGTAAGAAATTATATTGTTTGTGAAGAATCTGTTCAAATTTTATCAATTCATGTTTTGATTTAGGTAGCTCTATCATCAAGCAGAGTGCAATGGGTACCTGAAGAGGATGTATCTGAGTTTGGCGGATGCAAAGAGGAGCCATACTTGGTAAGGATGCTGCTACCCTCGGAATGGAGATGATATTCCCCGCCATGTTTGAATTGCCTGCTTTCAAATTGATTGTACACACACTATAACTACTTTGCGTTTGCTACATAAACATGAGTCCCTCTTACGTCCTATTTTAGATAAAGATGAACATCTATTTGCACTCTTATTTGTTTAAAAATAACTTCTGTAACAATTTAACTTCCCCAAAATTCTCTCGACGGTTTGGCGTCGACGGAATTTTCGCTTAGATGGATATATGATGGAAACGACTTGCTTACATAGATTGTATAAATTTAAATAAAAAGTCAGTAGTTATAAAGGGGATTTCATTCTTGAAAGTTACTCAGCGTCAAACATGGTCTAAATGTGCTACCAAAGGTTTGAACCTTGGTAGACGGTATAATAAATTAATTAATTGAATTTATTTATAAATATTTAGTCCAGATTACTATATTTTATAATTGTGTAATGGAGAAAAATGTATGATAAATATTTAGTCGAGATTAATATATTTTATAATTGTGTAATGGAGAAAAATGTATGTATTCGTTTTACATTTACTTTACGGTCGATTTATTTGTTGGAATTAAATAATATTGGAATTGTGATATTGCTATCAGGATTCAACTGTGTAGTTTTTTTAGTCAAACTCATTGACCCATGATTCACCCATGATTCATGAGTAGTGGTTCAACATGAACCCATCTCTCATGAGAATGAATGGAACACTTAGCACTCATTGGATCTAGGTGATGCTCATAGAGGTGAGTGCTAAGTGTTCCATTCATTCTCATGAGAGATGGGTTCATGTTGAACCACTACTCATGAATCATGGGTCAATGAGTTTGACTCAAAAAACTACACAGTTGAATCCTGATAGCAATATCACAATTTGACTTGCTATGGAAAATATCTCCTACTTATCAATATTGGAATTGTCAAATTCTAGTCTTTGACAATTTTGGATGTTTTAAATCCAGAAAATGGTTTTTGGAATATGGCTGGAGTCATTTGGTTCACCTGGAATTCATAATGAGAAGATGGAAAATGTTGTTTGCATATGGATTTCAAAATATTATAAATTTTGCTTTACTCCCAATTCCCATTTAAGTGGAATTGGAATTGATTTTCCAATTCCACCTATTTAGATGGAAGATTCAAATGCTGGTTTTGAGGATAAATGGGAATTAACAAATCCCTATTCCGATTTTATGTTTTGAACACAAATATTGAAAATATCAATTTTGGGATTTGACAATCCCGATTCTAGTCTGATTTCAGCAAACAAACGGGCCCTTAGTCTTTTTGTTTTTAATATTTAATCAATATCCAAAACAAGGGGGTTGACCCTTACAAAACCACATAGTGAGGGATGTCAGGAGATCAACAACACATTACAAAGGTGTTGGTTGTTACAAGTCAAGGTCATACATGGCACACTATCAATAGCTAACCAACCTTCTTAAAGGGTTGCATATAGAATGAAGGGCCACAACTGGCCACTAACAATGCAGTGGCCAAAATAGGCCATTAACAGTAGACAACCAACACATATACAAGTGGTTGGCCACATATAATACAATGTCAAAAAGAGCCCATTTACAACAGACAACTAGCACCCATGCAGGTGTGCCAAATAACAGAGGGATTTTGAAAGGCTCCCCAAACCTTCACAGTGGCTAACATAAGTCATTTTGTAGTATAGAACAACACCCGTCCAACCAGAGAACCACTCCCTTCTACAACATTCCTTTTCATAGCAACAAACAAGGGTCCATAGCATAATAGGGAGAGATTATCAAACTGAAGAGCCAATCATGATTCCATCCCACGTCCAAGTAGTCGTAGAAAGGAGAAGACTGCCCAAAGTAACAAACTTCTTCCCACATGAAGCAAGTCCCCACCTCCACAAGAGACTCTTCCACCTCTATAAGAATTGTGAAAGAGGAAGAAACATACTAAGTGCACCAAGTCCTTACCATGGCTAACAAGAAACACCCCACCAAAATAGGGCTCAACATAACCCTAAAGTTAGCTACAAACCTCAACCAAAAATAACCAAAGACCAAAGCGGGCTCTTGAAAATGATTAGAAACTGACTAGCCACTATAAGAAACAAGACTACTATTTATGCCAACTAAAATGGACAGTCTGAACCAAAAAACATACCAAAAAAAAAGAAGAAATCTAGTATTAACAACAACATCCATTACAACACAACTTTAGAGGGTGAAGAAACTCAACCTCAAAAATTAGAATAGGCACCAACTTCAATCTCATGGTAGGGAGGAGTGAAGAAGGCAAGTAAACACCCCCCAACCCCTCAATGAGTTGGATCATCACCTTACCAACAACTAGAACACAACCCACCAGACCTCAAGTCACCATAAGAGCGTTCTTTCCACTAGCACTAGAGCACGAACAAACCTTGACAAGAGCCAAGGTGAATCCATAGAGTACCAACATTGAAAACCCACAAAACCCCCCCAAAAAAAAATTTGAGAGGCAAGTGCACACTCAGATTGAAGATTTCTATTAGAAAAAACTTGCTCCTTCAAAAACTTGTAACTATCCAACACTACAGCAACATTAGGACCTAAAGAAACAAAGGCCCACAACCAAGAGTTCTCCCGTAGGGACCAAAACATACAAGTCAAACCAAAAAACCCCACAACGACCACCACCAACCTATCACGAAAGGATTTATCCACCACCACCAAGCAATAATGAGAACCGCTAAAGGATAGGTGTCCACACTAGCACAACTCAAAAGGTAGTCATAACAGGGCCTAAAAACCACCCATGCAATCTAAGAAAACCCCCACAAAACCATACAAAATGTAGGCAAGGCCAAAGCAACGAAGCACATTCTCTAACACCTCCACCACAATAGGAAACAAGGGATCTATGAAACACTGGACACCAATAAGCACAAAAGAGGAAGAAGCCCCTTTGAACAAACTCTTAGAACCTCCAAGCATGTGAGCCAAAAACCAATCATAGAAGAAACTAAGAAAAGCATAGGCATTGGTAGATCTAGGTGTGAGAGAGAACCAAACACCTATGAAAACAACCACTTACAAGAATCACATCAAACACCCAAGCACCAAGGCAACCCTTTGACCATTGTCATCCCCATTTTCCATAAGTGTCATCCATAATGGAAACACCTCTGAACCCTTCCTAAGCCACCACCATCCAAACACACCCATTAACAGGGTATCATTAGAAAACTGGTGATGAGGAGTGGCCTCCATACCCTGAGAAATTTGGATTCCAATCCATCTCCCTTCCATTCTTTTTGTTATGAGCCTACCCAAAAAAATTGTTGTGATATATGAAATGGTAAATAATGTTAAGGGATTATTGCTCAATTCATAATACACATTGCAATACAAAACCACCTCAAGACAAATCAGATATGTACCACCTAATGAGAGGGTTGCTAATGCAAGATTTTTCATTTTAGGTGTTTCTATTCCTTTGTTGTTTAAAATTGAGAAAGAGAAAAAATTAAGAGCATATTTGATCTTTAAATCCAACTAAAAAACTAATGTAAAAGAGAATAGAGAAAGATTTGAATGCACCTAAGAATGGAATAGGAGGAATGAGACTTCAAATCCAAATTCCCAACTGTTAAAATCTTGAAATGACATATAACTGTAGAACTGAGATCATGAGACCTATACCTTTTTGCAACTAAAATTCCATTGCATGTTGGGAGGGGTAGAATGTCAATGGCATTTTGTACCTTGGGTTTTTTTCCGGAATAAGTTTCAAACAATTTGTCTTAGCCCCATGATGGTTTTAATGCTCTGACGATAAAATCTAAAGTCTTCTATACTTGCAAATTTGATATTTGGGTGTGTGGGGGACTAATAGGGGTTTGCCTTGGTCAACACCCAATCTTGGTGATTTCCACCTCTACAAATAGCCAAATATGACAAAGATAAAGTGTGTAATGCTCGTGAATCTAGAGTATGTCTAAATTGCTATGAGCTAAAGTGCATAAATGAAATGCTAAGATCTACCCTAAGTGTGATAGAGTGAACCCTAATATTAAAATGAAATTAATGTGTGATCGAAAGCATTCAAATAAACATAGATCTAAAGCACAAATGTATAGATATGAAGATAACAAGAAAACATATCCAATCCTAAGAGGAGTACAAGATAGTCATCAATCAATGATCTCCTAGCCATCATCATAACCTTTTTGTGTCTCTATGATGTTGAAAAGGTATTTAATGCTTGAATGCTTTAAAAAGGGTTTGAAAGCTTGATAGAAAAGTTGTTGCAACCTTGATTTGCAAGTCCTCACTTCATGGGATATCTTCAAATTGGGGCCTTCAACCTTGCAATTGATTTCATCATTCCAAAATGAAGTGTGAGGGTTTCTTTTATAGAAAATTGGTAGGTAAAGTCGAGAAGACTGACTGTAAATCTAAATCCCCTGCTAAAACACCAAGACAAGGACCCAATTTAAATTAGGGCACAAGACTCAGGGTACAAAATGTCATTGGAATTATGTACCTAAAACAAAATGCCAATGGTGTTCTATCACCCTAATCAAACCCAATTTTGATTTGTGGGTCCCAGATAGTCAAGGGATCTAGGATTCAATCAAATAACTAATTAAAAGGTTAGGACAGGTATTGAGCCACAAATGGTTAGATAGGGCCTTATAGGTGAGATAAATTATTTGATTGGAGAAAAAATAGAGGCGCACACTTAGAAATAAGGGCATACCTTTATTTTGAGAAAGTTTTAAGGGAATAGAGAACCCATATTCAAATTTAGGTATGCATTAAGTGCAATTATGAAGTCATATTATGCAATCTATAATGAGAACTAACTAAGGTAGGTGCTAAACAATCATGATATTGTACACCACTTAGGTGCTTACAATTTATGATGGTACATTTATCCCCTACTTTAGCAATATATGGCACTACATGCATATGCAAGCTAAAGTACGAGAAATCAATAAACTGAAAAGGATATCTCAAAGCACCCATTGTGTAATTCCTGCTAGAAATAGTTAGGAACTATCACCTAGGGCTTACTAAGAGAATGGTAAAATTCACAAGTAGCTATATGCCCCCTATTTTAGCTTGTTATCAAGAAGGTGAAATATGGAATCATGTATACCATGATGAATTGTGAATGTAATGATTGGTGACAAATGCTATCAAAATGGTTCAAGATGAACTCAAAATATCTCATAGAGCATTTGGATAGCTAAGAAATTGAACCACAATTCCAATGCAATAAACTGTGTAAAAATTAAACCTTTCTAGCACAAGTTATGAATGATTAAGTGAATGAAGTACACTAAATGACCTAAAAAGTTAAAAGTTAAAAGTTAAAAATGACCTAAAGAGTAAGTTACTTCAAATAAGAACTCTACCTTTTACAAAGTGTTATCTTTTGTTGTGCCTATGAAGAGGACAAAATATGTTGAGGAGAAAGTTGATTGAGCCCACACAAATCAAAAAGTTGAGATGTATCATGGAGAATGGGACACCCTTCATGAGGTAGGCCTCAATTCATGCGTTTGACTTTCTACACTATATTTTCACTTTCGCTCTTGATAGGATAGCAGAGTAGACTGTATTGAGAACTATCAAGTCATCCTATACCTTTTGAGCCTTTGTGAACCCAAAAAATTGCCCTATGCTCAGAAACTTTCCATGTACCCATAAACTCACCCTATACCCAAAAACTTTCCATGTACCCAAAAACTCGTCTATTGGAATAATATGCAAATATGTACTTAGGAGATGTATTGTCACATATTTGAGAAGTTTGTTGTCATTTTTGTCAACATATTTCTCTATTTGCGACAGTGTTGCGGTGAAGTTCAATGAGTTCATTGGTTCAGTAAATTGAAGATCAGAGTTTATGAATGTATGCATTTGTTTGTGAATTGTTTGTAGTTGATTTAGTTCAACTTGTAGTGGTTCCCATGAAGATTTGAGTGATCTATGGGTATATGTGTTGTGACTTCTTTTTTAGTTGTTTAGAGGTGATAGAGTGAAAGTATGTTGATCTACATTTCTCTACATTATAATATCTTGTTTTTTAGATATGGTAGCATGTTTGAGACATTGATGTGTGTCCTTAATGTAAGTGGTTCATGATTTGGAGGCTTGCAAGCTATTTTTTAAGGCTAATAGTTTTTCATATTGGTATTCCTGAGTTTTGGTATAAGATGTGGATGTTGTTGTGGTAATTTATGATTCTTGTAGATGTTTCTAGATTGTGTGCTTATTGTTTTGTTGGTCTGCATTGATTATTGTGCTTACAATTGGTGATTTCTATTGGAAAGTTTATGTTCTTCGTGTTCTTAGCTAACTTGGTAATTGCAGTGTGTTGTAGATGTTCGAGGCGTAATTATTGGAGGTGTTTTGTGTTCACGGATGAAGATTTTGGTCTATGGATTGGTCCACATTTAATATTATAATTGAGAGTGATTATATTTTTGTAATTAGGTGGGGAGTGTTTGGTCGACCTTGTTTATTTTTCCAAGGTTGATGACTTGTATAAATAAATGTAATGATCTTGTATTTGTGCATAGTGGAAGTGTGGATGTCAAAGATGTGAATGTGTTGAATGTATATATCTTTGGAAGCAAATATCTAGTGTGGAAAAGAAAGTTGTATTTATACTTCAATGGAACTAATCAAGGCATGATGAAGATGCTATTATATAGTTCATGATTTCTTGATGTAATCCTAATTTTCTGTAAGGCAGTGAGCCTTCCTTGGGTAGTAAGCCTTTCTCTTTTAATTAGTGAGCTCTAGGCAATGTGTCTGAATGCATGTGCATTCTCATTGTAATACTCCTAATAGGGTATAATACTACAAACAAAGTATACTCATCTTTTGGGTTTATCCCCACCACGGTTTTCCCCTTAATTGGGTTTCCACACAAAAATCTTGGTGTTATATGTTCTTGATGTGTTGTGGATCTATGCTTGCATGCTTAATTATCAAATATGAGATTAAGGTTTAAGTTGTGCAAGTTTATCTAACAAATGATTCACCCTCCCCCCTCTCAATTGTATGTTGCCATATTTTCATCATCACCTTATACCCAGAAACTTGTTCTATACCTAGGAACTCGCCCTAGACCTAGGAAGTATAATTTTGCAAATTTTGATGCATTTGTATTGTGATGTATACTTTATGTTTTGATACCATTTTGTTGTTTTTTGATTGTAGGAAGGCCTTGTTATGCATGATAACTTTGGAGTTAAGATGATTTGTCATATCTAAGAGGCTAGATTGGAGGGTTGAGCTCCGATGATCTAGCACTACTAAAGGATGTGGGTTTATACTAGTCACATTGATTGTCATGAATGAGGTTCCACAATGCAATGTTGATGGAATTGATGGAGATGTCATATCAGGACACCTCTACTTTTCACCTAAATACTGGAGATATGATTGTCACACTAGAGGACATGTACTAGATGATGCAATCACCCATCTTAGGGAGGACAGTTAGATATGCCACATCATGCTTAGATGCAGAGATAGTTGTAAATGAGTTGTTCTTTCTAGGACATACACATCGTCATGGTCCTAGTCATCAAATCTCTCTAGAGGCATTATTATATGTAGTAGAGGATGTCCCTATCATGAGGAATATGATGATGTGTACCATTGTAGTGATAGTTACACCTGATTGCAGAGGTACTACCTTTAAAGCACTATTGGCACATGTTGTATGAATTAGGGAGGAGTGACATATTGTCTTCTCTTGGGAGAGGAGTATGCTTGTTCACTTGTATTTCTGATTTTATGGTTGTGCACCAAGTTATTTGATCAACAAAAAATGGGGCTTTTGATTACTTTGATATTTTTACTTGTTCTCATAGTGAGATGTATGTTGGATCATATAGGGATCAACACTCTCATCATTATGGCCAATTGATTTGGTATTATGCATCCACCTTGCGTGTGTTCAGTTTTATGCCTTGAGCAATTTGGATTTGATATTACTCCATGGTTTTGATTGAGTTTTACTTGATCAATGAGTTGTTAGTCACATTCTTTGTGTAGACCAAGTGGATAGTTCTTTTTGTCTTTATCCTCAGTGTAGACTAAGTGGGCAAGTTATGGTTTATCACGTCCTTGGTGTAGACCAAGTAGATGGTGTATGTTTTATGTTCATGTCCTCAATATAGACCGAGCAAACAAGATTCTTGTATTGGTATCCTTCTTTTGATGTTGAGCCTTAGGACTAGGTATGTTGAGTAGTCATGGGAGTAGCTCCTTACATGGAACTCAGCTGGGAAGTGGCCGCATAGGCTATGTCAAGGATTTTTTCTTAAAAAGTGAAAACATAATAAATAAACTAGATATAAATATTAAACATGATATATTGGTATTGTTGAAACCATTGAATCCCTTAATGTCATGAGTTACCTATGTGGGTGGTAGATGGTACTTGAATCCTCAAATGTCATGAGTGACCCATGTGGGCGGTAGATGGTACTTGCACCCTATACTTTAGTATTGGTTCATTCAGGTGGTGACACTCCTTATGATTTGTACTCTTGTGTCTAGGTCTAGTAGCTGTGAGTAGCACCCTAGTGCACAATGATTGTGATTGCATTGGTATTGTATTATAGATATTTATCTTCATGTTTAATGTTCTCCATGATGTACTTGTGTATCTACATCTAATTGACTATATTGGGATTACCGTACTATCCCTTGATTTGTGCACTTGTATGACATGAGTGACATCCTACTTCTTGTATGTGTATTATGTTTGTCTGGATCATGTGACTATCTTTACAAGGATGGTGGGGTGGGCCTAAGGGTTCCACATTGTAGGGTGGCATTGTACTCTACCACTATTGGGGACTAATATACTAGTGGTGGAATTCTTCTAGAGACAGAGTTTGAGCATAATGTGCTCATTATTTCCCTTTTCTCTCATTATTTTAGTGATTTTGCACTATGTATTGAGATGCTTAGTAGATTAGTTTCCTTTCAATTATTTATATGTTTATGATGCTATGTTGATAATATTAGATATATTTCATTTTTATTGTTGATATCAAGTGACTATAGACCTGATAGTGTGTATCTAATACTTGTATACACCTAAAAATGGTCACCTAGACTATTAGCCCCTTTTGCTAAATCATAAATTGCTTATTCTTGATCAAATCCTTGTGCTATCATTTATTCGATTATTTTCTATGGGCTAACCATTTTATCCTATGTTTTTATTTATTTAAAAGGAATATTTCCTCCCCTTTTAATAAATAAAAAGCCCACCTTTTTCTCTTATCCTATGTTGCACAAATAAAGCATTTAATTCTTATTTATAAAGAAAAATAAAAATAAAATAAAAGAAAAAGTACTTTTGCCTCACATGGACATAAATTAAATGCTCAACATAAAGTAAATGCTT
Organism: Chamaecyparis obtusa; assembly: GCA_027943335.1. Taxonomy (NCBI): domain Eukaryota; kingdom Viridiplantae; phylum Streptophyta; class Pinopsida; order Cupressales; family Cupressaceae; genus Chamaecyparis; species Chamaecyparis obtusa. Next base: position 1,742,367 of record BSBK01001960.1, read on the forward strand.
CTAATTTTTTTATTGGAGGATATTTGTGCACAACGATCAAGCTTCTTTTTTTTCTCCACCGTTGATTAAATCTTTTGCCTCTTAATCTCCATGGCCCATTCCTTTTTCATTCCCTATAAAAGGAGAGCTCTCTTCCTCATTTGCACACACAATTTTTATGTTATTGTTATGCTACAGGTTTTCTAGGTCATCTTGGAGCTTTTGGAGATATTCTTGCATCTAGGGTTTGAAGATTTGGAGCATTGTTGGCATTCATCTTGGATCTTCATCAACACTCTATCTTCTTGTCTTCATTCTTGCATCATCATGGCTTTCTTGCTTCATAGTTAGATTTCATTTCTTGCATCTTTCATTTCCATAGCTTAGCTTGCATCTTCATTCTTAGCTAGCTTGCATTGCATTGCATTTCATTTGATTCTTGGGGATATTGGCATTCTTGCCCTTGTCTTCATTGAATCTCCCATTGCATGGTTTACTAGCAAGGTTATTGGCTAAATAGCTCTAGCTGAGAGCATTCTTAAAACCCTTGCACTCCATGCCTAGGGAGCTATGGATCGATTTGTGAGGCCTCATTCTTGAGTTCCCTTGCATGTAATGATTCATAGAAGTGTGGTCACATTTTCACCATACAATACTCCTCCCTATGGAGCTAGATGTTTATCAATTGTACATTGGTGTCAACTGTGTGTTGTGAGTTTATTCTTTTCTTGTTTAATATAAATTTGTAGATCTACACATATTCCTGAAACAATGACTATGCTAATAAGTGTTTGCACTATGGTTTGAAATTTTTAACTCCCTGGTCTAATATTTTTTTTGTCTCTAATGTTTACCAATCAGATTGGTATTTGTGCATGCCAAATCAATGCTTGTGTGGATTGACGTCTCTACATTCTCTTGCATCTTTGCCTAGTTTGGTTTTCTAGTTAGGCTTGAATGTCATGTGACCTTCTTATGTTTATGTGATGGTTCCTTGCTAGTTTTTGGATGGATATAATCATCTAGGAATATTTACCTTGGATTTAAAATGAATTTCTATTATATAGATTGCAAGGAAGGATTAGTATCCTCTATGTTTAGACATGGGTTATTGTTGGCTTAGTCCTTTCAATTCATGGATGTTGCATGAATATTTGTAAGCCAGTCTTGTAAACATTTGTACTCCATTCTGGGTATGTTATAGGCTTGTCATTGAACCCTTGGGAGTGCTTGTAAGACTTCTACGTATGCATGATTTTGTGATGATCATTATTTTTTCATTTATTCTTATGCTTTACCATTATGGTTATGCACTTATGTCATTGGTGTTATGGCTATTGAATTTTTTTCTACCTAGTGCATGTTTTACCTTTCATTCCAGGAGTTCCTTAGTGAGGCATTACAACTGGTATCAAAGTTCATCTTGTAGAATTAAGATCTCTAGTTAATGTTGTTTCCTGTTGGTTGGTTGTAGTGTTCTTGTTGTAGTGATTTAGTCTTGAGACTTCTTTCTTATGTGCCTTAGAATGGTGATAGAGGGTTGATGTTAGAAACCTATGTTTTTAGTTTATTGAGGAGCTTATCTTAGGCATTTCCATTTTATCTACACAATTTGAGTGCTAACCTTAGTTGAGATTCTCCTAAGGTTGATTGTGTTTATCCCCTTGTGTTCTTGGTGATAATCTAGATGTGCTTGTTTTGTGCATTATTTTCTTAGATTAATGGTGGCCAATTTCACTTCATTGTATTTCCTCCTTGTGATATACCTTTTTGTTGCAAATAATTATTGATTTGATATCATGTGGCCCTAGATTATTTATAATTTGTAGTGCTTAATGCAAGGAAGATATATACATTTGATAAATGATTGATCATGCTAATTGTTTAAGAATGACTATTGTATGTCTACTTTTATAAATGATGTTGGGTATGCACAAGAGAATGTATTGGGAAGTGCTCAAAATATGTTGGCATTGTTGTCATTGATGTCAATATCTTGTACTAGTTAGTTATATATTGTGCTTCAATATTATACTGATTAGTTTCAATTTATATAGTTTATTTTTTGGTAATGGATTATCATTGCGGATATCTTTGTTCCTATTATTGAAGTATACTTTTTTGGTAAATTTATGATATTTGATAATCAAAGTAATATGAATTTTTGGATGGATATGTACATGGTTGTTGTGTTTTAGATTTCTTTTAGATATCCTTGCTATCTAGACTTTCATGTAGTATATCATAAGTTGTTGATATGATAAATATATTTAGTTTAGATAGATACGTTCCATCTAGTTTTATCCATTAGTTGGTTTAGAAGCTTTTTTAGATCAAGTCATGGACTTGGTTTTGGCATTCCATCAAGTCCCAAAATACATTTTTATTTTGGTAATTGTACTATGAAATTTGATCATCAATATGTGTAACCTATCTTTAGGTTGTATGGTAATGTGGTATGAAGCGTTCATATGTATGACATATTTTTAGGTCTGGTGCTAGTATGTAATATCTTTTTTATCTCAAGCTGACATGGTTCTAGAAAGGCTAGCATATGTTTTTATCTTATCAGATGTATGTGTGTGTGTGTGTGGAGATAGAGAAATCATTTTGTATCCAATGTGAGAGTACATGAGTAAGTTGAAGACAATGTGATGCAAGTATCATTTAGTGAGAAAATATTTGGTTAGAAGGGTGTAAGTAGAAGTAATTTGAGTGAAGGGTTACTATGATATCAAGAGGAGGCTTACATAAAGGGTTGCAGAAGATTGGAATATGTTGGCAAAAGATCTATAAATGGATATACTGCTAACAATGGTTACAATGCTACTAGCTAGAACTCTTTCATGCATGTGCAAATTTAAGTATATTAGTTCACATTTTATTTGTGAAACATCCTTTGTATGAAGGTAGTTATCCCAACTAACAATGATCCAAATAATAGTGATAAAATTGGCAATGAGTCCCTTGTAAAAATCACCTTAACTAGTGTCACCTGGACCGATGTTCATTTCAAGAGAATTATCTTCTCTGTGGTTTTTCCCATCTTGGGTTTCATATTAAATCCAGTGTTATGGTGCTTGTTTTTCTTGTTCTTTCAAGTTATTATTAGTTATATATATATATATGGTTTATTATTTTATTAGTTTAATCAAATTTGTAAAAAGTGATGTGGAATAATTAATTCAAACCCCCCCCCCCCCCCTCATATATTCACCTTGTTCAACAATTGGTATAAGATCTTTGTCCCTTGCAAATAAAGCTTAACTACTTGAGGGAAATATAGGATGTTTGAACAAATTTAAGGAGAATATTATTCTGATGAAGATTGATAGATCATGATGGGTGACATTAAGTGTACTAAATCAAAGAATGAGGAGATGAAAGAAAACATTAAGGAAGTGAATGCATGCATCTCAAAGCTAAGGGAACAAATCCAAAAATTCAAAGCAAGACACAAGGAAGCAATACATGAATTGAAGGAGTCAAAAGAAAAGGTGAAAAGTCTTTAGAAACAACAAGAGGATAGAAAAAATATAAAGGAAATTCTCAAAGGAAATTTCAAGAAAAAGATGGAATATTAGAAAAAGCATGAAGGAGATATAAAATATACCATCAGATAGAAAATGGAGGAATGGAGGAAATATGAAGAAATTTTTAAAAACATTATAAAAAAGAAGATAATGAAAATGAAAAGTTGGATTAGGAACTGAGGAAGTTGAGATTTGAAGCTAAGGTTTATGAGAGAAACATTATCTTGGATCAACTCTTAGCCTTGTAGAAAGGTCATAAGGACAAGGAAGGATTAGGTTTCCTTGGTGAGTGTATAGATCTAAAGATCGAAGAAAAAGGCAAGGAAGTTGAAGTTGAATAAAAGTTTGAAGTAAAAAGAAAGATCAAGAATCAGAGAATGTCTACAAGAAAACCTTTGGTCAAATAACGAAATGCTCAAAGCTACTTATCTTTTAATGGTTATTTTTGTATATGCAATCATTTTGGTCATAAGGTTTTTGAATGCAAGATCAGGAAGGAACAAAATGTTCAATGTTTTAGTTGTCATAAGTCTGGTCATAAGGAAAATCAATGGAGAAGTCAAGTATCTAATCTAGTTAAGAGAAATGGAATGAACAATATCCATCCATGAAATTTTCATGTGTGTCATAATTCCAACCACATGACTAATCAATGCACATATAGATTTTAGTCAGTGCAATAAGGAAAGAGTAATGTTAATTGTCTCAAATTTTGGTCAGACCAATCATTATGCTAACACTTTCAAATTTGGTGGTACTCTGCTAAAGTTTGGAAATGATTAGAATATTATAGATTCAGATGAACATTGGAAAACAATAATGGTGTGGAAGAATAAGGATGCTAGCGAAGAACATTATGTGGTACCAAATCTTGTCACTAGATCTTCTGGTGCTTGAGTCAAATACTTTGGCTCAGGGGGAATATTGAAATGATATATTTGTCACTTCTCCTACTCAAGTGTGAAATCAGTTACATCTTTTGTGTCTATGGTATATTTGGGTATTAGTTATTTATTACATATGTTTCAATTTTATTGATGTGTGTTGTACGATAGATTATGCTAGCAATATAAATTCTCAGTGGGAAATGTAATCATGAGGAGTTAATGTTAAAAATGTGACTTTTCAAACCATTTGTCATTGTTGCAAAGAAGAAAATTTGAGATTTTTTGCAAATCTTGTTGGTGAGTACAAAAATTATGCGAGGATGAAATTAAGAATGGTTGTTTATGAATCTCATGTTGCTTATATCGAAGATGCTAAAAAAGGTGAAGTTGGAGAATTTGATCATGGAAAAATTAGGCAATTGGAAGTTGGGTTTTATGTATAAGGGTTGTAGAAAATTAATGCCCTAGGTTTGGACATTTGAGGAGAATTTCCCTTGTTTATAGAAAAAGATTCAATCTTGTTTATGTTGAGTTGGTTCAAGGACAAGAATTTTTTATTAGATAAACCTTATATAGTAATGAAGGAGGTGATTGAGGAGATCATTGGGTTGTACAGTGTCAGAGATCTTCCTATAAAGAAGTCAGTCAAATACAATGATATGTAGAATTGGATTGGTATCAACAGATATCATCATGCCCTCTTGATTAATACACTTGTCGATCTAGTGGAAAGGCATGTGGTGTATGGAATCACTTCCAAAGATTATTATTGGTGATTGTTAGAGTAATAGATTATTTTTATCTTTTATTCCTCTCTAAAGATTCACTTAGGGTTTTTCATTATCCTATTTAAGGATGAATCTTGTAATTGCTCTTTTTTAATTTCTCTAATGCAATTTTACTTTTGAGAGCTATTGCAGTTTATCTCCATTTTACTCTTGTAACAGGTTATTCCAGTTACATATATCTATGGTTTGTGTAGATTTTTATTCTCAAATATTTCATGGTATCAGAGCTTAGTTTTGTTGCTGCATGTTCTTGATGTTTTGAAGTTTTATGGAGCTTTAGGGTTTTTCTGTTGAATTTGAGGGGGACCTCTCTTTCTAGTCATATTGGCTTCAAAAAGACCTCACAATTGCGTTCAGAGCATCCAAGAACCCCTAGATCCATATAAAATTTGTCCAATTTGGACAAAGTTGGAATTTGTGAGAAACAAAAAAAATTACAACCAGCCCTAGCACAGATCCTAAGGCAATCACTAGTTTTTTTGTGCACTTTGGGGCCACAGATTGTGCCATTGCGTTCTCAAGGCCCAAAAACCCCTATTTCCATATGAAGCATGTCAAATTTGGCCAATGATGACCTTTGAGGCAAAAAATGTTTGCTCCCAGGCCATATGGTCTGCACGCATTTCAAAAAAAATTTAAAAATATATATAATTTTTGTTTTGGAGTGGTGCACCCCTAGCTCTGCCACTTATTGCGGCCCACACAGTGGCTCCGCCACACGGTCACCGCAATGGTGTCACCTCGGTGATCATCACCGAAGTCACCGACCGGTGGCACCACGTGGCTAAACCATCGGTGCCACCATTAGATGACCTGCAGTTGACCCACGGTTGCCACATGGTTTCTGTGGAGTCCACCTACCACTGACATCATCATCAACATTATTAGAGTATGGAGGTGATGTCATCTCTTTAGATGACCTTATTTTCTCCTTCCCTTGCATGAATTTTGACAACAGTTGGTTTTTGGCCAATATCTTGGGCGTTCGTGATTGAAATTGGGCATACAATATGCTAATATAAAGTTGGTTCCGAGCCCGATCCAAATTTTCTAGTGTGGTTTCATGATTTTTGCATTTTTTTGCTGTCAAAGATAGAGGTTTCTCTGTTCTCTTGGGTTTTAGACCTCTTGCGCTCTGAGATCGATAAATTTTGCATTCGGGCTCTGTTTTATTCAAAGGAAATATCACCGAAAAGATCATTCAAAGGTTTATTCAGATTTGAAGGTTTGAAATTATCATATCATAATTTTTATACTCATTTATTCTATCAAAGGTTGTGGTACCTCAATGCCCTCCGAGAGCCATAACTTTTGCATCCGAGCTCCATTTTTCGAAAACAAAATATTGTCAGAAAGCTCATTCAGAGATATTTTCATATCTGGCATATATTTTCAAAAAATTTCTTAGGTACACAAATTTTTTTCTAAAACATTACTTTCTTTCTTTCTTGCATTCGAATTGTACCAGGTTTTGGATTCTCTATTTGTGGGGGGTGTTTTTTCTCTTGCTTTCTGTCATTTATCTCAGAAAACCAAAACACCAAAAACACAAACCCTTCTGCATATTCTATCTAGTTCTGAAAGAAAACCCATAATAATAAAAAAACAAATAGGTGATCAAATCAGTGACCTTTGGCAGGTGATTCTTCAAATACTCATCGCACTCGTGCACAGACATCAGGTTCTAGTCTTCTGAGTCAGACCATTTCTACTAACCCTCAGATTTTTTCATAGGCAAAAGGACACTTAGAGTGGGATAGGGCCATGGATGAGGAGTATTCTTCTTTGATGAAGAGTCATACTTGGGGATTTATGTTCTCTTTCAAAAGGGAGAAAGTTGGTTCAATGCAAGTGGGTGTATCATACCAAATATGTTGCAGATGGTTCAATTGATAAGTACAAGGCACGTCTTGTTGTGAAGGGTTTTTCACAAGTGAAGGGTATTGATTACTCTGAGACCTTTTCTCCTATTTCCAAGATGAACTCTATTCGCCTTGTACTATCTCTTGTAGCTTCACAGGAATGGACAATATTTCAGATGGATGTGAAGAGTGATTTCTTGCATGGAGACCTACAGGAGGAGATCTATATCAATTAGCCACCGGGTTTTGTGCATGATTCCTCTTTGGTTTGAAGACTTTGACGATCATTATATGGTAGAAAACAAGCCCCTAGGTCTTGGTATGAGAAGATGGACTCTTTTCTACTTTCTTCAAATTTCACATGCTATCATTCAAATCCTACAGTATACATTAAGTGTCATGAGGGTGATATTTTGATTCTTGTGCTACATGTTGATGATATTCTTATCACAAGTAGCTCATACTCTATGATTTAGAGTGTTCAGAGAGCATTGATGGAGCAATTTGAGATGATAGATCTCAGTCTTCTACACTATTTTTTGTGCCTAGAGGTTATTCAGTCTTTAGATGGGATCTCCATACTCCAACAGAAGTATGCTCTTGATATGCTCAACCGATTTGGCATGCTTGATTGCAAGTATACCCCTACACCTTTTCAGTCAAGTGTTGATTTGTCACCATCATGTCCTACTCCTTTAATAGACTCTACTTTGAATATAAAATTGGTCGGTAGTTCATTGTACCTGACACACACACATCCATATCTTTCCTTTGTGGTTGGCCTTGTCTCTAGATTTTCACAAGATCCACATGAGAGTCATTGACAAGCTCCCAAATGTATCTTGAGGTATACTTAGGGCACTACTATGTATGGAATTACCTACACATCAGGATATCCTCACATTGTTGTCTTCACTAATTCTGATTGGGTTGGTTATACCACTGATCTAAAGTCCACTTCTGGATTTATTTTTTTGTCTTGGCTCTAGTCCTATCACATGGTCTTGCAAGAAGAAAACCACTCATGCATTATCATCTATAGAGGTAGAGTACTGAGCATCTGTGCTAGCTAGTCAAGAGGTTTTGTGGCTTCGACAGATGATGACTCAGTTTAGGTTTCCTCTAGAGAGTCCCACTATTTTATGGTGTGACAATAAGGGTGCTATTCACATTTCATGCAACCCAGTAGAGCATCAATAGACCAAACATAATGAGATCCACATGCACTTTATTTGGTAGTTGATTCAGGATGGTGTTCTCATCTTGGAGAATATTCCTACAGCTGACCAAGTTGCTGACATATTCACTAAATCTTTTGCCTCGATGCGCTACCGTCAATTGCACTCAATGCTTGGGGTGAAAGAAGTTCTCCTTGGGGGGTCTTAGCGAGGCCTTCCTTCCTTCATGTTTCTTTCTAGTATGTTGTTTCATCTCTTTTTGGAGTAGAGTTTTTCCCATGAGGTTTTCTCTATTTCTCCACTTTATAGAGATTTGGTTGTGAATGGGTACCTGATCAGGCTTTGTTGTCGGGACCCAAATTTGTTTTTCAGCTTGTTTTTCTTTAGCTTCTTTAGCTTTTAGTTTATAGATTTTCCCTAAGCTCATCTTAAGGGGGGTGTTAGAGTAATAGATTATTTTTATCTTTTATTCCTCTCTGAAGATTCACTTAAGGTTTCTCATTCTCCTATTTAAGGATGAATCTTGTAATTTCTCCTTTTTAATATCTCTAATGCAATTTTACTTTTGAGAGCTATTGCGGTTTGTCTCCATTTTTCTCTTGTAATAGGTTATTCCAGTTTGCATATATTCATGGGTTGTGCAGATTTGTATTCTAAAATCTTTCAGTGATTGCCATTTGTAATCAAAGAAGAGGAAGACTAGTGAAAAGGGTAAATAAATTATTATTATTTATGAAGAAAAAGAAGAAGAGAATGAAAAATATGCTAAATTGAAGGAATAAGAGGAAGTAGAAAAGTATGATGTTTCTTCATCAAAATCTAACTCTGTACAAACTGATATTGTTCAAACGATGGTGGATGAATGATGCAGTCAAGGACAAAGAATCCCTAAAGGACATGTCCAATCCTTGCAGTTATAAATGCCACAATGGAAATACCCAAACAAGATATGGAAAACAACTATTAAAAGGAAGAAATATCACATATATTATCCTCAAGTTGGTTTGAAAATGTAGTTATTACATCACCATTGCCAATATACAATTGCATTATAGTAAGATATGCTTTTTTTCCTCAATGCCAAGCTCACAAGCTAGGCACAACTGACTATCCCTCAAAATTATGATGACTTCTAAATACTCAAGCTGTCACAAGCTCTTAGATATTAAATCTCAAATCTATTAACTATCCTCCTTTTAATCTTCTCTTCCCTCTAAAAAAGAACTACTACCCTACTTATATATAAGATTGCTAGCCACAAGTTTGCCTATCTGATCAACAATCTCCAAGATAAAGGAAACATATTACAACATATAGGTTAGGACCCAAATTCATAAGAAGAACCCCAAATATATACATCATTCCATGCAAACACACAAGAGGGTTGGAAACATGTATATCAACATAGATCAATGCACCATTAAGCATTCATGTCGTGAATCTTTATCGCAAGTCGAATCTCACCGCCCTGACCATTAGAACATGAAACCAAATATAAGAATGGATCGATCATAAGATATATTCATCTAAAAACATTAGAATTAGTTGTGAAGATAGACATAGGATCTTTATGATGCATAGACTATGCCATAAGGATTGCATAAGAAAATGAGCCAACTATAATAGTCACAAGCCTAAACACCAGGAACTATCCAATTGGAATAGTAAACAAACTAACTAAAGGGAATATTTTTTGGGTGATGCAAGATTTCCAATGACCCAAGGATGCTCCTGCATCAAAGAAGGAGAGTTGGAAAACATTGGTGATATATGGTCTGGTTTCTCTTCGGTGAGAAGAATTGAGATAGAGGATATGCTAGCTGATCATTTGATCAGTAAGAAGATTTTTGTTTCTAAGGTATTAGATGATGATCTGTTAAGGATTGTTGAGAATAGATTGTTGCATGATGCTGTGAATTGTAGGAAATTTAAAGAATCCATCAAGAATATGTGTACCGATAATACTCAAAGACTATCCAAGTTGATCATTGAAACAAAAGATTGTATTAAAGAGATTTCTAATATTTAACGGTATTGTCTTTTGTGGCCTACTTTGATTGATAACTTAAAAGGAATAATTGAGGTCATTGAATTAGAATTGAATGAATTGGGTAAGACTTATGATTTCCTCAAGGATGGAGGTGGAAAATAGAGAATCAGAGTTGGTCAACTTCAAACTGAGATATTATAGTTATAGAGACAAAGAAAGGATACACTAAATACATTCTAGCTAGTAAAATATTTGGCTGAGGTCTGGTTAGAACATCTTTTCAATATTTTATCTGAGGCATAGGATTATGTATGTCAGTTCTGGTCCCTAGACTGGACTTCATGTTTTGATACATTGGTGCTTCATGATAGGGGTGCATGGTTGAGTTATGTTATGGATGAGAGGAAGGGGAAGCTTCCATTATCAAGGAAAGGTACACGAGATTTTTTATTGTAAAATATGTTATTCTTATTTAATTATGTGATGTGTGGTCCTTTTCTATTATGGAAAAAAATGGGGAGAGAAATATAGGAAAGAAAAACTAAAATGCAATATCTAACTCAAGGGGAGTTTTTGGTTTCTTGGATGTTTTGGAATTTTTTTTATTTTTTATTTTTTTCCATCAATGTGAAAGGGGAAATTGTTGACAAGATGTTGACATTGTTGTAATTGATGTTAAAATTTTGTACTACTTGTTTGTTTGTACCAATTAGTTATTTGTGTACTTCGGTATTGTACTGATCAGTTTCAATTTATACAGTTTATTTTTTGGTAATGGATTATCATGGTGGCTATCTTTGTTCCTATTATTGAAGCACACTTTTCTGGTACATCTATGATATTTTATAATTGGAGTAATATAAAGTTTTGGATGGATATGTATATGCTTGCTATGTTTCAGAGTTCTAGATATCCTTGCTATTTAGAATTCCATGCAGTATATCATAAGTTTTTTATATGATAGTTGTATTTAGTTTCTAAACAAGTTCTATCTGGTTATATCCATTAGTTGGTTTAGAATTTTTGTAGATAAGGTCATAGACTTGGTTGTGGTGTTCCATTGGTCATAGAACACATTTATACTTTTGTGATTGTTTCATGAAATGCACTCATCATATGTGTGACCTATTTTTAGGTCATATGGTAATGTGGTATAGAATTTTCATATGTATGACATATTTTTAGGTCTAGTGCTAGCGTGTAATATCTTTTGTATCTCAATATGACTATAACGCCCCACTAGGGAACCCAAAAGAGATTAACTTAGAACAAGCTACTAAGTTTAGTGAATAATTTTTTTTTCTAAAGTTTACATAACAAGATAAACATCAATGCGAAAGCAATAACCATTTACTCACATTAACAAAACAACCAAACATAGATTACATAACTCAAGGGTCACATGACGTATAATTACTTAAGAAAAGAAACACATGTAAATAACCATAAAAAAAGATTCCATATTATAGATATAACAATTACAACTTACATCAATAATTACAATCCTCATGGACAACCATGAATCCTACATAAACTCACATCCACTGCACATGTCATAGGGTATGTAGTAATCACTCTAACAATGATAAAACAATATCCAGATTAGGTATCATGTGCGATACTCCAAAATGAGATTAAAATAAATGAAAATAAGAATAAACCACCAATGGAGAATCATAAGGAATCCAATTGTAGAAGCACCATCAAGCACTGAAAAAAGGGTGTTGAATATCAAATGGTAAAGAATCACTACCACTCGTCCATGTAGATCCACAAAGGTCTACCCCACCGTGCTAAGGAGATAACAACATACCCCACTCAGATAACCAATAACAAAGCAATATAAAACCACTAAGCAAGGGGATCCTAAAATCTCTCTAACTCAAGGTGTACAAAATAAAGTCATAGGTAAGACTCACTAATCTAGAGGCAACCGACACATGCAGGATAACTAGACTATGTATAGGAAGGTGTTATCATGTACATCTAACCCTTAAGTCTCATCCTGGTAGTCTCTCTGGACCCCGACACTCAAGTGACCATACATGGTATCAATGACCTCTCATACAAACAAAGTCATTAACTATGCCATACACACACCTCTCAAGGTGGCAAGCATCATCTCATCCTCCATCTTAGTCTATACTAGCATTCAAGCGCGGATGAGGAAACACATCTTATTAAGTTCATTTTAATACCTCTTAATGTCATATTAGGTTTTCACTTGATTAAGATTACTTACAATAAGTGATCCTGGCAGCCACTTGTGGGCCCCAACACTTATTACAAGCCACCCCCTACTACACATCTAGGTAACCTACCCTAGGCTCATAGATCTCGCATAGATCTAACATAAGTATACAATCATGTAGTCTCAAATCTAGAATCAAACACAAGAACCAGAAATGACTACAAATATCCATTTGCAAAATTTAGTACAACATGAGCCCAATTGGTCAAATTAGGGTGAAGAGAACATAATACACTCATGTCACATCATAAATAGGAAACGTGACCATAAAACTCACACCCCAGCCTCTGTATACCTTCTAGGTCATCTAATGCCCCATTAACACATACAAGTAAATAGAAAACACTCAGGACGAGAAATTAACATTTACATCATAAGGATTGAAAAAGAATCAATTATGCATTTAAGTTCAAATAATGACGTTTACATAATCCATAAACCAAAACGTTCATTCACTTAAAGAATCAGATTCCATAATTTAGTAAATACAATATTGATATTAAAAAAAATGTACTTTAAAGTCTATAATAGATTCAAGTTAAGAAACAAAAATGCCCAATCACAATAAATGGATAACGTTTATCCAAATACTACTCCTAACATTAATACCCAATTAAAAATTTTCATATTATATATATATTCCCTATATATATATATTTCAACATTTTAAAAATAGTTATGAAATTAAATTAATTTAATTATATTTTAACAAATAATGAAGTATAGATATAAATATACTATTAAAATATATTATAACATGCATATAAATTTTCAAACTAACTATAAATTAAAAACACATTTATTAAAACATTTAATAAAACTAACACTTTAAATAAATTTAATTTAATATAATAACAAAATTTAATAATAAGAAATTTTAATTTAACAAATTTTAATAAAGTAAACTAAAACAATTTTTTAAAATTAAAAAAAAAATTTAATAAATTAATAAAATAGAATCTTTGGGGTTGGGGTTGGGGGGGGGAACCTGTGGCCCCCACACCCCACGCCCCAAAGGGTTGCTGCTACAACAACCTAGACTGTCGTTGGCAACCTAGGTACTGTCGTCGACAATACCTAGCCTACCGTCGGCAACCTCGGTGTTGCCAAGAGGGGGGAGGTGAGGGGATGGGCCCTGCCTCCCACCCTTTAATAATAATTTTTTATTATTTTTTTTAAAGTAATACCACTATTCAATGCATTTTTTGAAAAACGTGGATGCATGTTTTTTTTTAAAATAAGAAATTCCAAAATTACAGAATTAATATTAATATATCTTTCTTTTCAACTTTTTGACTTTATCATTCTTTTGTCTTTTTCTAGTCAATTTTTCCTTTTGTCTGTGTTTTTTTTTACTGTGTATTTTTCCAGAATGCAATTTTTTTAACCAGAATTGATTCTTTTAATCACAAATTTGATTTCTTTTCCTTTAGAATATTTATTTTTCCAAACTCAATAGTCCAACTATAGCTTAGATTTGATTTTTAGTTTTCTAAAGGATCTATGTTGGATTTTCTAATAAAATTTGGCCAGCATAACCCTACTATGCCAAGTTTAAATAAAATATGAAAATGTCATATCTATGTTTTCTCTAATACCCAAAACCATAGAAATAACAACAGATCTAATGAGATAAAAGAAATTAACCAGACATAGGAAACCATTAAAATTGTAAAACATAAATCATAGAGAGGATTTTCAAACCCTACCTTAGATCCAATGCAAAAATTGAACTTTCTTTTAAAACCAGCAAACACAACACATCTTCAGCAGGATACAACTGTTTGTCAGGATCACAAAATATATTACAATTTTATTCTTGAAAAATACTGATCAAACAGAGACATTAGAGTTGCCACTCACACTTGGTGAAATAATATGACAATTTTAAAAATTGAAGTCTATATAATGGACTCCCCAGTAGAGTCACCAATTTTGTTAGCACTATTTCTTGTAACCTCCGATTCTAAAAGAGAAAATAATAATCAGACATGGGATATTTATCTAATCGACACAGAACTACTTCTTCCTACAAATTGGAGGACAAAAAAAGGTTGGCGTTGACAAGGCCTACAACCTTCTACACTTTGAGTTTCACTCACTCAGACGGGTACACCTCATTTGCACACACATAACTCCTTATTGCAAACAATAGTCCTACAGGTATATCACTTTGTAGAATAGTTTTTAGACTTTAGGTAACAAATACCCCAATGCTCACTAGATCTCATGCAGAATCCCACTTGCATACAATGAATCTGAAAACTAGAAACGCTTCCTAACTCCTCCTATCAACATGAAAGGGAAAATGTTATCATTTATGTATTGGGTGGGATGGACCTCTGAAATACCCCAAATCCCTCATAGACCAGTGCCTTATCCAATGGGCAATAGAGTCAAATGAAACATGCAACAGACAGCTTGTGAAACAAGAAGATAACACTGTCTAACATGATGATGCCTTACCCCAATCATGCACCATTGATCAAAATCTTCTTAGCAATCCACCTATGTTCTCAGATATGAAATCACTTATTCAAAGGACTTTAACCCTCCCCTTGGAAGAAACCTAGAAATAAGCAATACATTAATCAACATCCACTGAAAAACAATACCAGATACCCTTGATACCTCAACTCATACACATCTGAAACCAATCCTAAATTCAGTCTTTTCCTTGAAACAACTTTATTGCAAACATATAATAGAAAAACTAAAACACCCTTGATGCTTTAACAAATAAATTTAGGAAGCAAATGGAGATAATTTGATAGTAGTAAAAAAAGTGTTGCAATCTTATTCACAAGATAAAATATTACACATATATTTGTCTGAACAACCATAGAGGATACAAGAACACCCTATATGAGAAGAAGAGGGCAATATTACAAAAAAGAACTATCATGAAACTAGTCTAGAAAAGATCACAGAGAATTTAGATTGTAAAATTTAAACTGAAACTGGAACTCTTCCCCCCTTTTGCAACAATGGAGAAGAAGAAGAAGAGATAAAGGCAAAACAAAGCCAGTCACAAACTACTGATAGTTGCCAATTTTCACAAAAAATCTTCCATTTCTCTCTAATTCATTTCTTTCTGCAAGTGTCTCCATCTTTACAATCACTTCTCCCTCCAAATTTGCATCCTTTAAAATTGATCTCTTTCAATTTCCTTTACCTCTGCAAATATCTCTCTAAACAGATTTGATTCTGAAATACAAAAGCCTGTACTGCTCTTTCCCACCAAGTCAAAACTGAAATTAATCATCACCATTGGATTCCTCATCTCCTGCCACTTTTTATGATATACGATATGCCTATATTTGGGCAAAAATGAAGACTCCAGGTAGCATTTTCATTTTCTGTGAGCAACTGCAATATTATGATAATTTCAAAATTCTCCTATAGTTTAACTTTGAAATCCTTTTTATTTTTCTAAATTTGCACATTTGAGCCATTTTCCTGCACTTTTAACTCATAAAGCACCAGATCTTGCCACTTGTCATGAGATGATTAGTTGCTAAGTTTAACCCATGGTTTGACCTTTGATCTGGAGATTTGGCAAATTGCATAATTCTCCTATTCTTTGAATGTAGTCCTTAACCATGGTTAAATCTAGTGATCAAGTGAATCCCTTCTATCTTTGAATCTTTGAATGAAACTTCTAACCCTGGTCAAACTTGGAGATCAAGCGAATGCCTTAGTCTCCAATTCTCAGAATGTTATCTACTGACTTCCAGCAATCTAGCAACATCGTGACTGAGCCATTCTCCTATTTGCATGCTCTTCACTAACCGCCAAGAATTCAGTGATCATGTGACTGTGTATTCGCTGAATCATCAGATGTTTGGTCCTTAACCTCCAGCATCTGGCAACTTCATGACTAACCGCCTACCCAATCTCGCAATGTTTTCTTTAACCACCAATTCATTCAGCGAATGAGCGACTGGCTACCACATGTCCATTTACTGGTCCTATCATCTTGCCAGCTTCCTGCAAAATTTAGTCATCTTTGGCCTATCGACACAGTTCCTGATGCAACTCCAAAATGTGCACACGATCATAGCCTCCAACTTCTTCTTCAAACTATACTGTGTGTCCCTTTCCTTTTAAACACTCCCAAGTACCCACATCATGGCAAATGTGGGACTAAATCTTCTAGTATTTTTAAATACCTTCATTAAAAATCTACATAGTGCGCCCAATTGGCACGTAAATCTCGTTGGGCCCACAAGCCAAGAGGCCAACCACTACCTCTTTTCCTCATAATTTACTTTCAATCAGGGTGATGATGTATTTAAATACCTTTAAAAACCAATTCAAGGTGCATGTGGGATAAACCCACATGCACGCCCCTTGCATTTTTACCTTATCTCCCTACCTATGTGCGTTCCAGCTCCATCCCCTATGGACCGAAAACATTTATTTGTAGGCATTTATCCTGGCATGCACAATGCTTGGTTTCAGGCAACCTCCTCCAACTTCATGCGTTGGTTCCTTTATATCAAGTTTAACACAGTGCTTCTCTTTCAACTCAAAACTCACACATTATTTCCTTTTAAGCTTTGCTCAATCCTCCATTTTGTTTTCCACACACCCTTATGTTTTATTTATACACAATCAAACATAGTTCCCTTCAATTGGCATGTTCTCCTTCTCAAATGCATAGCCTCCATGTGAATTGGTACGCACAACATCCTTCAATCATCTTGGTATGCAGCCATTTATTTTCAACTTCCTCCTTTACGCACCTAACAACCAGCATATACCACTGTTGATACATTTACACTGCAGTCTTCATGCACTTCTTTTCAATTCACATAAGGCTCACACATCCCATTTTAATGTTCACGGTGTGCAGCCCGCATAAACAACATTGAGCAGCTTCCAATCTAGCATACCTCCTTCTCAAATGTTTATGGCACACACCAGCTTGACTACAGATTTCTTTGAGTCTGTCACACACATTACTTGGTCTTTATTTAAAATTGATGGTGTTTGATGGGTGTGTTGGCACACGCTCTCCTTCAAAATCCATGCATCTGGCACTAGTCTGGCACGCACCACACCAGTTATCCCTTCTCTTTAGAAATGTCCACAATGCCTCACTAATTTGCACCCTTCCATGTTTCTTTCGCACAATGCAAACCAATGTGCAACACTATGAACAAGTGCGCACACATTAAAAATTTTATCTGTAGGTGACAAAGTGCGCAAGAATTTTAATGCCTTGTGCGCATACCAAGGCATACACATCTCTGTAAAAAAGTGTGCATTGCCTTGTGTCTTGTGTGTAGTCCACTCTATGCATTCTTATCTACAAGCATTACTTGCTTCCCTTGGCAGCCTCCTTTGCTTGATGTGTTGCCTATGTGTTTGGCTTGCAGCCTCATTCTAGACTCACGTAAATGGAAAAAATGTGAATCCACTTCCTTTCCCATGTTGGTTTTATTTGGTATGCACATGCTCCTCCATTTAGTATGTACGCAAAGCTCCTTAGCTTGTGCACTCTCTTGTATTTTGTTTTTGTTGCCCAAATGTGCCTCCATTTTCTCAAACTTAGCTTGTGCTCTCCATGCGCTTGGTGTGCTATTCCCTTTATTTTGTTAAGGCACACACAATCACAAAATAAATGTACATCCTTTATGAACCAGGCACACACATCTCCAAAGTACATTCACTATGCAAATTAAAATAATATGCAACTCATTTTAAGTGCACATACTAAAATTCATGCTAACATCTTGAATGATATGCCAATACTAAAGAAGAAATGGACAATTACTTATATGGCATGTTCAACTTTGGCGAACAAGGCATACTTTGAATGGAAGTCATGGAAGCACCAATTCAGGATCAACACCCTTCTTTTTAAAACTCCACATTTACCTTTGTTTACTCAAATGGAGCCACTTGATGAAATTGGATAATGAGCCATCAAAATTATAATCATAATTGTGCATTTCAAAGTGCCTTTGTTAGATTTCCCAAAAATATAACTAGCTTCCAGAAGTGGCCTTGAAAACTAATCAAAAGATCTCACATAAGAAATGCCAACTAAGACATGAGTTCATTTCCAACATGTGAGTACACTTTGCCAAAGAATATTGCTCAAAAAAACTTGAGCTAAAATATTTTAATGACCAAACATGGGACTTCAAAAAACTGAATCAATCTGCATTGCCAAATCTACATAAGTCACCTCCAGAACTGACTTTGAAAACTCACCCACTAGAACCTCCATGAACCAAAAACTTGGGAACTAATTCACCTCCATACAAGGTATATGAATCCACAATTAATTTACCCAAAAGATCACATGGAGAAACGCAATTAAACACAAAAGTCAGGTTGGAAATATTTAGGATTCAAAATAGTGAATTATGCGGAAACTGGGTTTGGAATTGGCTTAGGAAAGTGACCGAACGGATTGGCAGAGATCTAAAATTTTTTAGGGAGGGTCACTCCTAGGTCTATAATGCAAGAAAACCTTAAATTATGCTTGACCTTGAACCAGGTGCAAAGTACAAAGCCTCAAATTAGGCCACTTAAGAAATATGGATAATGCACTCTTGGAGAAACTTAACAATTAGCAAATTGGATGACATTGGCAAATAGGTCAAACAAGAACCTAGGGAGCTAAAAATAGGTATGAACACTCTCTCTCATGCCTAAAAAATGATGCAACCACCCCATGTGATGAACATCAACTGGTCAAAAGATGCACTCTTCCGAAGTGGGCTACTTTGTGAAATTCTGGAAACACACAAAATGTAGATTTTTGGGAACACCTTCAAATAGCCACTTCCAAAATATGTCAAAACTAAAAACTAGGACCTCAAACCTATTACATATGTCAAATGATAGGTGATGAACACCCTATCCAAGTGACTCATCATGAAAAACAAAGGGCCCCATTTTATCCATGCACTCAAACTCGGCCTTTTTCAAAGATTTTCAAGGCACTAATCTCATACTTAGGAAATTTTTCTGAAATTGGACTCAAAACATATTCAGGATTTTTTGAGCTCCAACAAGGCTCTCTCTCATCAAGAGGGAAATTCAAAATTGAAATGAGGAGAATACTTGTGACACATCCCAAATTCGCCACTTTACAAAAAGGCATCTTTTGAAGGGGTAAAAATGGTCTAAAATCATCTCATTGGTCAAAATTTGACCCCCAACCCAAGGTACACCTATGGGGTACTCTATTTTTAACCTTAACTAACCTTTTAGATCACTTTTTCCTCTAAAAAGTCCACTAAGATTTTACTCACAAAAATTTGAAAAAGACTCCCACCTAAGGTTCAACAACCAAGATACCTAACCTTGGGATTCTACAAGAAGACTCCAAAGTGGAAGACAACTCACATACAATGCACTTGGCCATGTCAACTCACAACACATGTGTCAATTGACACCATAAAAAGAGTACAACACATCACTACACACATGGCATGCCAAGTAAACATAAATTTAAAATAAAAATAAAAATATTCAAATAATACAACCAAGCATCATTTTACAATAATAAATATTACAACGAGGTTATTTGCTCCCCTTGGAGATAACCTTGGCTTGACAAGATTTTACAAGCATCCATCTTTAATTTCCCTTTATTTAAACCATGTTCTTACTTGCACACTTGATAAAGTATTAGTGGCTCATGAAAAGTCAAATAACATATACATATAAAATACATCTCAATAATCACATTCATACACATCATAAAATTCCAATTGCATCACATGATAGATCACATAATTTCCAATATTACATTTCCTAAGTTCAAAGCATATTAAATCAAGAACACAATGATATATTAATTAACCTAACATATTAACCATGATCATTTCTCATAAGCTTTTTTGACATAAGCATAAAATGAAAGCATCATAGTCTAATCAAAGATTCATCAAATACTATAATCAAGACCTAATAATCAAGCATAAAAGTAAAGTCCTAAATCATCATCACATAATCATAGGTCATCACATAGCATCAAAATATAATGTCTCCAACATGATAAAATAAAGTGTCAACAAGATACTCATATGACAAAAATAAAATGCTATGAAATGATGGCACAAGGTGAGGCCTCACAAGTTGCTCGACAACTTTTGAAAAGATACTTGACAACTTTTAGAATGTTGCTCAAAAGTTTTAAAATGGCTCATAACCATTTGAAAATAGGTTATAGTCTTTGGTATGAGCCTATTTAGGCATAAGATGGTCATACATCCAGGGGGGTGCTAGATTATACAGAGACTTGAAGAAAACAAAGTTTAAACCCTAATTTTTTGGAAATTTCTTTGTGTTCATGCATGGTATGGTATAGTACGGACTTGAGATGATATGAAGTTATAATTTTTGAACATTGTCGGTTTTTATTGGTCTAATGCTTTTGATTTGAAGTTATTTGAGTCACTTTTGTGTAAGATATCTCCATTTTAGTGTTGACAATTCAGTGAAACCCTGAATTTGAGGGTTTTATTGAAATAGACCTCTAACTTGCATCTCCACCATAGGATTCTCATGGAACTATGATAAATACAAGTTAGGAGAGTGTTCTCAAATATTCCAGAGACTTGGGGAAAGGAGGGTTGGTTGACCATGTTTCCAAGCCAGCCCTAGGCTAAACATCTCTATGTGTTTAGCCAAGAAATGAAGAAGAAGTGGAGATAGTCAAATCTTAGGATTGAATAGACTTTGTGAATGAGAGATTTCATTCCTTTTTGGTTGATAGAAAAGTTCTAAATCCTTGGGAGGATTCTAGGATCCCATCCATTTACACTTGCTTTTTTATCCATGCCTAGTCTAGCCAATTAGGCATGTGAACCTAGTAGGTGTTGAGAGGTGTTGGAGTTGAACTTGACCAAGATCCTTTTGAATCCTTTGGAGTTTCAAAAAGGGTATCCACATCTATAGGGAATTCACTAATTTTTTAAAGGATTTTTGGAGTAAGTCGCTAAGAACCAGTCAGTCAGGGCTAGTAGCGATCTTGACCGGTATTGAAGAAATTGAGTTGTGAGTATTGGAGGACTCAAATAGGAGTTGTATCTCAGTGTGTTGAGACCCTAGATATTTTCTCCACCCTTGCATTTAATTTTCTAGTGGTATAGGGTGATTTCCCTATTTTGGACTCATTTAAGGATTGTTTCCTTATAGGGGGAATATGACTAAGGATAACCATAGGTTTTGGTTATAGGTGCCTAAAAGGTAAGTTAGATCCTAAATTAGATTAGTGGCTATAGACTCTGCATCACAAAGGATCATGTTGATGCCTGATTTGATCAATCACAAATGGTGACTACGGATCCCAATCATGAAGTAGTAGCATACCACTTCTTTTTACTAGCTCCCTAACTTGATCTTTAGAGATTTGTTCTAATTCTAGATCATATTCTTGAAGAGCCTTCACAATATTCTATTTCTTCTCCTCTTCATCATCATCAAAGGTGAGGGTAGGCCTGAGTTCCTTTTCCTTTAGCTTATACAATAAGCTCTTGAACTCTAGGGTTTTGATGAACTGGTAATCATTCATAAATTCTTGAGCTTCAAGGACCCATTCATCTGGCCTTAAGGCCATTGGTAACTCAATCTCTGAAACCTTTTCTTCCTCAAAATGAATATTTGTTAACTTATTTATGATACTTTCAAAATATGGGCCATGCCTTGGAACTAGAGCACTGGCTTAGAACTCTTCAATACTTTCCTTTCTTCTCTCATTTTATCTATGTAGCCAATTGGGTCATGAGAAGTTGACCCTTCCTCTTTTATTCTATCAACTTCCTCATCAGATTTAATTTCTATAGCAGCTTCTTCTAGGACCACTTCCTTTGTCACTTGAGCCAGCAGTTGCTCATAAGCATTGATCATCTTATAAAACTGGCCTAAGTATGGAGTATCAGGGAAAAAACCAAAAAAGGAACTATCCATTTCTCTCAATTCTTTCTCCACCCTTATCAAATCCTACCACTTCCAGGCCCTCTCTACAATCTCATACACATTAATGATATTCTTAATCAAGTCCTCATACTCCAGAGGCTCATGATCCTTTACTTTCTAGAAGAATGGAATCAATTCTTTGTAAGCTTTCTTGATGAACCCTTTAGAATCACAGTATCTTGCTATGGCAAAAGGCATCCTAAAATACCTTAAAAATTCATTTATTTGATCAAGGGATTTTCCCTATATTGAAATCACCCCATAGCCTAGGTAGGAAATTTCCCTTCTTATGCCTCTCTAAGAGGTCTTTATTAGCTAAGGTTAACTGCCAGATAAATTCTAACCAAGCAATTCTTGGTGGCACTATCCTGGGAAAAATGTGAGGTGGTTGAGGACACCCATAAACCTTGATTATAGTAACATTGTCAAAATAGAAGAAATCCCCCCAATTATACAAAAATGGGTAGTTATCTAAGAACTACATGGGCCTAAGGACTCTTCTTACTCCAACTATTAGCCTCTCAATTGGGGTTACTATCATAGTATACAAGGGTTGCACTATCCAGTTTTGAAAACAACCAAAATTAGATAAGCAAGAGGAACTATCCCAAACCTGAGTCCACCTTTGTATAGGTGGCAAGTAGTCAAATTCATATTTCAAAAGCTCGAGCTCATCACCCATGTCTTTGAATTTGTAGAAGAGAATTAGGTGCATCAATAGAGAATAATGCTTAAACCTAATCTCTGAGTGTTTCTCAACATCAACATTTTTCTTCAAACCCTTGTGGAGCTCACTGACTATCCACCTGACATAGTCATAATCCTTATTGACATGAGGATTCTGAATGTCCATAGACATTTGTAATAGGTCAGTAGTAACTATTCTATTAGCCTCTATCCCCAATACTTTGCAGTAGCCATACACAGTGCACTGCAAGAAATGATGAAACTTGGTTAAATCGTAAGGTGGCATCAACTCCTCTGGTATGATCACCCTTCTCCCATCAGTCCTTGGGATAAACTTTGACATGATTTTCTTCTTGATGAACTTATGGAATTTCTCAAAATACTCCTTCTCTTTATCTAGTTCAATCTGAGTGCACATTGGACCAGTAATGTCAAAAGCCTCCACAATACTAGCATAGTTTATTCTTACCAACTCAGATATGTCCTTCTTCCTTATCACTATGGTAATAGCATCATATTTCCTATAAAATTATCTTAGCAAGTCCACATCCATGTACATATCTAGACATATCAACTTTCCTAAACCTAGCTCCCATGGATTGGAAATAGGGACCTCCTTGACTCTTTTTTCCAGAAGAAATGGAAAATAGATGCCCCAGTCATACAAGGAGTTCCTACATTCTTACATTGGCTCCATGCATCACACCATTGGAATTCATTGGCTGCATTCAAATTTGAACACTCAGGGAACATTTTGATAAATTCATTAGAAATTTTGCTACCCTTCTCCTTCCTGGTAAGTGATCCCGCAGTTGATTGACTCATCTTTCAAGCTCTTCTGAAACTTGCAACTCAAAAAAATCTCAACAATAACTTGAAAAACTAGCTCTGCAATCAAGTCTCAGTACACTAGAAATCTGCAAAATCTCAAAGGGAAAGGTACTTGGTAGTTGACATCACACATTCTTTTATAGCTTCTCAACTTGTTTTCATGTCGTCACCTCAGAGAACTGCAATCATCATTATGCAATCATTGCAATGATCTTTTTTCTTCATAAATTCTTACCAGGTTCGTATACTCTAATAACTGCTATTTTTTTGTTATAGTTTTAGACCATAACCATGTATTTCAATGGATAACTCCATGTGTCAATCACTAATTTGTTGAATCGATACACTTTTAATAGTTTATAGAGGTACTTCTCTAAATCGCCAACACTTTTTTGATAAAATTCTCAGACCACAACGATTTGGTGACTAAGCCTTCAAAACATACACTCGCTAGGTCGCAAACATCTCTTACTAACCACCATATACTTTCATGATATGGCGACTGAAGGAAACTTCATTAACTGCAAAACTTCTCGCAAGAGATCCCTAACATTTTATATCACTCCTCAAGACTTCCACGAGTTGGCGACCAAAGCCTTTCCACTTATCATTTTTCTTCATTTGCAGGCTTACCAATAGTTTACTCTAACCACCCATAGCATCTATGAGTTGGCAATCAAGGCATCCATTCTTTTGTAAATAGCTGCCAGGAATCGCTCAGGCATGATCCTAAAATTGATAACCTTCTTGCAACTTTCCATTGAGTCATTGTGCCTATCATCATATTAACTTTAATTTGACAGATCTTTAACCTTATCTTTATTTCTCACTAGGGTCCACCATCTGCTATGTGGTGTTTACTAATCAACTCGCTGGGGATTATAGAATATTTTTTGATACTTCACGAGTTAATGACTACTGTTGATTTGAATCCTTTCATTATACAACAATAGGGATACCTGGCACAATCTCATTAAATTGCAAGGAAAATATTTAATCCATGAAAAGAAATTGTGAGTTAGTGATTTACATAAAAACTTAACACTCGCCAAATCACCAAGGATTTCACTAAGCATCAAATAAGTATGTGAGCTAGCGGTTAAAGGAAAAACATAAGTCATCGTCAGGTTGCCAAGGTTAATGAAAAGGTTTTAAGATAGTCTACGACCTAGCGACAAAGAGTTTGAACCAAAAACTCATGAGGTTGCAGTGGTTAACATCTAAACTTCTAACCTGCCAATGAGCTAGCAATAAAGGGAAACTCAACGGATCGCCTACTTGTAGTGGTTACCCTGACTTAACAAAAGATACCGCGAGCTTGTGATAAACAACTTAAGGGGATAGTGATTGTAATCATCTAAAAATGGTCATCTAGACTATTAGCCCCTTTTGCTAAATTATCAATTGCTTATTCTTGATCAAATCCTAGTTCTATCATTTATTCGATTATTTTCTATGGGCTAACCATCTTATCCTAAGTCTTTATTTATTTTAAAAGGAATTTCCTCCCCTTTTAATAAATAAAAATCCCTCACTTTTCCTCTTATCCTAAGTTGCACAAATAAAGCATTATTCTTATTTTATAAAAAGGGAAAAATAATTTTTTGTCTCATATGGACACAAAAGTCAACTCTTATTTTCTCATTGGAGGATATTTGTGCACATGGATTGCTCCTCTTTGATGCTCCACCGTTGATTAAATCTTTTGCCTCTTAATCTCCATGGTCCATTCCTTCTCATTTCTTATAAAAGGAGAGCTCTCTTCTTCATTTGAGGATCCCCAATTTTTTATGCTAATGTTATGCTGCAGGTTTTCTAGGTCACTTTGGAGCTTCTGAAGATTTGGAGCATTCTTGGCTTTTGCATCTACATGCTATCATAGTTTCATTTCTTGCATTATCATAGCATTCATAGCTTCATATTTAGCTTAGTTTCATTTATGCTTTAGATTACTTCATGTAACTTAATTAGGAGGCTTTGTAATACTTGCATATTTCCTTTCATAGCTTAGTTGCATTGTTCTTTCATTTCCATAGCTTAGCTTGCATTTCCATTCTTAGCATAGCTTGCATTTCATCTCCATTTGGATTCTTGGAGATATTGGCATTCTTGCCCTTGTCTCATTGAATCTCCCATTGCATGGTTTACTAGCAAGGTTATTAGCTTAATAGCTCTAGCTGAGAGCACTCTTAAAACCCTTGCACTCCATGCCTAGGGAGCTCTAAATCGATTTTCTCAAGGTTTCCAATCCATGGATTCTCTTGGAAGCAATGATTTAGAGAAGTGCACTACTTAGTGTGTACATTTTTGGCACCCATCGTGGGGCCTTGAGCCTCATTATCTTCATTTTTATCAAGTTTTTGTATATTTTCAGCGTCACTTTTTTGTCAATTTTGTGCAAACAGGAGAAACACTGCTTACGAGAAATTTGACGCTGCCTGTGAACATTTTGTTCACACTTGTGAGCATTCTGTTCACACTTGTGAGCATTCTATTCACGCCTGTGCACATTCTGTTCATGCCTGTGAGCATTTTGTTCATGCCTGTGAGCATTCTATTCATGCCTCTGAGCGTTCTGTTCATGCCTGTGAGCATTCTATTGACACCTATGAACATTTTGTTCATGCATTCTGTTGTCACCTACGCACATTCTGTTCACGCCTGTGCACATTCTGTTGTCACCTGTGCACATTTTGCTATCGCCTGTGCCTGAAAGTGGTTGTTTTGAGCTCTTTTTGATTTTTTTGAAAATTTTAGCATTTTCAGAATCCGTGCCACTCTAGAAAACTGACACCCATTTTTGAAAAAATTTCACAAATGGTATCAAAAATTTAAGTGTGATATATCGTTGGAAAGGTCTTTCCAAGCTTGATCTAACCATGTTGGTTTCATTTTCAAATTTTTTCATTTGATCAGCTATTTTACTTGCAAATTATCTAAATTTTGATGTGCTAACCTTTGTGGGGCTAACAAGTTGTGCTTGTAGGTGCTCTCATTGTTTGGAATTTGCCAAAAGAACGCATGTCAAAGAGGGCTACTAATGGTTTTTGCAGGGCTGCCCTAAGCATAAAAACCAAATCAAGTGCTTGTTTAATTGCTTTCTTTATTGAGTGTGGCATATACTAGTTGTTTCTTTTAGTAGGCACATAATATCTTGTGGAAGAAATTTTGAGGTGGTAGGAGAAGTATGCTCTTCACCCTTATGGTGAACCAAAAATCCTGACCCACTTTTAGACTTTGAAAACAAGAGGGTAATTGAACTCTTTGTTTGGTGTGTTTGGGAGAGATTCTTGAGCTAGGAGATTATGCTCTTCACCGTTGAGGTGAACCAAAAATCCTGACACTCAAAAGTTAATCCACTCTTTGTTTAGCATTAGGATCTTTTAGCGGGCCCGCTCTTGAGCAATCAAGAGGAACGACCCAAGTGGGGACAAGCTAATACCGAGCTATTCCAACCCACTATAATCTCAAGGCTATCAAGGACACAAAACCTTGGTAGACGTAGTGCTTGTCTTCACTTGATGTGAGTACTTGTGGGATTGTGACCATGAGGAAAGTGTTGAGCAAGAATTCTTAAGGTACTCTTGAGGCTGCGAAGTCCCAGTCCTTTTTGAGGAGCAAGAGGGGTACTACGAACGGAAGCCCTTACTAAGAGCCATAGATAAAGGCCACCCTATTTTGCCGCTTATCTTCTTGGTGTAAGGATTGATCCAAGTGGAATAACCCTGATCACCCCAAGATTACTCACCATTTGTGTTCCTTTGGTTGTGTCATTAGCACTTCAACAACAAAGCCAATATCTATTGTGGGTAACCACTTTGTGTGAGGCAATGGGACATCAAGTGTGGGCCAAGTTGTTAAGTATTGAGCCATTGAATTTTTAGGCTAGTAAGTGCTTGAAGTGTTCTCACTGTGATTTACCCGTGCAAACGTTCTTCGACAATTAAACATCACAGTGGTGCTCGTCAGATT
The DNA here is from genome assembly GCA_027943335.1 of Chamaecyparis obtusa. Taxonomy (NCBI): domain Eukaryota; kingdom Viridiplantae; phylum Streptophyta; class Pinopsida; order Cupressales; family Cupressaceae; genus Chamaecyparis; species Chamaecyparis obtusa. The sequence continues at coordinate 1,770,270 of BSBK01001960.1, forward strand.
TTCTATTTTGATATCACCATTGCTTGTCTTAGCAAGGTTGCTTTCACCCTTGTGCAAGTGTTCTATGACATGTTTGATCACCTACTGTTTGCAAACTTGTCTATTATCTGCTATTACTATATTCTGGATTGTGAAATCAAAATTGCCAAACTTACAACATTGACCAGATTGCCTTTAAAACTGAGTTTTTCACGTTCACTGGTCAAGAGTTGCATTGCTTTCTTGGAAAATATCGCACATAGTTATTTTGCTATCACATTGTTGGTTGTTGTCTTACTGATTTGTGTCACTTCCAGTTTCCCTTGGTCGGTCTAGGTTGGATCTTAGGTGCCATGACATGTTGCTCAACATCCAAATGAACTCAAATGGTATCAAATTGCACAAAATGACTCTTGGTCTTCTTTCTTCTGCTTCTTCCATGTCTTCCTAGTCTTCCATTTTCATCCTTTCTCTTTTTTCTTCATGATTCTTCCTAAATTCTTCATGTCTTCTTGATTCTTTTCCTCTTATTATCTAGTCTACCTTCTTCTATTTCATCTCTTCTATTCATTTCTTCTATGCTTGATTCCTCTTTTGGAATCATGAATTTCAATTATCTTGTTATGGAACCTCTCTTGAGAATGGATGATCTTGAACTCATTGCTCAATTCGAAGAGTATCTTTATTCCTCCAAAAATTACATGGATGATAAACTTATGGAAAAAGTAGAAGAAAAATTGATTGAATCAGACGCCTTTGCTAGAATCCTATGCATGATCCTGGCATGCCATCCTGCTTCCAAACATTCTTCATCTTCTAATTCTTCTCATCCTTCCTCATCCTCCAAGTCTTATCATGAATCTTCTAGACATTATTCGCATTCTTCATTATCCAAGTCTTATTCCTCTACTAGGTCCTCACCTTCTTCTTCTTCACAATCTCGCTCCTCTTCTACTTCTCCCAAGAGTCTTACTCCTCATTATGAGCAATATGGTAGTCCCTATGATACCTATGACACCTCTATTCCTAAGAGTCCTCCTAGTCGTAGGCTCATGCTTACTGAAAATGGGTCGCCACATTGGATAGATTGTGATGGTGATCCATATGATTCGGATTTTGAAAGAGAGTTTGATGATTTCTGCAAACAATACCTAGATGATGCATCCACTTCTATTGAGGAATATAAAATGTACCATGCTGATATGAAACATCACTACTATGAGAATCCTTCCTCTAAGAACTCTCATGCTAAAGATAAAGATTACACTCTCAAGCAAGATCATGTTAAGGCTGAACCTTTGTCTTGTGATGGTCCCCTTCCATCCCCTCCTTCCTCCAATAACCATACACTTCCTAAAGCTTCCGAGCCTTTCAAATCTTTTACAAATATTTCATCTGACAAAGATCCTAATGCTTTTCATGCAGTTCCCTATAGTTATCCTCAAGGGCTATCTCTTAAAGAAACTCAAGCTAACCTTCACTTGGCTGCAAATACTTCCAATAATGCTACACCTAGCGAGCCTAAGCCTTTATGTGCTATAATGCCTACTTCAGCTAGTCCTTCACCATTTATTCCAAAATCTTCCATGCAATTCCAACATGCTTCTTTGCCCTTAGAAGTGGCTCCATGTCAAGAGGACTTTAAAAATGATAAAGAAAAGAATATAAAAAAAGATCAAGATCAAGAACCCTCCATGTCATCCAATCCTTTTCATGATGTCTTTGATCTACTTCATGGTTCTTTTGATCCTCTACGCTCTTCCGCATTCATTCCACCATCTCCTAAACAAGATCAAGCTACTACTTATACCATTGAGCTTACTAACAATCAAAATAACCTTACTACACTTGCGCTTTCCAAAGATGATACTTCCATTCAGGTTATTAAAAATGGTGTTGTTACTTCCAATATTAAGCCTATTGAAAATCAAGAAAAAAATGATGCGCTTATGCTATCCAAAGAAACTTGTCAAGATCGAAGCCTTCCATCTTCTTGTTCTACCACTCCATGTTCACCTCCACTTTCTACTCTTCCTAAGTCTTTGCAAGCTTTGAAAATTCCTATCAAAGAAGTTGCTCCTATTCAAGATGTTCATGATCCTATTGCAAATCCTAATGCTCACTCTAAAGATGTTGATGTCCTTGGTTTTCATATAGATTTTGATGAATTGGTTGATTATCCTTTTGCGTCTTCCACATCCATCCTTGGACCTCCTCCACCAATACTAAGGGCTTCACATCTTCCTTCCATCTTGGGCCCTTATGTCCCTTCACTTTCCCCTCCTAACTCTCTTAATTATTTATCCATCTTGGGTCCTTACGTCCCTCCATCTCCTATCTTTCCTCAAGATCAACATAGATGCATACCCTTGAATCCTTTTCATCCATCCACCCATCTAAACCAGTCATATCATCCTTCTTCTTCCACAAGTCCCAAGTCTTTTGGAAGAAACTTGAATGTTCAATATAAGAAAAAGAAACAATACAAGAATCCATCAAAAAAAGAAGATCACCATGTCTCCTCTAATCGACATGAAGGTAAAAAGTCAAAAGAGATATCTAAGAAGAAAACTACAAGACAAGTATGGGTTCCAAAATCCATCATTGAAGATATTCTCTCTAAATCATCAAAAATAAATGAAAAGCCTATGGCTATATGGATTCCAAAGTCTCTCTTGAAAGAGTCTAATGTTGAGAAAAAAGTGAAATTGACATTCAATCTTCCAAAGGCTTCGACTTCATCTTCTTCTAAAAACATTCTTCCATTCCATGTGCCTGAACCACAACCTCTGCTAAACATTCACCATATTTCTTCATGTATTCCTTCATTCACATTTCCTCCATCCTCTTGCCACCCTTCAAGGTGTGTGTTGATGTTGATCTTGCCTTCCTTTCCATCTACCCTTTCACAATCCTTCCATTCATTATCCTTCTACCTTCTATCCATTTTTCTCATTTGCCTATTCCTCCTATCTTCTAACCTCACTCACTTTACATAAAACCTTATCCTTCATTTTTCTCTTCCAACTTCCTTTCCCTATCAGCATCTTTAAGCATATCATTTTGAATCCTTGGCATATCATGGTTTATCCTTTCAAGGAGCATTATGTAAAAAGCTTTCCTTCTTCCAAAAAAGAAAAAAGAAAAAAAGAAAAGAAAAGAAAAATTAAAAATGTGCCTTGGTGGAAACTTGGAAACAGGTGCCTTGGTAGCAAAATTAAAGAGAAATAAATTCATCTTATGGTGAAAACTACTCTCTTGTGGTGCCTTGGATAAGTACCATGATAAAAACCTGGCAATCAGACATCATGCGTAGTTCTTCTACATATTTCATCAATTCCATCTTCTCTCTTTGATCTTGGCAATGTTGACCTATACACAAACATTTGGCTATCTTGTGAGCTATCCTACGATGGTCTTGCTTTCATTCCATTCATGTTTAGCCTTCATATTTATTTTCCTCCATTCATTCTAGCCTTTCGCTATCCTTTTCCCCTTTGGTCTTGATCTAATAAAAAAGAGTAAAAAAATGATGCTATGAAGCCTCTTGACATGTCTACTTATTTGGACTGCATCCTTTCCTTCTTTTGCATTACACTTTTGTGACTTATCCTATGTTGGTCTTTCATTGCTTGTCCAAACGTGCTTTACATGACAATTCTTTTTCCCTAGCTTGGGTACTCTTGAAGAGTTTGTCCTTGAGGATTTCTTCCCTTCATTCTCCTTCATTCTCTTGTCTTTCATCTCTTCCACTAGCTTGTTAATCCCTCTTGTTCCCCACCTTCCTAGAAATTGGGACTTCATGATCTGATCTTGCTTGAGAGTTTGATGCCCATTCTGTCTGGGGGCATCTTTTGTACATACTTATTGATCCTAAAAAAACCAAAAAAAATGATATATTGTCAAAAATTTTAAAAATTGGAAAATATCCTGAAAAAAGATCATCTTAGTGAAAACCTAGCAATAGGCGCTTTGATGTATCTTCAAAAAAATTATATATTTCAAAAATACCAAAAAAATCAAAAAATTTAAAATCTCAAAAAATAGTCACACCCACCCCAACGGTGTTTTTCAACACTTCCCTAGTGTCGAGTGTTTCTTAACACTTATCAGATATCCTACCCGCAGTCCAGAATGATGCAATATTTCTCACTGGCAGATGCTATACTCAAAGTTTGACTCTATGACCTACACACATGCACTTAAACATTTGGCTCGCTGAGACTTGTTTGACTTTATTTCTTTGTGTGTTGTCTATGATGATTTCTTTGATGAGTGTGCTCTCCCTAAGAAGTTTTCGATGATGCATACCTAGAAGATTGAGGGCATAAGGACATGTTTTATTGCTTTTTCTACTTGTGGGTATATTTTGTTGGTCCTAAATGTCATTAGCATTTATGCTTGTTCCACTTGACACTAGGATCTACAATGTATTATCCTTGATTGTTTTGCGCAAGTGCATACTTCTAGCCATCTTGAATTTCCTTGTGTCTCGATGCGAGTATAATCTTGCTATATCAAACTTAGGTAATCTCACTACACTAGTCATCTTGACTTATATGTCTTTAGTGCCTAGGTGAGATTTCCACATCTTTATCTAGTATAGATCATATTCAGATTCACATAGTCATACTAGTGTGCATTGTATGATCTTGCGACACTACCAATAACACTCGATGATGAATATTAGAGACTTATGGCTTTGTAACCTTGCAAGTAAACCACTTTTCATAGTAGCTTGCATTTTTAGGTTCATGTTAGTTAGTTTTGCATCTTGCATATGGAGAGAGCTCTCCTTTATCTTTCACGGACTTGTTAGTCAAACTGCACTCACCTTTCACTTCTTCCCGATCATGTCTTTCACTTCTTTTCTTTCATATCACATCATTTTCTATTCATTTTGGGATCGAAACCAAACTTCGAGTTCACCTTGATCATCTTTCTCCTTCTTCCTCACAGTTGGTTGACCCTTTTTGAGGCCTGATCCTTCAACCTTCACTGGGGCATCCTTTCCTTCTTCACCCTCATCTCTTTCACCCTTCTAGTCTCTCATTCACTTCGTTCATTTCATCTCTCCTTTGCTCTTTTCTGGGGCATATCTTCACTGCTTGATGGTTATCCTATTGTGCTTCATCTCTTTGATTATGATTTCTAGTGATTTGATCATGTTGCTCTTGCTTCTGCTTTCCCTCTACCTGATTTCACTTTCGATCCCGAGGGGGCAGACACATCATATCCTATTGGCTATTCTCCAGACCATATGCTTGACCATTCCATTTTCTCTGATCGATCTATCTTTGCGCTTGACATGTTAGTTCTCATCTTGAGTTCTGATACTATCCATCTCTTTCCTAAGTGTTCAGTACTGCTGCTACCAGGTTGACCATGTAGGATTTGCTATCTCTCTCTGCACTTCATTCTTTGGAGTCAGGTCTCTGTCTATTTTCCTTCTTGGCTGATCTATTCTTTGACATAATGTGTTCCCAGATCGATCACACATTAGTCAAAGAGGGGCAAATGTAATCATCTAAAAATGGTAATCTAGACTATTAGCCCCTTTTGCTAAATTATCAATTACTTATTCTTGATCAAATCCGAGTTCTATCATTTATTTGATTATTTTCTATGGGCTAACCATCTTATCCTAAATCTTTATTTATTTTAAAAGGAATTTTCTCCCCTTTTAATAAATAAAAAGCCCTCACTTTTCCTCTTATCCTAAGTTGCATAAATAAAACATTATTCTTATTTTATAAAAAGGGAAAAAGCACTTTTTGTCTCATATGGACACATAAGTCAACTCTTATTTTCTTATTGCAGGATATTTGTGCACATGGATTGCTCCTCTTTGATGCTCCACCGTTGATTAAATTTTTTCCCTCTTAATCTCCATGGTTCATTCCTTCTCATTTCTTATAAAAGGAGAGCTCTCTTCTTCATTTGAGGATCCCCAACTTTTTATGCTAATGTTATGTTGTAGGTTTTCTAAGTCACTTTGAAGCTTTTGAAGATTTGGAGCATTCTTGGCTTTTGCATCTACATGCTATCATAGTTTCATTTCTTGCATTATCATAGCATTCATAGCTTCATATTTAGCTTAGTTTCATTTATGCTTTAGATTACTTCATGTAGCTTAATTAGGAGGCTTTTTAATACTTGCATATTTCCTTTCATAGCTTAGTTGCATTGTTCTTTCATTTCTATAGCTTAGCTTGCATTTCCATTCTTAGCATAGCTTGCATTTCTATTCTTAGCATAGCTTGCATTTCATCTCCATTTGGATTCTTGGAGATATTGGCATTCTTGCCCTTGTCTCATTGAATCTCCCATTGTATGGTTTACTAGCAAGGTTATTGGCTTAATAGCTCTAGCTGAGAGCACTCTTAAAACCCTTGCACTCCATGCCTAGGGAGCTCTAAATAAATTTTCTCAAGGTTTCCAATCCATGGATTCTCTTGGAAGCAATGATTTAGAGAAGTGCACTACTTAGTGTGTACAGTGATTAGCGACTAAGTGAAAAAGGTAAACTTCAAAAAGACTTAGACTTAGTCATTTTTCAAAAGATACGTGCTTAGGGTTTAAAGATTGGAGTGGTTTTAAAAAACAAATGCCTACCTTCAAGGCCAAAATTCAAAAATTGGAACCAGTTAAAAACACAAAAAACTTTGAATCAATAGGAAGCATTTAAAATTTTGAAAACTCTAAAAGAATACTAGAATCCCAATGGGTAAAATATATTAAAGATTACATTGATTTGCCCAATGGAGATTTTACGCTAGGCTAGAACTGGAAACCTTTAGACAATATTAATATCTTTGAGATAGAAAAACAAAATCTAATTGAGATTATCTAAAATATAAGTATATTTTTCAAGAAAGAAAATGATAAGTTGGTTTGGGATGGATCCAAATCAAGAAACTACAACACAAATGATGGTTAAAGTATACTAATAAAAAAAAACTTAGGCCAAAGACTGCTCTCCCCCTTAGACTCTAGGATAAAAGTTGCTTACTTAAAGCAAGATTGTTCGCATGGATTTCCCTACAAAATAAAATCCTCACAGTGGATAGGTTCACAAAGATGGGCTATGAAGGGCCTAGTAGATGTCCCTTATGCGAAAGTGAATAGGAAATAATAGATCACATTTTTCTCAATTGTGATTTCTCAAACAAACGTTGGTAGTGGTTATGTAGTAAACTAGGATGGATAATAGCCCTCCCTAATAATATATTAGGACTCTTCCAATGTTGGCCCAATGCACACAAGAAAAAAAATCTATAATAAACTATGGACAATTACCCCCTCAATCATGATATAGGAGTTGTGGAAGGAAATAAATATATGAATATTTAAAGATAAGATGATGAAGGGTGCTCCCATTAATACCACAAACACATAACAGAAACAGAAAAACAACAACAATTTGCAAGAACAAAAAATGGGCTTCTCATTATCTCCACAAATGTGGAATTACAAATTTCAGTATTACAATATGCAAAGCCACATGGTAATTTTCCCTTACAATATTCTGTAGGACAAAGCCTCGAATCATTACTCAGATCTACCCCGAACTGCCCTAGACAACACTATGGGCCTTTTTTATATAGGCAATTTCCACCGCCTGAGAAGGTTCCAGAAATTTATCCCTTAAGGCCGACTTCCCTAAGAATTATTTTATTTTCATTTTATTTTACATAGGGTCAGCTCTAAATAATTATAAAATATGGTTCTAGGTACCCCAACTTCTGGAGGCCATAGCTTTCTAACTGTGGCTCCATTTTTCTATTATAACCACTTTTCAAAAATGGTAGGACTTGATCTATAGTGCTTGACTCATGCAAGCTCCAAGAAGCTAGGGCTCGATCATGATTCAAAGCTTCTAAGGCCTTCAAAATTGACCTCAAAGATTTTGTACCCAAAAACGTTAATAACTTCACTGATACAGATGATATGATAATGAAACTCAACTAGTAGGCTGATATGACTAAGATGAACCTCCACCAGTGAAATTAGAACATTTCGAGATCATATGACCAACTCACTAAAAATAGTAAGTTTCCATAAATAGTAGCTCTGCACAAGCTAGCCCTTATTGAAAAAGAAACCAAAAATATTGTTGGGGGATGCAAAATTGCTTTTACACCCAGGATGCTCCTGCATCAGACACCCGGGGTAATTTGAGAAGTGACCCTGTCATGAATCGGGTGTGAAGAGGAAAATGAAGATGGTTAACCTCCTCCTTTGTCAGCCATGATGAATCTTCAATAGGTTGTCATTTCCATTTGACCAGATATTCTTCATATATCTTGTTCCTTGTTCTTCTACCAACATGACTATCCAGTATGTTCTCAATCTCCTTAGTAGCTGAACTAGTTGCTGGAATACTCCACTGTGCTTATGTGACCTCATCTTCAACACCCCCTTCATGATACTTTGTCAGATCTAAAATGTTAAATACTAGTGAAATATTCAGCTTAGTAAGCAACTCGACCTCATAGGCATTTCTTGGATCATGCTTCTTCAGTATCTTACATGGCCCAACTTCTTCATTTTTAGCTTGTTATATGTACCAACTGGAAATCTCTCCTTCTGCAAATGAACCATGACTTCATCCCCAACCTAAAATTTCTTATGCCTTTTTTTCTCATCTGCCTTAGCCTTATACTACACATTTATTTTTGTAATGTGCTTCCTCACCTCCTCATGGATGTTCTTCAAATGTTCTACAAAATCTCCAGCTTCAGCACTACTTATCTCTCATTTATCTATCTTCCTCAACTCAGATGCATTTCTGGGACTACTTCCATATACAATCTAGAATGATGATTTACCAATGCTCCTATTGATAGAATTATTATATGAAAATTCTACCTGTGGTAAAACATAATCCCATCATATTGGCTTATCTCCAACCAAACATTTTAGCAAATTTCTCAAACTCCTATTCACCACCTCTGTCTGTCTGTTAGTCTGTAGATGATATGATGAACTGACCTTTAAATCTATATTTAACTTCTTCCACAATGTGTGCCAAAAATATCCAACAAACTTAGTGTCCCAATCTAAAACTATACTCTTTGGAAAACCATGTAGTCTCACCACTTCTTTGAAAAATAATTTTGCTACATGAACATCATCATTAGTCTTTTTGCAAGGAATGAAAAGTGCTATCTTTCAAAATCTGTCAACCACCACAAAAATTGAATCATGGCCCCACTGAGACCTCGGTAAACCAAGAACAAAGTCCATACTGATATCTTCACATGGTTTCTCTGGTACAGGTAATGGTTGATACAACCCTATATTCTGCTTCACTCCTTTTGTCATCTAACATACTTTACAACTCTATACAAACTTATTGACATCTTGATGTAATTATGGCCAATAATAATTGTCACTAACCAAAGCAAGAGTTTTATCGTTGATGCAGGGGCATTCTAGGGTACTTGGTGAATCTGCATGATGGTGTGTTGGTTTGGTTATGTGTTACTCGATTGCAGCTTTAACCGATGGTCTCAGTTATTAAAGGAAGCTCAGTCACTGAAGGAACTCGGTGAAACCTCTTGTGCTCGGTCAACATGCTTGCTCAGTGATGCATGTGTTGCTTAGTGTTGCTTGGCATGGTTGGTTGTTTCACTGGTGCTCGGTTGTTTCTATGGTGCTCGGTAGTTCTAGTTTACCGACTAGAGTTCTTGGAGATTTAGTTGGCCAACATGGTGCATTTATTATTGATATCTTTTGTTGTATTCTCCTATGTAGATCTTGAAGCCGACATGGATAATTAAATGTTTATAAGGCTATTTATGAGCTGACTATTATTGCATTTAATATTTGTTTGTAATAGGAGCCAACTTGGCTTAGGAGTTAATTATTTCTTCCAACTGACTTGTGGCTGAAGATTAGTATTTAAGGAGTGTTTGGGTTGTTGTTTAAGACATGAGATCAGAGAGTGATTTGAATTGGATCATGTGAGATCTTGAAGATCATATTGTTATCTGATAGTTTGTAATAACAAAGCTAGTGGTTGTTTTCTTGGAGACAAGGAGATTGCTTGGTGGCTTGTGAAATCAAGTTCAAATCTGCCTTAGGGTTTCCATCAATTGCTAATTTGTTTTAGAGCTGGACTGGCTGAGAGGTTGCAGAAATACTTTTGATTGTATTTAGCCCTAACCCAAAAGGCCTTACAACTGGGTATGTTAATGAAAATGTTGTTGAAAATATTATCTTGTTGTGTAATTCCACATTGTGGTGTTTGGCTACTTGTTTGGACTATCCTTAATTGGATCCTCCTAACCTGTCTTGCGTCAATCATGACCAAAATGTCTAGCCAATCCTCCACTATGCTTCTCCTTGATGAGATTCTCCCTCATAGAACTTCATGAAATGCACAACTGACTCCCTTTGAATAGCATACCATCCTAGATGATGAAATCCAACCACTTCATTATGTCTAGATTAACACATTCTCTACAAGTTTTCCAAGCTTTGCCAAAATCAGGATCCTATGGATACAAACTCTTGAGCTCCTTGAACCCAACCACCTCAATCTGCATCTCTATCAGCAATAGTTGTCTTCTACTAAGCACATCTGCAACCCTGTTATACTTTTCACTCATGTGTTTCAAAACAAATGTATAACTTTGCAAAAACTCAACCCATTTCAAATGCATTTGATTCAACTTTCCTTGACAATTCAAATATTATAAAGCTTGATGATTAGTATACAAAACAAACTCATTAGGAAGCAGATAGTGTCTCTACTTCAATGCCTAAACTATAGCATAAAATTTTTGATCATAAACAAAATATTTCCTCTTGGTATCATTTAACTTCTCACTAAAATAAGCAACAGGTTTACTTTCTTGGCTCATAACAACTTCTATTGTAGTACCACTAGCATCACAATCTACTTGAAACACTTTATTAAAATTTGGAAGCGCTAAAATAAGTTGTTCTATAACTTTTCATTTCAATAATTTAAAACTCATATATGCCCCAGTAGTCTACTTAAACTCTTTCCTATCTACTCTCATTGTTTCAGTCAAGGGTCCACAAATACTACTAAAACTGTTGATAAATTTTTTGTAAAAGCTATCCAAACCATGAAAAGATCTTACCTCAATAGCACTCCTTGGAGTAGGCCATTCAAGGATAGCCTACACTTTCTCTTGATCTATTTTTAGACCTTTTATTGAACTTACAAATCCCAGATATACTAACTCCTTCTTCACAAAACTGCATGTCTTCAAATTAATCAAGAATTTCTCTTCCCTTAACTTTTCAAACACCATATGAATATGCATAAAATGCTCCTCCAATGTCTTACTAAAGATCAAAATATCATCTAGGTAAAGAATGAAAAACTTACCCAGAAATTCTTTCAAAAGCTTGTTCATGAGCCGCATGAAAGTGTTGGGTGCATTGGTTAGCCCAAAAGGCATGACTAACCACTCATACTGTCCTTCCTTTATCTTGAAAGCAGTCTTCCATTCATCTCCTTCTCTGATCTGAATCTGGTGATATCCACTCTTCAGATCTATCCTTGAAAAATACACATCTCCACTCAAACAGTTCATAATATCATCCATTCATGGCAATGGAAATCTATACTTTATTGTGATCTTGTTTATAGCTCTGGAATTCGATGAAGGGTGCTCCCCTTAATACCACAAACACATAATAGAAACAGAGAAACAACAACAATTTGCAAGAATAGAAAATAGGCTTCTTATTATCTCCACAAATGTGAAATTACAAAATTTCAAAATTACAATATGCAAAGCCACATGGGCATTCCCTTTACAATATTCTGTAGGACAAAGCCCCGAATCATTACCCAGATCTACCCAGAACTATCCCAAACTGCCTCAGACAACACTACAGACCTTTCTTATATAGGCAATTTCCACCACCGAGAAGGTTCCATAAATTTAGCCCTTTAGGTCAACTAAATATAGAATTATTTATTTTTCACAATTATTACAATAGGGTCGGCTCAATAGAAATACAAAATATGATTTTAGGTAACCCAAATTTTGAAGGCCATAACTTTTTAACCATAGCTCTATTTTTATATTGTAACCACTTTTCAGAAATGCCATGATGAGATCTATAGTACCTGACACGCGTTAGCACTAGTCAGTTGGGGGTCGATCGCGATCCGGAGCCTCTAAGGCCTTCAAAATTGACCTGAAAGATTTCGTACCCAAAAATCTCAATAAATTCACCAATACTTATGATGTGGCAATGAAACTCAACTAGTAGGCTGAAATGACTAAGATGAACCTCCACCTGTGAAATAGAACATTCCGAGATTGTATGACCAACTTACTAAAAATAGTAAGTTTCCATAAATAGCAGCTCTGCACAAGATAGCCCTTATTGAAAATAAAACCAGAAATATTTTTGGGTGATGCAAAATTGCTCTTACACTCAGGATGCTCCTGCATCAAACACCCGAGGTAATTTGAGAAGTGACCTTGTCATGACTCAGGTGTGAAAAGGAAAACTAAGACGGTTAACCTCCTCCCTTGTTAGCCATGATGAATCTTCAACAGGTCATCCTTTCCACTTGACCAGATATTCTTCATATGTCATATTCCTTGTGCTTCTAGCAACACGACTATCTAGTATATCCTCAATCTCCTTTGTATCTGAATTGGTTGTTGGAATACTCCACTGTGCTGTTGTGATCTCATCTTCAACACCTCCTTCATGATACTCCGTCAGATCTGATATGTTAAACACTAGTGAAATATTCAGCTCAGTAGACAATTCTACCTCATAGGCATTTCCTGAATCATGCTTCTTCAGTATCTTACATGGTCCAAACTTCTTCATTTTCAACTTGTTATATGTACCAACCGGAAATCTTTTCTTCCACAAATGAACCATGACTTCATCTCCAACCTGAAATTCCTTATGCCTCCTTTTCACATCTACCTTAGCCTTATACTGCACATTCATCTTGATAATGTGCTTCCTCACCTGCTCATGGATGTTCTTCAAATGTTCTACAAAATCTTCAGCTTCAACATTACTTATTTCTCCTTTATCTGTCTTCCTCAACTCAAATGCATTTCTAGGACTACTTCCATATACAATCTATGGATGATGTGATGAATTAAACTTCAAATCTATCTTCAACTCTTCACTTTTTGCTAGTGTCATTCTGTGTGCTGCCTTATTTGGAAAACTGGTTCCTAGAATAAAATCCATATGATGACTGATCTTTCTTACTGGTGGTAATCCATCAGACACATTATCGGATACAATATCCAAAAACTCATTTAATAATTCTGCAACTTCTATAGGTACATCTTCTACTTCCTCTTTCCCAGCCTTTGGAATTAAGGTAAAACACATATGCTCATGCCACATACCATCTAAGAAATTTCCTCTATCAATAAAATTTATTCTTGCATTACCACATACCTTTTATTATGTTTCCTTTAATGGTTTTAGCTAATTTTGCACTCCATCCTTTATTAGAGAATAGGTATTTGCACGACCATCATGTACAACACACCTGTCAAATTGCCAAGGTCTACCCAACAAAATATGACATGCATCCATAGATATGATATCACATAGTACCTTATCTTGGCACCCGTTGATCTTGAACTTCAGTAGGCACTATTCACTAACCATGACCTTGTGGTCATCCTGCACCTAAGCAACCCGATATGGATGTGGATGTTTCTACCTCTTGAGCTTCAACTTTGTCACCATCTTTTTTGACACCAAATTATCAGTACTAACACTATCAATAATCATATCACAACACATACCCTCACACTTGCACCTGGTGCGAAATAAGCTCCTCCTTTGTTCAGGTTCATTCTCACCACTCAGCAGGACTCTTCTGTTAATCAACGTTTCTCCTCTTTCAACATCTTTAGAATGTGATGATCTGACATCCTCATCAACATGTGCAACTCTGGCGTGGCCTTCATTCCTCCTATCTATCCTTCCTTGGCATTGAGGACATTCAAATGCCTTATGACCTTCTTCTCCACAGTGAAAACATGTTCCACGGAAGCCTCCTCTTCCAGATCCTTGTCCTCTTCCTCTTCCTCTCTGATCTCTATTATTCTGATCATGGAAACAATTGAAATTATCTCCTCTCTTATTTTGACTGTTACTAGCCTCATCCTACTTTTTCGGATCTTCATTTTGATCTCCATATGACCGTCCACCAGATCTTCCATCACGACCTCTTCCGCTTTGTCTGCTCTCAAAATTCTTGTTCAATTTTTCCTCTATTTTTAGGGCAAACTAGTATGCCTCTTCAATACTGTTCATTCAAACAAGATTCAGCTCCTCCTGAATGCTCAATCTCAACCCATTAAGGTAACGGGCAACTTTCTCCTTATCAGCTTCCGCATGTCCTATTCTGATGAGGATTCGATAGAACTCCTCTATATACTCCTGAACAGATCTTCCCGCTTGCTTCAAACTTTTCATTTTCTTTAGTAGGTAGAGCTCATAATCAATAGGAATGAATTGTAGCTTCAATTTATCCACCATTTGGTCCCATCTTGTGATTTTATCCTTTCCTCTTCTATTTTGCTCCAATTGAATCTCTTGCCACCAGATCTTCGCATGACCCTTCAGTCTGGCCTTCGCAAATTTGACCCTATTAGGATCCTTAATATCTTTATACTCGAAATATTCTTCACATTCATTGATCCATTCAATCAATTCCTCTAGGTTAATATTTCTAGAAAATGTCAGAACCTCAATCTTAGGTCTTTTCCCGATCTTTGAAATGACCCAGAAAAGTCTTTTCTTCTTCCTGATTTATAACTTTGACTTCTTCCTCAGAATTCCCTTCGTCCTCGGCTTCATCCTCACTTTTATCTCTAACATTAAGATTCATTCCTCTACGAATCTCTTCTTGCAATGCTCACACTTGTCTCTAGAGTGCTCTAACCTCAAGTGTCACAACACCAACTCTTCCGCCATGTTCCCTTTGTGGAGGTATTTTCGCGCTTATCATTGAAACCCTAACCACGGTCCTAGTGCAAACTGCCTCACAGTCGGTGATCTATTTACACAAAAATCCTAACCTACGATCCTGGTGCAAACTGCCTCACAGTCGATGATTTATTTACACACTCAAGAACTCCTGCTCTGATACCACTTGATGAAGGGTGCTCCCCTTAATACCACAAACACATAACAGAAATAGAGAAACAACAACAATTTGCAAGAACATAAAATGGGCTTCTTATTATCTCCACAAATGTGAAATTACAAACTTTCAAAATTACAATATGCAAAGCCACATGGGATTCCCTTTACAATATTTTGTAGGACAAAGCCTTGAATCATTACCCAAATCTATCTAGAACTATCCCGAACTGCCTTAGACAACACTACAGACCTTTCTTATATAGGCAATTTTCACCACCCGAGAAGGTTCCAAAAATTTAGCCCTTTAGGCCGACTAAACATAAAATTATTTATTTTTCACAATTATTACAATAGGGTCGGCTCAAAAGAAATATAAAATATGATTTTAGGTAACCCAACTTCCAGAGGCCATAACTTTTAATTGTAGCTCCATTTTTCTATTGTAACCACTTTTCAAAAATGCCATGACGAGATCTATAGTGCCTAACACTCACTAGTGCCAGCCAATTGGGGGTTGATCACAATCCGGAGCCTCTAAGGCCTTCAAAATTGACCGAAAAGATTTTGTACCCAAAAACCTCATTAACTTCACCAATACTGATGATGTGGCAATAAAACTCAACTGGTAGGCTAAAATGACTGAGATGAACCTCCACTTGTGAAATCAAAACATTTCGAGATTGTATGACCAACTTACTAAAAATAGTAAGTTTCCATAAATAGCAGCTCTGCACAAGATAGCCCTTATTGAAAACAAAACCAGAAATATTTTTGGGGGATGCAAGATTGCTCTTACACCCAGGATGCTCCTACATAAAAATCTGTACACATCCTCCATTCTCCATTCTTCTTTGGTCCTAATACTTTTGGTACAACACATGGACTCAGGCTCTCCCAAATCAACCCCTTCTGTAACAACTCATTTACTTATTTGTTCAACTCTTCACTTTATGCTGGTGTCATTCTTTGTGCTGCCTTATTTGGCAAACTAGCTCATGGAATCAAGTCCATCTGATGACTAATCTTCCTTAGTGGTGGTAATCCATCATGAATATTATCGGGTACAATATCCTAAAACTTATTCAATAAATATGCAACTTTTATAGGTACATCTTCTACTCCTTCTTTACCATCTTTTTGAGTTAAAGTAAAACACACATGCTCATGCCTCACACCCTCTAAGATTTTTCTTCCTTCAACAAAACTTATTCTTGCATTAGCACATACATGTTCTTATGTGTCCTTCAATGGCTTTAGCTTATGTCACACTCCATCCTTTGTCAAGGAATAGGTATTCACATGACCATCATGTACAACACACCTATCAAACTTCCATGGTCTATCCAAAAACATATGACATGCATCCATAGGTATGATATAATATAGTACCTCATCACGGTATCTGTCAATCTTGAACTTTACTAGGCACTGTTCACTAACTATGACCTTGTGGTCATCCTATACCAAGGCGATCCGATATGGATGTGGGTGTTTCTATCTCTTGAGATTCAATTTTTTGACCATCTCTTGTGACACCAAATTTTTATTACTTCCACTATCGATAATCACATCACAACACTTGTCCTCACACTTGCACCTAGTGCGAAACAAGCTCCTCCTTTTTTTAGGTTCATTCTCACCACTCAGCAGGACTCTTCTGTTAATTAGTGTTTCTCCTCTTTTAGCATCTTTAGAATGTGATGATCTGGCATATTCATCTACATGTGCAACTCTAGCCTAGCCTTCAGTTCTCCTATCTGTCCTTCTTTGGGGTTGAGGACATTCATATGCCCTATGACCTTCTTCTCCACACTGAAAGCATGTTCCACAGAAGCCTCCTCTTCTAGATTCTTGTCCTCTTCCTTTTCCTCTCTGATCTCTATTATTCTAATTATGGAAACAATTGAAATGGTTTCCTCTCTAATTTTGACTATTACTGGCCTCATCCTTCTTTTTTGGATCTTCATTTCGGCCTCCATATGACCATCCACCAGATCTTCCACCACAACTTCTTCCATTTTGTCTGCTCTCAAACTTCTTGTTCATCTTTTCCTCTACTTTTAGGGAAAACTAGTATCCCTCTTCAATATTGTTCATTCGAACCAAATTCAACTCCTCCTAAATGCTCGACCTCAACCCATTAAGGTAATGGGCAACTTTCTCCTTATCAGCTTTTGCATGGCCCATTTTGATGAGGATTCGATAGAACTCCTCTGTATACTCATGAATAGAGCTTCTTGCTTGCTTCAAACCTTGCATTTTCTTTAGTAGGTCAAGCTCATAATCAACATGAATGAATTGTCACTTCAATTTATCCACCATCTGATCCCATCTTGTGATTTTTATCCTTTCCCCTTCTATTTTGCTCCAATTAAATCTCTTGCCACTAGATCTTTGCATTACCCTTCAGTCTAGCCTTCACAAACTTGACTCGATAAGGATTCTCAATATTTTCATACTCAAAATATTCTTCTAATTCATTGATCTAGTCGACCAACTCCTCTGGGTTAAGATTTCCTGAAAATGGAGGAACCTCAATTTTAGGTCTTTTCCCGATCTTGGAAATGGCCCGAAAAAGTCTTTCTTCCTCCTGCTTCAGAATTTTGCCTTCTCCTTCTTGATCAAAATTTCTTTCTTCGACTTCATCCTCATTTTCATCTTTGACTACAAGATTCATTCCTCTGTGAATCTCTTCTTGCAATGCTCACACTTATCTTTTGAGCACTCTAACCTCAAGTGTCACACCACTAGCTCTTTCGCCACGTTCCCTTCGTGGAGGCATTTTTGTGCTTTATTGTTGAAACCCTAAACCACACTCCTCATACAAACTGCCTCATAATTGGTGATCTGTATACACACTCAGGAACTCCCTCTCTGATACCACTTGATGAAGGGTGCTCCCCTTAATACCACAAACACATAACATAAACAGAGAAACAACAACAATTTGCAAGTGTAATCACCTAAAAATGGACAAAGACAATTTAACGATAATTCAAAGTAAATCAAGTCAAATCAAAGCAAATTAAGGACAAAATTAAATCAATTGAATCACAATGCACAATTAGCCAATCAAAATCAATATCAATCAAAATTAAGAGCATTTTAATCAAGTGCAATCAAATCAAAATACAATTAATTCAATTAATTGTATAGTCTTGGATTAAATTAAATTCAACCCATTCAAGGGGTACATGGCTAAAATAAATCAATTAATAAAAATCAATTACTCTCAACAACCCAAAAGGAGAGGAAAATAATCAACCAATGAGATTTGAGGAAAGAAATTCACATGGATCAAGCCAAATTGAATCTCATTCACTCAAAGTGAAAAGGAATCTCAACCATCCATTTTGTCTACTTGTCCCAAGCTTTGAGGACACAAACTTTGCTTTGTCTTCAAAGGGTGGAACCAAAGACTTAACATCAACCCAATCATGATTAAACACAACTACACCCCCTACCATTGGAAAATCTATAAAAGGAAGGCTAAAATCCTTCATAATTCATCAACCACCTATCTGAGAATTGCATCAAACCTCTTGCAATTTGAGTTTAGAAAAGCATTTAAGAGCAATTTTAGCATTTATCTTGATAATTGTTAGCTTTAGCATTGTTTTATCTTTATCATTCTCATATTAGGACTGTCATTAATGAGATCTTGCTAAGAGCTCACTCATTAAAATCTTAGTTAGAGAGCCATAGGATGCTCAATTAGTCATTGATTTTGTTAAATAGTTGCTCAATTGTGGTTGTATTTAGTTATTATTTCACTTATTGTTGATGATTAACCCTAATTCTATGAAGGTACATTTATTTGTATACAAAATGACACCCACCGTGGGGCAGTAAGCCTCATTTTATCAATTTTATCATTTGGATAATCTTTTGTATGCTTGTATCTGCTATTTTCCATGGAATTTTTGCAGGAAATAGGTTAAATCACGCCTACAGTCAATTCAGTCACGCTTGCAATCATTTTGATGATGCTTGAAAGCTTTGTGTCAACGCTTATTTGCTGAAAGTTTGCACCTGGTTGATACTTTCTATTCTATCTTACATTCTTTTCTATCGCCTGTAATTGAAGAAATCATGCCTGTGTGGTAAAGTCATATTGCCTTTGCCTGAAGAAGTCACGCCTGCGAGTTAAGAAGTGTCGCCTGTCGATAATCCGTTGTCACCTGTGATCGAGCTTTGTGAAGCATTTTGGAGAATAAGTCATGCCTAGTATCATTTATCTTACGCTTGATATTCTTAAAGTGTCACTTTGACTTAATTTGTTTACGCATCTTTAAATATTGTTTGCGCTTAGCAGTAAATTGTTTACGCTTGTTAAATTTTCTATGTCGCTTGTTGCACTTTTTAGTGTCGCTTGCTAATAGTTAACTTACACCTGTAAACAATTTAATATCGTGTATTTGCTGGACAATGTCGCTTTCAATTTCTGTCTTAATTTTTTTTCAGATTGATTAATGTTGTCATCTAACTCTTTGTTTGTACGTTTTGACTGTAAATGAGCAGGCATCAAAAAGTGCATAAGCCAGAAACCAGGTTTAATAAAGAAGGGAAAACACTAGCTAAGAAGATAAAGAAGGAAAACATAGCACATATCAAGGTCATTCTTGAGTTAACACAAGAGGAGGACAATCAGGTATATCAGAAATACCTTACTGTAATTAAAGCTTACAAACAAAAATTTGTCTCTCTCAATTGGATCTTTAGTCCTTAGTTCAAATTTTTGTTTGAAAATTTGCAATTAAAGTACTTAAAATTTATTACATAAATCTTTTTTTTGTCAAGTTTGATTTTGGTTTCCCCTCATTGTGATTGTTAGTGTTGACTAACTTACTAGAGGACAAACACACTTGGAAGGAGCTATTGCCAAGGTGAGATGAAAATAATGAAATCCCTTAAAAATGCCCCTAACTTCGGTTAGCTACAAGAAAAAGGTATTTCTCTATTCAAGCTTGCACTTGAATAAATTGTGGCATTCATTTTGATTTAAGCTTGAGATAAAATAGGAAATGAATTTCACACTTCAATTTTAAGAATCTCCTTGTCAAGAGATTGGGAAAGAACAAACGTGTGTTTAAGTGTGTGGAACAAAGAAAGACAATAGGGATATGCTCTTCACTCTTTGAGTGAAACAAACTCCCAAACTTGTCAGCCTAAGTTCATTTCTTGTTTTTCATATATATGCTAGAGCAATAGTGGGCTCGCCTCCCAAGTTTTCCTTAATGAGGCCAGTGAGAAGGACAACCCAAAGTGGGACATGCTCACTTTTTCCATGGGAATCTAACCCACTCGAAAATGAAATGCATGTATCCTTAATGGGGTGCATGACAAACGGATTTTAATTTTTCAACCTTCCTCTAGTAGTCCTCATGGATTGCACAAAATCTTACTTCGGTGTGCATGGGAAGCCTTCTAACATACTTGGAGGATGAGAGATTGAAGTCTATTTGAATGAAATATATACTAAAATCTTGATAAAGTAGCAAAGACCACCTTCTAGAGCCATGTTTATGAACCAAATCTTGTGCTAGGTAGGTGCTTGAAGTGTTTTCTTGTGAAAAACTCGTGACAACGTTCTACAAATCAAACATTTTGTGTTTAAGTGGGTAAAAGAGACAATTTAATGTGTGGTTTTTGTGTTTGAAATACATAAACAAGTGAGAGATATCCATTGAAAAGCATCTTATATTTTTAAATCTCCTCAATAATAAAATCAACAACTCTCATATCAAGGATAAATTCCAAAATGAACCCTTGTTGGATGCCAGTTTCCACGCGGTCACAAACATATAGGGGATCATTACTAGGAGATAGCACTATCTTTGCAAACCCAAGGCAAGAATTGGAGTACCAAAGTGTGTTCAAAGATCCTAATCAAGAAGAAATTTTCACGAACCTATTTGAACCAAGAATTAAAGAGATGGGTGATATGAATTTAGCCTATCACAATATCAACAATGCCAACTATAACCCTAAGGAGACACTTGAGGAAAGGGTTGAGAAAGTTGCCCAAGACAATGATTTCCTAGAGGTTATGGAAAAATTAATAGACAAAGACAGGGAGAGCTTCTTCCTAAACCTAGCACAAAAGGGGGTAAAGCTACCCTATGACTTTGATATTGACCAACTTAAGAAGGACCAACACCAAGATGATCCTATGAACATCATGACTAGGTAGATTAAGGCCTTTCAAGAACAAATCAATACCATGAAGAAGGTAGCTGAACCTAAGGCCTTTTCCATAGAAGCTTTGTGTCCTTTTCCTTTCGACAAAATTTTAGCAAAGGTATCTTTTCCTTTTAATACTATCTTTCCCAAATACGATAAATACATGGGTAAAATAGATCCACAGGACCATTTAAGGGAATTTTGCACCCTAAGCATAGAGTTCATGCACAATGATACTTATCTAATGAGACTCTTTCCTAGAAGCTTAGGAGGTTCCGCAATGGAGTGGTTTTCAAAACTAACTCCCAGAATAAAGTCTTTTGAGGAGTTAGCCTCCAAGTTCATAACCCATTACTCTTACAACATTGAGCATGAAATTACTATGCTCAAGTTATGCGATACCAAACAAAAAGATGGGGAGTCCTTCTTAGGATTCCTACAAAGGTGGAGGACCATTTTCGCAAGGTATCCACGAAGTATCCCAGAGAAAGAGAAGATGGAGATCTTCACCAATAACTTGACTGCTGAAATGAACTATCAATTACAACTTTCATTTCCTCCAACATTTGAAAAACTTATTGAAAATGGAGTTAAGATTGAAGATGTTTTGGTCAAAAGAGGTGAGATTAAATTATTTAAAGACAATAAATCCAACAACAACAATAATTATGTTCCTAAATATTTTAATAATCAAGGGTCCAACAATCACAATGATAAATCAAAATCATGGAACAAAAACAACAATAAAAATCTTGTGAATGATGGGGTTGTGGAGTCACACAACTTGAAGTCTACCCCTTTTATTCTACCCTATGGAGCGAATTCCTCAAACAATGTTAACCAAGCAAATAAAGCTCCATATAATCCCGATAATTATAACGGCAAAAATTCTAACACTTCCAACAATAAGACTTGGGATAAGTCAAAATCAAACTCCAACTATAATAAAATGAAATTCACCCACTTGGGTGAACCTTTGGAGAATGTACTACGAACCTTGTTGGCCAATCAAGTTATCACGCTACCTGACATATCAAATTATGAACCCAAAGTCAAACCTCATTGGTGGAATGCATCTCATCATTGTGAATACCATCGAAAAAGAGGTCATCCAACCAACGAGTGCATGAAATTGAAGCACTTAGTGCAAGATTTAATTAATAATGACATCATCCAAATTGAAGGACCTCGAAACAATGGGGATCACACGGCCTACAAGAACCCCTTTTTGAATCATGAAAAGGGGGAGTCATCCAATACAAATCAAAACCATAAAAAGGGTAATGATAAAGTGAATTTTGCCCATACTTATGATAACACAATAAATACCATAAGTGAAGAAGATCAAAGCGTAAATGTTGTTATAATAAAAGGCAAATCAAGAGAAGCATCAACAAATGTGATCACTAGGGGGCAAGCATAAAAAATTGTTATACCTAATAATGCTCCAAAAATTGTGATGTCAAACCAAGCTTCCACATCATCATCAAAACAATACAACTTGGTTAACCAATTGCAAAGAACTCCCACTCAAATCTCTATTGTTGAGCTGCTCAAACTATCACTAGTCCATAAGGATATCTTGGAAAAAGCCTTGTTGGAAATAAATGTGCCTCTAAATTTGGAGGTAGACAAGTTCCAAAACATGGTGGGGCATTTAATTGCACCTCATTGCTTATCATTCTCTAAACAAGATGATATGTCTCTTAATCATCCCCAAAATCTGCCCTTACAAATAGAAGTGTTGATCCACAAGCATAGCGTGAAAAGAGTCCTTATAGATGGAGGTGCTAGCCTAAATATTTGTACCCTTAGCTTGGTAAAAGCCTTAGGATTTTATTAGGAGGCTATTGATCAAAAGAAAAAGATAACCATAAAAGCCTATGATGACGAAGAAAGAGCGTCAAGAGGAGTCATAGTCTTGCCCATAAGAGTTGGTCATATGCAAAAAGAGACCATATGCCAAGTATTGGACCTAAAATTGACTTATAATATTTTTTTAGGAAGGCTATGGATCCATGAAATGCAGGTTGTTCCTTCAACTTACCATCAATGCCTAAAATTCCCATATCAAGGGAAAGAAATAATGGTAAGTGGAGACCTCAATCCCTTCCAATATTGTAATAGCGTCAAACTTATAAATGACTCATTGGTTCCACACAATGCTGAAGGGTCTATACCCAATCAAATAGAACAAGGCCAAAGTTCTAAAGACATCCCTTTGCTGAAAGGAAAAGAGAAGATGGAAGAAGAAATTATTGTTAAAGAAACTGCAAAACTCATTAACCAAACTACATCGACTAAAGGAAAAGAGAAGGTTAATGAGGATGATATTATGGAAGAAGCAAAAGAAGAATCTATCAAAGCTGTCCAAAGATATACTAAAGAAGCCCATTATCAAAAGATGGATAAAATGATGAAAAACTTTGATAAGCAATGCAAAATTAAACAACAAGGAGTGGGTTAATACTCCTTATCCATGATGAACCTACCCTTATCACCAAAGTCCTTTGGAAAACCTCCAAGTCTACCTCATAAATATAATGAAAACTTTTTAAGGGAAAGTACATCATCCACCATGAGTGAAGAGGATAATGAAATTCTAAATTGGTTATACAAGGATGAAGAATCAAGTGCTCACGTCAAGCACATTCAAAATATAACCATCCCTACTCATCAATATGGTAAAGGTTTTGCAATCATGCAAAAGATGGGGTACAAAGGTCAAGGACCTTTAGGTACAAGAAATGAAGGGCTAATTGAACCCCTAGAATCCACATGGTGAGATTCCAAGCAGAAAATAGGTTTAGGATATCTTGAAGAAGGATATACACAAAAACATTATCCCAAAGTATATGATCAAATACTACAATTAGAATCTCATAGTGATGAGGATTCTAATGAATGGGAATGTGAGACCCTATCAGAGGATTCATGCAAAGACAAGGGTATTGATGTCATTCATACCTATGCTTCTACCAAAAATAAAGGACTAATGGTGGAATCAACTCCAAATCAAGCATCTAGTTCTAGTTAAGAGGGTCCAAGTGATATGCCAAGCATAGAAATTGTAATAAATCAATGGGTAGGTGAGCCATATGTTCCTTCATGGAGACCTACTATGGAAGAGTCAAACGCTAGGTTTAATCCCCATGAGTTTTATCCAACAGAAACCATAGTGGAGTCTAGTGAGGAGGATTTTGATCCTTCTTCTTTAGAGCATTTAGAGGAAGCCCATGTCTGAGATCTTCAAGATACAATGTATGAACCCTCCAACAATGAGATATACACTTCAAACCCAATTGAGACAAATCCAAGTGTTGACCCTTTAACTCTCATTCGGTCGGATCTAATTGAATGGGATACCATTGAACCCGATACCTTGCCAACTTTCTTGAATGACAACACGCTGTCCCAATACCTCAATGCGGTTGAACCTTTTTTTACCAAGGACTATCAAGAAGAAATGATCAAAGGGAGCATTCAAACTTGGAATCCAAGAAAAAATGAAAAAATGAAAAAAATAAGAAAAGGAAAAGAATCGAGTGTTGAAAACCACTTTGTGGCAACATTAGATCCAAAAGAAAGAAAAAAAGAAATAAAGGATGTTTCTAAAGGTGAAAACCCAACTAAGGCACCTATAGAAGGGAGTTTGGATGTTCTACTCGATCACTATGAAGAAAGGTCTCCAATTCTAATCGAACCAACAAAAAAGATAAACATTGGATTAGAAATAGAGCCAAAGTTCATCCACTTAGCATCATCCCTATCAAGCGAAGAAAGAACAGAGTTCATCAAGTTCTTTAAAGAAAAGAAAGTTAACTTCATGTGGTCTTATGATGATATGCTAGGGTTAGACCCAAATTTGATAATGCATCATCTTAATATAAAGGAAGGAGCCAAACCGGTCAAGCAAAAACTAAGGAAAATGCACCCTCATATAGCCCTACTTGTCAAAGTGGAATTAGAAAAGCTATTAAAGGTGGGGTTTATAAGAGCCATTGATTATGTACAATGGATCTCCAATATAGTGCCGGTATCAAAAGTGGATAAGTCCATCAAAATTTGCACAGATTTTAGGGACTTAAACTTGGCATGTCCTAAAGATGATTTCCCACTTTCGAGCATTGATGCCATTGTAGACCTAACAGCAGAACACTCCATGTTTTCACTCATGGATGGATTTAGTGGCTATAATCAGATCAAGATAGCACCTGAAGACAAAGATAAAATTGCCTTTACATGTGCATGGGGTACATTTTGTTGGAATGTCATGCCTTTTGGCTTGAAAAATGCCGGAGCAACCTATCAAAGAGCAATGACTACAATATTCCATGATATGATGCATAATTTCATGGAGGATTATGTGGATGACATACTAGCTAAGTCACATTCAAGAAAAGAACATCTACCTATCTTGGTGAAATTTTTTGAAAGGTTAGAGGAGTTCAAAGTAAGGCTTAACCCTAAGAAATGTGCTTTTGGAGTTCAATTTGGTAAACTTCTAGGTTACATTGTATCTGCCAAAGGGATAGAGGTTGATCCCGCTAAAGTGAAGGCCATAATAGAAATGGAAGCACCTAAAACCACCAGTCAAATGAGATCTTTACAAGGAAGGATACAATCCATTAGGAGATTCATCTCTCAATTGGTAGAAAAATGCCATAATTTCACCCAACTTTTGCATAAAGACACAATCTTCAAGTGGGATGAAAAATGAGAAGAGGCTTTCAATCTACTAAAGAAATACCTCATGAATCCACCAATATTGATGCCACCTATCAGAGGCAAGCCCTTAATCTTGTACATTTTAGCAACAGAGAATTCATTGGGGGCACTTCTAGCACAGGAAGATGAAAATGGAAAAGAGAAGGCAATCTACTACATTAGTAGAACCTTAGTCAAATATGAGTTGAACTATACCTTTATGGAAAGGGAATGCTTGGCTGTAGTTTTTGCTTCCCAAAAATTATGCCATTATATGCTAGCCCACAAGATAAGGCTCATTGCCAAAATTGACCCTTTGAAGTACCTACTAAGCAAAACAACATTAAATGGAAGATTAGCAAAGTGGGTGATGATTCTAAGTGAATTTGATATAGAATATGTTGACAGAAAAGCAATTAAAGGAAAAGTTGTTGCAGACCAGTTAGCATAAGCACCACTTCATGATGATCATCCTATACAAGTTGAATTCCTAAATGCAGATATTGTGAATGTTGAGGCAAAGACATGGCAACTTTATTTTGATGGTTCCTACACTCACCATGGGTCAGGAGCAGGCATACTTCTAATCACACCTCAAGGCTCCACTATCCCTAAGTCATACAAATTGCTATTTCCATGTACAAACAATATAGTAGAATATGAATCCTTGGTTATTGGAATAAAGTTGACATTAGAGTGGAAAGTGACAGAATTAAAGGTATATGGAGATTCACAATTAGTCATAAATCAAGTCAATGAAGAATATCAGACAAAAGATGACAAATTGGTACCTTACAAAACCATGGTGGATAATCTCAAGAAGTATTTCATAATCATCACATTTGAACAAGTGTCGAGGGAAAAGAACAAAGCAGTAGATGCCATGGAAACCTTAGCATCACTTTTGCAGATGTTTGATCAGAGTGATAGATACGAGTTCTTGGTAGAAGAAGCGATTCAACCTGCGTATGATCCAACCCATCCTTATACCATTTGCCTACTTACTACAACTGACTCACCTTGGTATGGACTAATTTAAACCTATTTGAAAGACCAAACCCTTCCTATCAATCAAACCAGAAACCAAAAGAAAAGCTTCATTGGACAAGCCGCCAAATATACTATAATTTCTGATACATTGTATTGGAAAAGTCTTGATGGAATGCTCCTTAGGTGTTTAGAAGAGGAAGAATCAAACTTAGCCTTACGAGAAATTCATGAAGGAATTTTTGGATCACACTCAAATGGATTATCTTTAGCTAAGAAACTTCTTAGGATAGGATACTTTTGGCCTACCATGGAAAAAGATTCTTGTAACTTTGCAAAAACTTGTAAGAAGTGTCAATTCCACAGAAATTTGATACATGCACCGATGCAAGAACTTCATCCAATGACAACAACTTGGCCATTCTATTAGTGGGGTCTAGATCTAATAGGAATGATTCATCCACCATCTTTGAATGGGCATAAATTCATCATAACGGCCACATAATACTTTACTAGGTGGGTGGAAGTTGTACCCCTATCAACTTCAACAGGCAAACATATATCCTTGTTTATCCTAAATCATATAATTTGTAGATATGGCGTACCTCATGCCATCATAACGGATAATGCAAGGCATTTCAAGAACAAAGACATAACAGAATTGTGCACCAACTTTCATATGATACATCACTCATCTTCAATCTATTACCCTCAAGGTAATGGACAAGCCGAAGCAACAAACAAAAATATATTGATAATCTTGAAGAGAACAATGGATAATTTTGGTAGAGATTGCCATATTAAGATAAACCCGACCTTGTGGGCTTTTAGGACAAGCATAAGGATGCCAACAGGGGCTACACCCTTCTCCTTAGTCTTTGGAACTAAAGCAGTTTTCCCTTTGGAGGTAGAACTTCCATCGAGGATATCTATGCATGGATTGATAAATGAGGAAGACTATAGGGTTGCTAGGCTGTAAGAACTAGAACTTTTGGATGAAAAATAGAAAGAAGCCTTTGATCACTTAAAGGTGTACCAGAATAGAATGTCAAGCTCTTACAATAAACACATCAAGCCAAGGACATTCCAAATAGGCGACCTAGTGTTGCATGAAAATCCCAAGAACCAAGTAGAAAGAGAGAAAAAAGGAAAGTGGGAAGCAAACTGGTTAGGACCATTTCTCATTGTTGAAGATTTTGGGACTAGCACATACAAGTTATCAGATTGTGATGGTGAAGAGTTACAAGAACCTATAAATCACATACATCTTAAGAGGTTCTATACCTAAGGTAGATCAAAGAGTATAAAAAGTATCAAATGGAGAGCATCATATTTATTGTACATAGTTCAAAAGAGATCTTGAAAATACCAAAAACATTGGAAAAGCTGAAAATACCAAAAACATTGGAAAAGATTAAAATATCAAAAACATTTGAAAACCACAAAAGATCAAAAACAATGGAAAATTGAGCATGAAGAAAGGAAAAACATTCAAATATGATCCTCAAAAAGATGTTGTCTGGGTGAAAACCTAGCAAATAGGCACCTTGATAATATGGAAACAAATTTGAAAAAAAGAAAAATACAAAAAAATAAAAAAAGAAGAAAAGTGCCTTGGTGAAAACCTAACAAATAGGTTCCTTGGTGGCAAAAAAAGAGAAAAGCTTTAAAAATAGAAAAATGAGCTTGATCCATTCAATCGGTGAAAACCTGGTAAACAGGCACCATTGAAAGTCCAAGTTAGTTGCATACTTAAAAGGTCACCTTGTTAATATTGCATTCACCAACATTTGTATATATTGCATAATAAAACCCCACAGTTGCATTTGCAAGTACCTTAAGATTTTGGTCACCTAATTGAAAAAATTTTCTAAGTCCCATAAATGAAATCAATATCAAACTAGGGGCAATCTACTCTCAAGGAGCAAGGATTCATCAACAAGCTTTATTCAATCAGAGAATCAATTCATCACACTTGAAAGAGGAACACTTAATCAAATCTATGTCCCAATCCAATGTGAGCCTAAAATGAAAATTTGATTCAAGAACTTAAAATGACCTTACCCTTTATCAAGATTAAAAGTATGAAATGGATGGAACTACACTTGAACTATGGATTTGAAAAACATGGCAAAATTTTTTCTAAGTGTTGGCTCAATTGATGAAATCATTCCTTTCTAGCGAATCAATGAAAGTTTTAGACTAGACAAGCTATGATGAAAGGATGATATTTTCTTGATTTTTGAATCACTGTCTTAAAATCAAATTTTTAAATCATGTATTATTTTTCTAAGGACGTGATCATCAAAGAATCATCGAGGACTTGTACATAGGATAAAATAGAGATTTCTACTTGTTTACACAAACAGATACCTTGGCTATTTTGATCTTCAATATCATAATACCAACATCCACTTGCAACATAGAATTTGACAAAATCGGTATTCGCACTCTCGTGATTGGCTTCAATTAGTGATAGTTGTACCAAAGAGACCGATGGGAAAGCAAGGAAAAAGGAAAAAGTTTTCATATCATCATAGTTGAACTAGTGATGATTGTACTAAAAAATGGGATTCGAAAAATGCTCAATGATGATTATAAGCTCCAAATCTTGAATAATGATAGTTAGCTGCATACATGTTAGATTAAGTGCATTGTATATATTTTTTTTGCCTTTCTTAGCTTAAATTGCAAAGGGAAAAATGAAAGGGGAGGGTTCAATTCAAACATCATGATTCCAGATTCAAAACAATGAAAAATGAGATTATCTTTTGCATTCATGCATATCATTAATCATTAGTCATTATCCAGAAAATAGAAAGAGAATCATTACTCATACACATTTGCATACATGTAGTTATGGATATAATTGCATACATTTGAAAATATAAAAACATAGGATCATCCATATCCATATGACCATAAAACAATTTGCATCCATACATTGAAAAATGGAAAACATCTCATAATATTCATACATCAATGCATCCATCAATCTATATCATAAAAATAAGATACATTGCATCCATCGGATATAATCAAAAGTAAATGCATCATAAACATCATATAGTTGTATATAAAGATAATCTCATACATCAACTCATCAATAGAAACAAAGGAATAGATCATCATATATCATCAAAAGAATGTTTCTCAAAGGATCCAATACATCAAAGTATATCCAGATACAATATCATGAAATTGGTACACCAAAAGTTCCAATCAATCAAAAACACATGAAATGTGCAACAGAGGACATCAATGATAAAATCAATCAATCACGATCCCACAGCACCAAAACCACTTGGATCTCTATCATCCTGTGGAGGAGGAGCTTGAGAAGTGCTTGCTCCACTCGGTCTCTAAACAATCGTTGTTGAAATAAATTTTTGCATCAAGGAAACAACTTGATCTAAACACCCCACAATAGTAGACATCTCTGTCCTCATAGACTGCATATCTCGGGCTAAAGAACCAATAGTGGGAGCATCCTGTGGATCCTATCCATGATCCTGTGCCTGATGAACTGGCTGTGAAATTTGTTGTGATGGAACCTGCTGATCCTGAACTTGCTGAGCATCATCATCCTATTGTGCCAGGGAAACTCTTTGTAACTATACCAAAGGATCTAAACCCCCAGGAACCTGTCTAGCAGCATCAACATGAGCCTGTCTCTGAGCTCGCTGTTGTCGATGAACTCTATCCTGTCTAACTACTACTCTAGGATGAACTATCTGGACTGCATCAACCTGCCTATCTCTGGCTCTATCTCGACCATGTCCATCCCTCACCTATCCTCTACCCACAACACTGGAGGATCTCTACGTCCTCTACGCCTCTAATGTCTACCACGACCACACCCATCATCACCACCACTGCCACCACCATGTCGAGATGGAATAGGCTCCGATGGATCTGTAAAATGAATACACCTGTTTCAAGACCACCAGTCTTGATACTCATGGGACATCCTTGCATTAGACATACCTGTCAACATCTCCCATCTGCAGAAAGGCATACTAGCAATCTGAGCCAAGGCAAACTGATAATCAATACAAGGGCCCCATAAAGATCTCTCAGCCTGTACTTGTGCATATAACGCATTGCCCAGAGGCATATCATGTATCCTACCATACTATCTGGAAACTTGACCAAAAAAAAATCGCTCAAT
The DNA here is from genome assembly GCA_027943335.1 of Chamaecyparis obtusa. Lineage (NCBI taxonomy): Eukaryota > Viridiplantae > Streptophyta > Pinopsida > Cupressales > Cupressaceae > Chamaecyparis > Chamaecyparis obtusa. Next base: position 1,801,435 of record BSBK01001960.1, read on the forward strand.
AACAGTATCAGATCGGCCAATCATCCAATGAGGAGCAAACATATATGGAAACTCATCATCATCCTCCCGCCAGAGATCGCAATCAAGGTAGGGATGCCATGTAACCTGATCAAGATCATCTATCTGACATCTCCAATAATCTAGATGACCTAAATGATGCTGAATCACCATACTCGTATATAGAAAAGCATAAGGATATCCACGTGGCCATCTCCTATCAGAAATAGGCCTGGTAACCAGAAGATGCTCCCAAATCCATAACTGGAGAATAATAGCACTGACAGATAAAGAAGAGCTCTCTCTGTATACCACCTCATGGAGATCTCGATATAGCTGTGCTAGCATGCAAGAACCCCAATCAAAATGTCAAGGTTGTGCTAGTAAATCCTCTAGAATCCTACCCCAACCAACAGAAAAATTGTGACCTCATTGGTCAGGAAGAAGTAGACCACCAATCAATGCACCAAGAACTGTAGGCAATGTAGGGAAAGAAGAAAATTATGGCCATGTGATCATATCATCATCAATCAGATTGTCCTTGAACACTCATTGGAAGACAATAGAATCATACACAGAATCATAATAAACAATCTCTCCTTGACAGGGAATCCGTAGCAAACGATACACGTCCTCAGGCGTGATCGTCATCTCACCATGAGGAAGATGGAAAGTATTGTGGTCAGAGTGCCAACACTCTGCCACAGCTGTCAATAACCCATGGTTTAGCCAGAACTGGGGAAGATTAAGAAGGAAGCTCAAACCACAAAGCTCTATAACATGGTATTCAGCCGCAGTCAGTGTCTTCCCAAGGTCAATAACCCATGATGGAACTGATCGGATATATTATACAGGGAAGTCAACCTGTTTGGCAAAGAACAAAAGAATCGTATCAGCATATTATATCAAGGAACACCTAAAGTCGATCAAGTTATTCTAAAATTCATTTGCTCATCATGAGCGCATCAAAACTCCTAACTCTATATCTTGAGGAAGGAAAATCTTTGTTTTATCTCTCTAGATCATGAGAGTAAAATATTAGACCATCACCCTATCATAACAAATTGACAAATCAACTTTGTTGGTATTACTATACTGATATCCTAATCAATTGTTTAGTTTGAATGTAACTGACTTAATCATATCATTTCAATCAGTCATCTTGATGTACTAAAGGTTTCAAAAATAGAAAAAAATTAAAATAGAAAATAGTCAAGTACAAGTGAAAATTCTAAGAAAAATGTTGCAGGCATGATTTTATTCATCACAGGCGACATTTCCTTAAGGGACACACAATTTTTGTCAGACGACATTACTTTTGTCTCAGGTGACAAAATTTTCACAGGTGACACTGAATTGACCTAAGCGACAGTAAAATCTTCCTAGGCGACATCACAATGCTAGGGTTTCATAGGCGTAAAAAGTTATGAAATTTGGTTTTTAAAACCTAAGTCTACGCGTGAACCATTTAACCACAAGCAACAATGAAAAAAGGTTAAGTGACATTAAAATACTCATGAGTGACACTAAAAACCATGGAAGCGACATTTAATAGTGTTAGGCGACATTGAAATTTTCATAAGTGTGACTTAACTATTTCAAAGCAGCGATAAAATTGGGAAATGCAATAAATGCTAATTAATGAGAAATAAATGCAATATCAAGGTTTGAAAAACACTTACTGGAGGTCCATAGTCAGGCGGCCTCGCATATCTCCGACACCGCTTGAATTGATGCTCTCGAATAGGCACAACCATCTCGGAAAGCAGAAGAGAACCAGAGAAAAATCACATAAGAGAAAAGTAAAAATGAATAGTAAATCTAGGTTTTTCAACCTATTAAAGCTAAATTGACCTAATTTTGAGGTAAGAATTGACTTTGACCTATATCAATCTATTGCATTAACCAGGGAAAATTGAGAAGTGTGGCATATCATAAAGTGTTTTTCAGAAATGAAAACATATCAATCAATCATTTAAACCTGTCTATCAAAAATAGCAATACGTTTCATTTCTGAGGGGGCATACCTCAGATAATCAGATCAACATCATCAGTAACATCATCAAAAATAAGAAACTGATCATCGAATCAAATCGAAAGTTTTTATCAAAAAAATTTTGTAATCAAATGAATGGGGCATCATATCAGAATCAATCATTAAATCAGGTATCATATCAGGACTGATCAACAAATCAATCATCATATCAAGAACGATCATCAGAACCACATCAATCAGGAGAGTTTCATATCAATCATTACCTACAGCAATTTCATATTGAGAATCAGAGAATCAATCATCGAAAGACATTAAGAATGAACATAAAAAATTGACCATCAATGAATCAAGACCTATTATCAAGCAAGATCAGAGTATTCTTTGAATCAACATGCTTCGCACGTCAACTCAAAGAGGGGCATTTGTAATCACCTAAAAATGGACAAAGACAATTTAATGATAATTCAAAGTAAATCAAGTCAAATCAAAGCAAATTAAGGAAAAAATTGAATCAATTGAATCACAATGCACAATTAGCCAATCAAAATCAATATCAATCAAAATTGAGAGCATTTTAATCAAGTGCAATCAAATCAAAATAAAATTAATTTAATTAATTGTATAGTCTTGGATTAAATTAAATTCAACCCATTCAAGGGGTACATGGCTAAAATAAATCAATTAAATCAATTAATAAAAATCAATTACTCTCAACAACCCAAAAGGAGAGGAAAATCAATCAACCAATGAGATTTGAGGAAAGACATTCACATGGATCAAGCCAAATTGAATCTCATTCACTCAAAGTGAAAAGGAATCTCAACCATCCATCTTGTCTACTTGTCCCAAGCTTTGAGGACACAAACTTTGCTTTGTCTTCAAAGGGTGGAACCAAAGACTTAACCCCAACTCAATCATGATTAAACACAACTACACCCCCTACCATTGGAAAATCTATAAAAGGAAGGCTAAAATCCTTCATAATTCATCAACCACCTATTTGAGAATTGCATCAAACCTCTTGCAATTTGAGTTTAGAAAAGCATTTAAGAGCAATTTTAGCATTTATATTGATAATTGTTAGCTTTAGCATTATTTTATTTTTATCATTCTCATACTAGGATTGTCATTAATGAGAGCTTGCTGAGAGCTCACTCATTAACATCTTAGTTAGAGAGCCATAGGATGCTCAATTAGTCATTGATTTTGTTAAATAGTTGCTCAATTGTGGTTGTATTTAGTTATTATTTCACTTATTGTTGATGATTAACCCTAATTCTATGAAGGTACATTTATTTCTATACAACAAGAACATAAAATGGGCTTCTCATTATGTCCACAAATGTGGAATGACAAATTTTAGAATTACAATATGCAAAGCCACATGGGCATTTTCCCTTACAATATTTTGTAGGATAAAGCCTCGAATAATTACCTAGATCTACTGCAAACTGCCCTAGACAACACTATGGGCCTTTCTTATATAGGCAATTTTCACCGCCCAAGAAGGTTCCATAAATTTGGCCCTTAAGGTCATGTTCCCTAAGAATTATTTTATTTTCATTTTATTTTA